>QRFJ01001105.1:218857-316357 GCA_006176705.1 Cocos nucifera | reverse complement strand
TTTCTAACCATTTAATCTATCCTCCATATGCTAAATGAAAAGTACCCAATCTGATCTATAGATCCATGTAGCGGTCAAAGATAGCTAGAGTGTTCTAATGGAAGTATGTCGACTTCATAATTAAGAATTTGAGCCAAATTGTATCAAAGTTGATCATCCTTGGATAAACAAATAATAATCCTTTTCAGAATTAATATTCAAGCTTGAATGCTCATAAAAAAAAAAAAAAATCAGGAAAACTAGTTCCAAGCATCAATGTATCATCCTCTTTGTCTCAAATTAATGCATCATTTGAATATCACAAAATCAAAATTTTATTCTCGTTATCCATATTTAAAGTGCTCCATCCACTGCTGAAAAATAAAAAGAAAAAGGTTCAATCACAATTAAAGACGAGTGTGAGCAATATCTCTTTATGCCTTGGACTTTTTCTGCTATTGACCACCCTAACTTCATTAGTAAAGACATTAGTTCTCGTAAATTCAACAAATAAAGACAAAATATAATTGACATAATGGAAAATTTGAAACCTTTGGTCTCATGTGTGCCCTAAAGAAGAAATAATTTATTCTACCAAAATGTACAAGTGTCATAGTAGGACTTGAAAGTGGACTTCAATATCTTGAGAACCTCATTTTTAAGACTTACACATGAGGTTCCTCTAACATGGTGGCTCTCTTGGGCCTTCTTGGTTTTGTTTTTGTCCTCTTAGTAGCTCTATTGTTTTAGGACACTGTATTTCAAATAACACCAGAAGTTACCATCTTATGTAAGTATTTGGAAAATTAAGAACTAATGTTTGGCACCTTCAGTTTATTTCATTTGAATTAAAATAAAATTTTCTTGCTCCTATAAAGGTCAATGCACTTTATGATCACATAAATTTTACAGTTTGATACTTCAATAATGCATTCATCACTTGCAACATACTTGATTTAATTTGATGATTCAACAGATCACATTTGAAGTATTAGTTAGAAGCTTATTAGGAATCGGACCGGGCGAAGAAATGCAGTTGCTGAAGAGAGAGTTCAGAGAATTTATTAAAGGCCTTATATGCTTGCCTATTAAACTCCCAGGAACCACGCTATACAAGTCGTTAAAGGTATAGTCTCCTGGTAAACATTCTTGATTGTGAACTCAAAAATATGTTATTCTTCCTTTAGTTTAATGTTCGATGATAATAGCAGTAAATTAACACCATAATATTTTTCCACTAGAGACTGCTATCAGTTAATTACCGGTTATCATGTCAGGAGTGAAGCCAGTAACACTAACATGTGCACATCTTTCAGGCCAAGGAGAGAATGTTGAAGCTGATAAAGAAGATCATAGAAAATAAGATGCGTGGTAGCAGCAAACGGGCAATCACAGATGTGGCTGATGTACTTTTAAAAGAAATGAACGGCACAAGTGACCCACAAAGGCTGACCATAGACTCTATATGTGGGAACATTATAGAGATGATGATCCCGGGAGAGGACACTGTGCCCACACTAATGACTCTTGCCATTAAATACCTTAGTGACTCCCCTTCTGCTTTGAAGCTGTTACTGGTAAAGCGATGCCTAGATCATTGCATCAGAATACATGAGAACCAGTTTTAGTTGGAGCAGGTCTTATTAATTGGAAATGTTTGGTTTAGTTTGTGCACTAACTTCATGTTTTTTTGGCTCAGGAAGAGAACATAAAACTAAAGAGAGAGAAAATGGCTTCAGGCGAATGTTATGGTTGGACTGATTATATGTCATTGCCCTTCACTCAACATGTGAGCAGCTTGCCTAAAACTATCTTTCTAAAGGAAAAAAAAAATATTTATTTCAGAATAAAATTCTTTATTCTGATGGAGCTTATTATGAACATCAGGTTATTAACGAAGCTCTGAGGATGGGAAATATCATCAATGCGGTTTGGAGGAAAGCTCTCGACGATGTCAAAATCAAGTGTACGTTACCAATTTTTCAGCTTGAGCTTGAATCAAATTCCCTTGTTCCTTTTGAGGATGTACCCTTCAAAAGCTTCATGAATGAATAAAACAAGTGGAGAATGGTTGAGATTGTAGTGTAGGAGGAGAAATCATTTATCTGTTCCATTGCATTTAATCCCACACGCTGTTATGCATGAAGCAGTCTTACCTCTCAAGTAAATCTCGTGCATTGAGTTGACATCAGACATCCGGTATGTTTAGTATATCTAGTACATTGCGTTGCTATAAGGATCCTCAAAATAAGGTTAGGGAGCATCTGCTTCTGTTAATTGTCTAGCATATGTGGTAGGTTGTTTTTGATGATTGGAGGTCCATAAGATTGGAGTTAGCTGTCAGGTTATATGCATACTCTCAAATTTCTTGTGTTTTATATATTTCTTACTGATTCTGCAGCGTATTTAATTCCTAAAGGATGGTGTGTGCTAGCATCCCTCACCTCCATTCACTTGGATGAAGAAAATTATGAGAAACCACTTGAATTTGATCCTTGGAGATGGCAGGTATGTGTTTTTGTGTATATTTGCATGTGCATGTGAGAGAGAGAGAGAGAGAGAGAGAGAGAGAGTTAATGAACTTATCTGATGAATTTGCAGAAGAGAGAAGGAAGTAGCCAAAGCACCTTTACTCCCTTTGGAGGTGGGCAGAGGCTTTGTCCAGGGATGGAGCTTTCTAAGTTGGAAGTCAGCATTTTTCTTCATCACTTTGTCACCACTTTCAGGTATCTTTTCTTGGCTCCTTCCCTCATAATTTATTTGACAAGTAACCTGTCGATTTGAGCATAAAAGCTCTACAATTTTCACTCTACTACATTAGTTATCTTCGAAAGAAGTCAACCATCAAAGATAAACCTCAATACATATCATTCAATTACCAAGGTATATCCAGGCCCAACCATTAATGCCTTCCCAAACTAAATCTTAGCGCAGTGGTTGCATTTGATCATCAAATGGAGGTTAGACATGGGTGTTCATGCATTATTTATTTAAAAATGATTGGAAGCACTCCCACCATTATTTATATTTAAAGAAAAAAAAGAGAGAGCCCTTTCTAGGCATGCTAACGAAGTTGAATGACATTCGAGATTCGATCGTTCTGTTTTGGCTGCTTCATTTTCTCTCATGCTTTCCTGATGATTTCTGACCTACATATTTTTTTTCCTCACGATAATTCTTTCATTGTCTAAATACCTGATAATATAAATCCAGCCATAAAAGTTTTCATACTTATGAAAGATCATATTTATCTATTTAGGTTTCTTATCTGCCAAATATTTGATTTGATTGCAAAAAGATTATATCTAACTCCTGATCTTAGGATGAAGCAGTTGATAGGTTTTCTCATCTTTTATAAAAAAACATGACTTACATTTCTTCAGCATGAGATTAGAGATAAAACTCTGATTGCACACTAGATATGAACTTATTTGTATACATTTCCAGTAACCAGTCTAGTGTAGTTAGCATTTCTAATAATGATTCAATTTTTTTATGAACCCAAATTATTCCTCCTTAATTGCTACTTTTCACATATTGAACCATCATCACAGATTATTTAACATGATGCTAACTTGTTTCCTTCATCTAATGAATGCAGTTGGGTAGCTGAGGAAGACACCATCATAACCTTTCCAACAGTCAAGATGAAGAACAGATTGCCCATCACTGTGTCGCCCATTGATATCTACTAAAATGAATGCATTATGTCCTTCCAATGCTTTCTTGACAGTTCATCTAAATATGCATGACTTACCCTTATTCAATATGTAGTTTCTTTTGCATCAAATAGCTACCTCTGTATTTTAAAAGAGCAAACAAGCTTTCACTTTGGTCTTTTACATATACCAATAAATTATATATGATGACTCCTTTATAGATATTTGTAAATCAAAATCCTAACAAGGTACCAAGTTAACTTTCCATTAAATTAATATTGATTGCATTTCTTCCTACTCCTGCATCCTTCAGAGTTGTAGCCAGCAAGCTACATTATTCAATGCTAACGTATCTGAATTCTAGGTAGGATCTATATCTCAATTCTAGCAGTAACATAATGGTGGCATGGAACTCAAATATCATGATGGCTGTCTAAGAAGCACAAGTAGCTCCCTGGCTGGAAGCTCCAAAGAGAGTGAAGAGAGACATGGGAAGAAATGAGATATATATTTCATTAAAGCTGATGCAAAGTTAGGGAAATCTATGGAACAAATGACTTGATCCTCAAAGATGTAAAAGAGCAGTCTTTATGTCTCTTTAATTTATAAAGAGGTGGGCAACGTGCAAAAAACTCTTTTTTAACTTTTATAATACACAACGAATAGGTAATTGAGATTATATAAGTAAGAGAACTAGATTTAAAAGAATTATGTATATTCAGAATTGAAAACTACGTTCTAGTGCAGCATATTTCGCATATAAACTAAAATATGCTAAGTGGGTTGCGGTAGGAGAAAGCTTTCACGGCCAATTAAAGAAAGGACCTCCAAAGGCTTCAAATAAGCAAGGAATGCAATGTCAGATAACACAAACTTTCAGGTAATCTTGCACCCATTCTATTCTAGCTTTGCTTTTGAATTTACCGCAACGGTTCAATTTAATCTTGCAGCTTAAGTAGGGTTGTGAAATAAATATGGTCATAAATGATATATGTTGAATATATGTCAATGTGTCAGAAAGAATATCAGATCGGACCATGATCCACCGTACATGAACAAACTACAAATACATTCTATAGATTTTATCTAGCCAATAAACTAACTGGCCTCAGCAGTTTAGCCTAGTCCTACTACCTTAAATCTTAAACGTGGAACACCATGTCAAATCCATATCATAATGAACTGTCCAGTCCCAGAGCTTAGGATCAGCTAAATAACAAATTTGCTGGAGGGTGCAAGCTACTGATAAAGAAAAACTGGATGTGGCTCCAATAGCTGATGAACAGCATCAAAGAAAATCCTAGCTTTACAATAAATAAAAGCTAAGAGTATTATTGTCTGTTGAGGTCTAAGAAAATGTATAAACAAAACCTTGGCATTATAGATAGAATATACCGATGTATCAGTACAAAGATTTTAAAAGAAATAATAAAAAATAATAATTAATACTATTTGCAGATGTGCAATTTTATTGCAGTACAAGGAGTGCTCGTCATATATTGTATGTAAAGCTCTTTAAGCATTGATTGAACTCAAAACGTCATGTCAGAAGAAGGCACAAGCTCTGTATCATATGGCAATACAGTAGCAACACTATCACTCCTCAGGAGATGATCATGCCTTTAAATCTTTGGAAGAGTTCGAAAATGTACCTCTCAAACTACTAGATTCACATCCTCCCAAATAGACTTGCAGTCCCCTTCTACATATAGCCAGCAAGAAGAGCACCATTTGACAGGATCAACCATCTCAAAAGTATGGATCACCATCTCATCAGTTAATTTGCGGTTGCACCAGAGGACAACAAAGTTTTTTTGCAAAACATGCTCAAGCTTGTGCGTGCAAGTGCCTCTCCAAACAATGATGCCCTTGTTGATTTCAAAATGCGAACTTCCACATAATCTCCAGCCTCTGGATTTCGCATTCCTTCAGCCTCAGCTGTGTGCAGGAGAGGAACATTAAGAAAGGAGACTTTGTGACCTCTATCGCTCCTTCCAGTCAGTTCTGTCTCAGGAGCCCTCTTATTGGGTCCCTCAACTAAAACAAGTTGAACAGTTCCCACCTGAGAATCATAGAACTGCCCCGTGCTTTCACGGAAGGCCTCAATCAGTTCGGTCAGCCTCCTCTGTTTGACACTGTCAGGAACATCATCTATGTAATTTCTGTGGGCATGAGTTCTTTCCCTCATGCTATATGCAAACATGTATGCCATATCATATCCAACAGCCCTTACAAGGCTTAGGGTATCAGCATGTTCCTGCTCTGTTTCTCCACAAAAGCCTGACAAAACCAAGCAGAAAACTCTTACTAGAGAACATGATCACAGAGTGGATAAATGTGCTCTAGAAAAATTACTACTTCCTCCCGAAAAATATAACTCTAGTGGATTATTTTGTAAAAACTTGACAAAGTCATCTTAACCCTTTCTTTCACTAGATCTCCCCAATTTATTCAAACGTGTTTTGTGTGTACGTACAGGGAAAAAAAAAACATGTAATATAAGGGAAGGATTTACATAAATGAATCAAATCTTATATGAATCAGCTGGACAACAAAGTCAACTAGAAAAAGCCACAAAATTTTGAAGCAGACAAACAAATCTCACAAGTAACACATGGTGTCCTATGTCCAAATTCACTCAAACCTACATTGCTTCGAATTGACTCCATGTAGTTCAAAATGAACTAGATGAGATTCTAGATGGTGATGTATGGTTCTGCACAGTATATAGGTAAACAATAAGAATTGGTCTGATGCCAAAAATTATTGACAAATAGCTATGTAGGGAGGAGACCTTTTGTATGAGATATTTTAGATAATTTGAGTACTACTATAGTTTTAGGATCTTAATAGAAATCCATGGAAAAGTAGGACATCCAAAAATCTACATTAAAATAAATCTAGCCACCATGCATTTCCTATTAAGAAAAGAACCCCTATTCCAAAAATGCTATTTGGACCCAAAAGCAGTACAAAAGACATGAACCATGTAAATAGTGGGGTCTATTACCTTGTATTTCAAGAAAATGAATTAACATATTCAGTCAGCACTGAGTCGTTTTACACTGTCAAAGTTGATGATATTAGAGGTTTCATACATCTTTTCACTCAAATCCCCATAGCATTACTCTCTATAACTTTTTCCACAGTCATTTGTATTTTCAGGTTCTGTGAGGATATAAAGAACATACTGTAAATTATGCAGTGAAATGCACTGGCATGCTTCATACACGTTCCTGTAGAAGAAGTAAATACATAACGGCATTCTAGGGCTTGGGCTGCTGGGTACCTTACTTTCTGTACCTTGTTGGAATATTCTTATTTACCCCAATTATTTTCCATTTGAAATATATAGATCCTTAAGTATGTATGTGATGCAATTATGATACCATATAGGACAAGGGATTTTTTTTGTTCCTTTTTCCTTTTTTTTTTTGGGGAACTAATATCAGCTATATTTTGGGAAGTCTTAAAAGTCAAGATTTAAGTTAGATATGCTTAAAGGTCTATCTACTTAAGAAACATACTTTGGTTCTGTGTGTGTGTGTGTGTGAGTGTGTGTGCATGCGCACGCACATCTGTGAGAGAGAGAGAGAGAGAGAGAGAGAGAGAGAGAGAGATGGGCCTCCCCACACCACTATCATTGATATAGATCTTTTCCCTTCTCCAACTTAGATCAAGATCCTTATCCTCATCGGAATAATTGGCTATATTGACTTTGAAGAGCTATTACTTTCTTACAGTTTTAAATATGAGATTGATTTGAAATTTCAATTTCTTTTAGAATACCTCATAGGTTCCATACAGCTATCTTCTTCCTCTCTTGATAATGGGTTAAAATCAAAATCCTATCCTCTCTCTCTTTTCCCACATATTCCTTAAATCTAAACTAAACTAATTTAGCTTTATATAAACAAGATCCCAAGATGTGTTCAACATTAGTTTGCTAGTAGATTTCAAAATTTCTAAAATTGGTAACTGAACATAAAAATTTCATGTACATGGAGAGAATAGATCACATTATTATCAGGCTTGAAGAACTTAACACTGAGGGTCTGTTTAGCAATATGTAGCCAGATCCAACAGGATTGGCAGAGGAAGAGAAAGTGGCATGGGGAGAGAGGGAGGTCATGGGAGAAGAAACAGAGAGATCGCAAGGGTCCTCATGGTTATACAACAGAATATTAGCACCTTTGTTCATGATACTTCCCCAGAAAATGCATGCATATAAGGTTTAAAATATTTATACCATCCCTTAATGGTAAATCTGGAGTTGATTCAATCCTCTCAGAAGAGACCAAGGCCATGATTGCATACGATCCTCTGCATATTATTACATGCAGCTGCTTCATTTCACGTGATCTATTTTTGAAGGCTTTGCTTAGGGCTGGTTGTCCAACAACTGCAGGCCAAGGGAATGCTCTGCAAGAAAATCTTGTTCTACTGCTTTAGAATAGGTCTTCTTCTCTCTTCCTCTCTCTTTTAGAGCTCTCTAGCCACACTCTATCTTTATTTATTTTTCCTGACACCAAGGTTCTCCTATGTACTGTCCAACTTCTCATGAGTGCGACCTCAGGTCGCCTCCTTCAGGAATATATAGAGGTGGGGGCTTTAGGGTTTCTATTAATTGTCTCTTTAGAGTCCCAGTTTGACTCAGAGGAACAAGAGGGGCTGTCCCTTACTTGGGTACCTCCTCCCATATGATGTCGCACTTCTATAAGGAGTATGCCATCATATGTTGGATAAGAGAGGAAAGGGAGAGGCAGCCCTACATGGTTGGCCGCTCCCTACTTGGACCAAGTTGGCCCAAATCTAAGTCCTGTTCTAGTCGTTCTTGACCTAACTAGCCTAAACCTATACTTAGGCTATTTCTTCAGCCCAATTAGAGCTCGATTAATTCTCCAACTAAATCTGGATCTTTCTTGATCCAATTAAAGATTACTTATTGCGAAAATAATTAACTAGGTCTTATTCCAATTAACTTGGAAATAGATGGCCTGTGCTAGACATGTTACGACAATAGGTCAACTTACATTGCCACTCAATGATAACCTACCCTTATAGTTCCAGTACACGTATTGGCAACATAGTCCGATATGAGAATATGGTGCCTCATATTGTATTATTGAACCCCACGATTTAGTTCCCTTCATTTTCATATCCTTTTATGACATTAAGAAATAATGCATTGTCAAACCCTTAGTCATATGATATCACAGCCTATTAAAACCTTGGTTCATATCAAACATCTCTAAAAGATCTATTTGTGCGAAACCTTTTGAAAGCAATTAATTATTACTCAATAATAATTTCATCAAAAAATTATTTTCAAAACTTTAACTGCTTGGACCCTAGGTCTTACGTGTCTAACCATGTCTCTATTCTAATATGGACATTATGCCATATGATGGGTTCCATAATGGATGGTTAGAACCAAACTTGCACTTGAATCCAATAAACTACCATGCTTCCTATCAAGGATATAGTCTAGGATATTATTGTCAATACACAGATTTGGCTACAAATATATTAACATCCAGAATAAAGTAAGGTGCCTTGTCGTTCAAGTCAAAGGATCCCTTGGAAGCTGCACAACCAAGTTCGCAACTCAACCCATGAGAGTGATTATGAGGTAGATTCTTAGTAATGATTGTTTAGTAGATGGTACACCAGGATGTTAGTGTGAGGTCACTACCTTAGTTGAGTAGGAACTCCATGTAGTCATTATATACCTCAGCAGTGCGATACTTAACATCACCCACAATTATGAACATATTTTGAGCACCTATAAATATTCAACCTCAAAGTGGTAAACACTCCGACCACTTGGACAATTCCTCTAGAGTACTTGCAAACTCTTTTCTAGCCCTAAGACTGATGTATGATGCATACTGTTGACGCAGAATCTGGTCGTCGCCGGAATCAACTGGAGCGGAGGTGGACGAGGTCGACGTCGGAACCTGCAAAACAAAGTCCCATCCGAAGCCGGTGGGGGGTGGCTCCGATAGGACCCTCCGACGATCAAGTCAGCTCTGACCAATAGGAATGAAGTGCTTGGGAATGAGTTCCACAGAGCTTAGAGATGGAGAAGAGAGCTTAGAGCTTAGAGATCAGATATTAGAGTTAGCGTATCTGGAGAGTCCTTTTTATATGCGGAGCTTGATTGATGTTGGTGGCCATATCGTCCGGCCGCAGGCCGCTCGGGGCCGCATGGATTTCGGTACAGAGGGGAAGGCGTCGTCGGGCGGATAGTGACGGCCATGCTGATGGGTCGTGGGCTGCATGGGACTGATTACGGAAAGAGTGGTGTCGCCAGTAGTGGTGGCCATGTCGTCCGATCACGTCACCTGTGGCAGGCTGATGGCAACAGTTCATCCAAATTTGATAGCCGTGGCTCTGAGAAAGCGGGCATTGATCGGTGGACTTCGGTGTGTATCCATTCCAGAGGAGTTCGGACCCCTAAAGGAGTTCGGCCAAGGAAAGCTCGGAAGGAGTTCGGCCGAAGGAGTGCGGAGATAGCTCGGCTCTCGCGGGAGTCTGACTGAAGCTCGGCCGCTGGAGAGTTCGGCCGGTTAAAGGAGTTCGGCTAAGACCCGACCGTTGGGAGTCCGAAGGAGCTCGGCCGTTGGGAGTCCGAAGGAGCTCGGCCGCAAAGCAGCTCGGACAGTTGTAAGAGTTCGACTTCTGAAGAAGTCCGACCGAAGGAGAAGCTTGGAGGAAATTCGGCTAAGACCCGGCCGCTGAAGCTCTTCCGTGACTACCAGTTGCGTTAAGCTGAGCACCGAACTGGACTTCGGCAGGAACGGGGTTTATCCCCAACAATAGTCCCTCCACTCCCGAGTTCGAAATTCGAAGGAAGGAAGTGCAGAAAAGGCGACTGTCGAAGTGCTCTTCCGGGCTCCGTGCTGGTTCAATCGAAGCTCGGGGGGAGATCTCATCTCCAGATGAAGTTGGTGTTGAAATTGAAGCCCGGGAGAGATCTCATCTCCAGCCGAGGTTGATACGGATGCTTGGGAGAGATCTGATCTGCAGCTGGGGTTGACGCGGTCACTCGGAAGAGATCTCATCTCTGGCCGAGGTTGTCTCGGACGCTCTGGCCGAGGTTGTCGCGGACCCTTGGGGGAGATCTTATCTCCTGTGGTCGAGGTTATCTCGAGCGCTCTGACCGAGGTTGTCTCCGATCTTATCTTTGGCCGAGGTTGTCTCGGTCGCTCGGACCGAGGTTGCCGTGGACCCTCGGGGGAGATCTTATCTCCTACGACCGAGGTTGTCTCGGGCGCTCTAGCCGAGATTGTCGCGGATCCTTAGGGGAGATCTTATCTCCTACGGCGAGGTTGTCTCCGATCTTATCTCCTGCGGCCGAGGTTGTCTCCGATCGAGGTTGTCTCGATCGTTCAGGAGAGATCTCATCTTTGGCCAAGGTTGTCTCGGTCGCTCGGGCCGAGGTTGCCGCGAACCCTCGGGAGAGATCTTATTTCCTGCGACCGAGGTTGATGCAGGCGCTCGGGGGAGATCTTATCTCCTACCGAGGTTGATGGAGATCCTGTCTCCTGTAGACTTCGGAGCCCGGACTTGGACTTTGCTCGCGTTAGGACGAGGTTCTCCTCCTATTCCTAATGGGCATGGGGGCACTGTGGCCGGGCACATCTAAGGGAACGAGGACTTCGACTTTGCTCGCGTTAGGACGAGGTTCTCCTCCTGTTCCTAACGGGACTATGGGGGCACATAAGGGCCGTCTGTCAGGGCCTCTCCCCCCATCTCGTCTAAGGTGAACGAGGCCTTCGACTTTGCTCGCGTTAGGATGAGGTTCTCCTCCTATTCCTAACAAACTGTGGGGGCACATAAGGACCGTTGTCTAGACCTCTCCCCCCATCTCATCTAAGGTGAACGAGGCCTTTGACTTCGCTCGCGTTAGGATGAGGTTCTCCTCCTGTTCCTAACGGACTGTGAGGGCACATAAAGGACCTGTTGTCTGGCCTCTCCCCCATCTCGTCTAAGGTGAACGAGGCCTTCGACTTTGCTCGCGTTAGGATGAGGTTCTCCTCCTATTTCTAACGGGTTGTGGACGAGGTTCTTCGAAGCTCTCATCTCTAGCCGAGGTTGTCACGGTCGCTCGGGAGAGATCTCATCTCTAGCCGAGATTGTCTGCGGTCGCTCGAGAGAGATCTCATCTCTAGCCGAGATTGTCTGCGGTCGCTCGGAAGAGATCTTATCTCTGGTCGAGGTTGACTCGGTCACTCGGAAGAGATCTTATCTCTAGCCGAGGTTGACAGCGGTCGCTCGGAAAAGATCTTTTCTCTAGCCGAGGTTGTCCACGGTCGCTCGAAAGAGATCTTATCTCTGGCCGAGGTTGACAGCGGTCGCTCGGGAGAGATCTTATCTCTAGCCGAGATTGGCTCGGTCGCTCGAAAGAGATCTTATCTCTAGCCGAGGTTGTCCACGATCGCTCGAGAGAGATTTTATCTCTGACCGAGGTTGACAGCGGTCGCTCGGAAGAGATCTTATCTCTAATCAAGATTGTCACGGTCGCTCGAGAGATATCTTATCTATGGCCGAGGTTGTCACGGTCGCTCGAGAGAGATCTTATCTCTGCCGAGGTTGTCAGCGGTCGCTCAAAAAAGATCTTCTCTGGCCGAGGTTGTCCGCAGTCGCTCGAGAGAGATCTTATCTCTAACCGAGGTTGACTCGATCACTCGAGAGAGATCTCATCTCTGGCCAAGGTTGATGGTCTTTGACCCGCTCGTGTTAGGACGAGGTTTTCCTCCTATTCCTAACACAATGACTATTGACGCTTCTTCCCTGTCATCATATAGTTTTCGCATCCAAAAACAATATTATTGAAGGAAAAAAATTTTACCGAGGGAAAGTTATGGGCAGCACATCCCCATTTTAGGATCGTGGGGGCGTTGTTCCTCCGGATTCCCTTGGGCAGCAAGACCCGGGCCGGATGACCTCCTCTGTCTCGTACTGGCCTTCTCAATTTGAAGCAAGCTTTTCTTGGCTTTATCGCTGGAAGATGACGAATCGCCGATGTACCAGGCTCCTCCCAGGGGTAACGTTGATGACGCCGTGAGGCGGCCGACCTTCTTGTCGTTTCTGACTACGGCAGCGCCCTTGGCCGATCTTCTCCTGCTTCAGACTGGCATCGGAGGAATTTACCCAGCCGCCCATTTTTGACGAGCTCCTCAATTTCGTCTCGGAGCTGAATGTATTCCTCAGTGCCGTGGTCGTGATCGCGATGGTTGGGGCATTACTTGCTTCGATCGCGCATGTTTGGGGAGGCCATAGTCCTTCCGATCTTGGCAGCTGGTTCTTAACTTCGATGAGAATTCGAGTTAGAGGAGCGTTGAGGGGGACGTAGTTGCGAAACCTTTCGGGAGGACTTCTTCACGTCCTTCTATCGGAGCTTCCTTGGTGGTGAGCTCGAGAAGTTCGGGCCTTGCTTGCGCTGGGGAGGTCGTGAGCGCGGCCGAACTTTCTGTGAAATCTTCTATAGGAGAACTTCATGCTTTTTTGTCGGAACTTCCTTGACGACGAGCTCAAGGGAGAGCTCGGCCTTGCTTGCCCGAACTTCATTCCACCTTCTGTGAATTCTTTGTAGGAGCTTCCTTGAAGACATACTCGAGAGGGAGTTCGGCCTCGCTTGCGCTGGGGTGGTTGTGAGCACGGTCGAACTTCATTCCACTTGTGAAATCTTTGTAGGGGATTTCCTTGATGACATACTCGAGGAGTTCGGCCTCGCTTGCGCCGAACTTCACTCCGTCCTCCTGTGAAGCTTTCATCGGAAGAACTTCATGCCCCTTTGTCAAGCTACCTTGATGATGAGCTCGAGGAAGAGTTCGGCGGCCTCGCTCACGTCGAACTTCATTCCGCCCTCATGTGAAACCTTCGTCGGAGCTTTCTCGATGGCGGGCTCGAGGGAGAGTTCGACCTCACTTGCGCTGGGAGGTCGTGAACGCGGCCAAACTTTATTCTGCCTCCTTGTGAGACCTTCTGCAGGAGAACTTCTGCTCTCCGTTTCTCCTTTCTAAGGACGATTGGTATGCCCAAATGCTCTTCCTTAAGGCCGATTTCTCGCATCCTCATGGCGAGTTTGCTGGCAAAGTCTCCGTCGGAGGTTGTCGCACGGCCTGCATCATCTTGGCAAGGCCACGAACCCGACCAGTAGGTTGAATTGCTCTACATCTACGGTAGCTTCAGATGGGACCTGAGCTGCCGAAGCTGAAATAGGAGCAAATGGATCTGGCGCGAAGGCTACCGATCGCCGAGTGGAAGCTCTTTTGGGAGGCATTTTCTCTTCAGAAGAAAACTCTAAAGAGGAAGAAGGAAGATCTCCGAAAAGGGGAGAGAGAAATCGTCGCCGAGCACTCCTTTAAGAACAAAGAGACCTCGGAGGTTCAGTGCCATTCCTCTAGCGCCAATCTGTTGATGCAGAATCTGATCATCGCCGGAATCAGTTGAAGCGAAGGTGGACGAGGTCGCCGTCGGAACCTACAAAACAAAGTCCCGTCCGAAGTCGGTGGGGGGTGGCTCCGGCAGGACCCTCCGACGATCAAGTCAACTCTGGCCAACAGGAATGGAGTGCTCGGAAACGAGTTCCGCAGAGCTTAGATATGGAGAGGAGAGCTTAAAGCTTAGAGATCAAAGATTAGAGTTAGCATATCTGGAGGATCCTTTTTATATGCGGAGCTTGATTGATGTTGGTGGCCATATCGTCCGACCGCGGGCCACTCGGGGCCGCATAGATTTCGGTACGGAGGAGAAGGCATCATCAGGCGGATAGTGATGGCCATGCTGATAGGTCGTAGGCCGCATGGGGCTGATTACGAAGAGAGTGGTGTCGCCAGTAGTGGTGGCCATATCGTCCAATCACGTCGCCTGTGGCAGGCTGATGGCGACAGTTCATCCAGATTTGATAGCCATGGCTCTGAGAAAGCGGGCATTGATCAGTGGACTTCGGTGTGTATCCATTCCAAAGGAGTTCGGACTCCTAAAGGAGTTCGGCCGAGGAAAGCTCGAAAGGAGTTCGGTCGGAGGAGTGCGGAGAGAGCTCGGCTCTTGCGGGAGTCCGATTGAAGCTCGGCCGCTAGAGAGTTCGACCGGTTGAAGGAGTTCGGCTAAGGCCCGACCGTTGGAAGTCCGAAGGAGCTCGGCCGCAGAGCAGTTCGGCCGATTGTAAGAGTTCGGCTTCTGAAGAAGTCCGACCGAAGGAGAAGCTTTGAGGGAATTCGGCTAAGACCTGACCGCTAAAGCTCTTCCATGACTACCAGTTGCGTTAAGCTGAGCACCGAACTGGACTTCGGCAGAAGCGGGGTTTATCCCCAACACATACCATGAACATGAAAATTACCTTCTATTGTTTAAGTAACTATGCGGAGAAAAAATCCATATATTAATACATATAATGTTTTACAATTACATGCAAGTGGCTTTTAGGGCATATCCTACTCTAGCACCCTGGACTGATCTCAATAGGATTGAAGAAAACCTCTCAAGGTGGTATTTTTTAATCCCACAAGGATCAAGCCACAGGACCCTGCAATCAATCTCTCCGGTATCATTCCTTCTCTGTCACTCCCCTTCTCCAACCAATCCTGCCAGATCTGGAAGGAAGTTTCCAAACACACCCTAAGAGATGCTGTAACAACTTGAGTACATTTTGTAAATTATATAGATATTACCTTATGTCAGATCATTCTATGTTGCTGGTTAACTTTATATACTTTGGATCACCTAACAAAAAATTCATAATGTAAATAAAACTAAACTAAACCAAACATTATAGTACAACTTAAGTACATAATGACCTTCATGTTTATAAATATGAAGTTTATTTTTGAGTTGTTTCTTACATGCATCCATGATAATTAGATCATAGAAAGCTATCATGATTCTGCACATGAAATAGCATCAATTTTAGTAATTTCAAGGCTTTTTTACTCGAAACACCCATTCAACCCCTTATGGCATTCCACATAGGCCTTTAAGGGTGTTAATGCCTAGGACAACCTAAGCAGTTTGGCAAACTTGACTTGGACATGCATGACGTGTTCTAAGATCTCCTATCATCTCAGCTGATGTAGCAATAAGACCCTTACTAGGAAATGTATCTATTGTTTGAACCTACTGCCACAATATTTACAGGTCTCTTGAGATTAACCATAGCACATTCTAGAATTTTGATCCTCATCTTATTAATAACAAATAAAATAACTTCAGTAGTGATCCAATTCCAATCTAAGAAAACATTTTGGTCCATCTGCCAATAAAACCTATCACATTCAATAAGATCAGAAAGTTTTGCTTCTACATCAACTTGATGTGCAACCATTGAGTGGGTATCGCATGTGATACATGATGAGTTTTTAAAAAGAATAATGATTTATGGAAGATTATAAGAGAAAGAAGAAGAATGTAGAAGCGAAGGAAGATAGTTAAAGAATCCACCTGAAAAGAACAAATTTTTTTCAAAATACTTTGATAATATTTTCATGACTTTCTTTTTTCACATGACTTGTATAAAAAGATATCATGAAAAGTTTGCAAAATTTTCAAAGTCCTACCTGGTATATCAAATGAGATCTGACACTAGGACTCTTCAAAAATGAGTCGTAACAGGTCCTCAATCAACCCAAGACTTCAGAACATTGTAATTGGTCATAATATGACCACATTTAGTTTCATAAAGCCTAAGAGGAGACTGGTTATATATCCTTAAAACTCCACCATTTGTGGGCTGAAAAGCCACATGCTTGGCTGGTGGCGCCCACGTTATGGGCAGAATCTAGACTGTTCAAAAGAGGAGATTGGCCAAAGTATTTGCAAGTTGTCTGCTTGCATAGAGTAGCCCTCACATGAATTTCCTAATAAATATAATTGTGAACTAAGATATAAACAGACAATATAAGTATTTACAGACTCTCCAAAATTCATCCTGAAACAAATCAAAAAAAAACAGACTACACAAATAAATCTTAATTTTCTTTTTCTACACCAAAATTTATGTCAGTTTGTGCACAAAGCCACATTCGTTATGCACTTAAAAAGGAACAGAAAGATATGTGGTTTTTTTTTTTTTTTGGTCTCAGAACAGCATGCACTTTAGATATCAGCATGACATTCTTCATGCCAAAAGAAATTGAATATGATCTTTAGTAATGACTAGCATTGTCAAAAAACCATGTCCTACATGAAGATGAATTATTTGAAGCTAAAACAGCTAGAAAACTCAAGTTCACTCTGATGTGTGATTTTTCTCCTTGCTTTTCTTCTAACAAATTTTATGGTTGTGTCTCATGCAGCATTACTCATCGATTTCATCAAAAATGCAAGATAACATAACAAAATCATAAATTAGAAAGCCCCAGCTTTAGAATCCAAGAATATCATAGTTACAGGACATCATGATTTGATCAAAATAGCATTTTTGGAGCACCAGCAGTAACAACGATCAGTAGTCTCATTGATGCTTGGTGTTGTTGAATTCTAGACTCAATTACTTACATTAGCACCAAGTACAATTGCAAGAATTGATTACAATATTTTTTCAGTTAGAACATTTTGGCATGCTGTGTATACATAACATAACACAAAGGATATGAGTAAACACCAAGGATGAGAATTCACAATAAATTCCACACCCTTGTTCTCATCAGCTAACTTTGAGAGTATGTTTATTTCATTACTAAGATATTCTACTGATTAGTTATGTTGGACAGCAAGCACATTATTTCTTCGGAAGCAATAACATATTTACATTAAAAAACGTATGATCATCTGATAAAGATCAGTGTAACACAAACTCAACAATAACAACTATTTCTTCATGCATTTTTTATGATTATTCCTGGTTTAACTAATCATCCTTAACCAGCCACAAGTCAGATCTGAACCAAACAGCATATCATAATCCATTATACCTGGTATTCTCAGATATTATAAAATCTAAGTAGTAATGAAGCTTGTCTAAACCCCAATCCATAGATCATATTTACATATGCTCCCAAACTTGGGACAAATACCCCATTCCTCTCACAGGTAGGAGTTCTAGTGCAAGGGACAGAGAATTCGCAACAATTTGAAAGCTTTAAGCCTTCTCATGATCAGAGAGTGCTAAAGGTTTGTTAGAAACTTGCAGATGAGGGTTTGTATTGTTCCTTCCAAATGTTTGAGAGGCTTTTATTGTAGAATAGATAAAGTTCTATAAATAAAGAAACAAAATAAACTTTTAACATATGCATTTACAACCCCCTCCCCCCACCCCCCCAACCAGAGCACAGGCACAGACAAAAAATAATAATAATAATAACAAAAAGAACTGAGAAGTAACTATTTTGAGCATTATTTGAGTATGGTATAACAATAGCAAATGACCAAAAGATTGGTTCTAGAAAGAGACATTTCGAAGCAAGATTATCCTCTGAATGCCAAAAAGTTTCAATTTTCACAAGGGGTTAAGCTGATGGACCCTTCAGGCTCTGATATCATGAGGTGCAAAATGCGTTCAAAGATTAACAAACTTAATTATCACCACACTTAAACAGAGTGCAGCACAAAACAGAAGCCAAGTAAGTGCTGACATGGAAGATCAAAAGAGCTATACATACTTCCATATATCTATGTGTACATATTTCTTTATACAAGCATTCCAACAGACCATCAACTTGATGGGACAGCCATCAGATGAAACCAGCCTACCCAAAAAAGACAAAAGAAAAGGCAACACACTAAAATTCAACAATTGATTATTTAGAAACTTCAAAATTATAAGGAAAAAGGAAAAGGCTTACCACATATAAAATCACTGCTTAATCCTACATCTGGAACAATGTCCCTTATTTTGCGCACAAGGTCCATGTAAGCCTCCCGGGTATAACCTCGACGCATTCTTTCAAGCACTGAGGTACTCCCTGTTTGAGCTGGCAAATGAATATTTTTGCAGATATTATATCTATCCCGCATTAAGAACAATAAATCATCTGGAAAATCCTTTGGATGTGGTGATGTAAATCTGAAGCGCATCTCTGGAAATTCCAAGGATAGTCGATTCAAGATATCAGAAAACCGCAATCCCACATTCTTCACTTTGCACTTGCTGGAAAATCCTTCACTAAGTCTCCAATTTGATCCTGGTTCTTTAACTTCTGAAGTATCATTATAACTGTTCACATTTTGACCCAGGAGAATTACTTCTTTTATACCCTCTTTCCACAGTTCACCAACTTCTCTTACAATCGAAGACACCGGACGAGATCTCTCTCTGCCCCTAGTGAATGGAACAATGCAAAATGAACACATATTATTGCATCCCCTCATTATTGAGACAAATGCAGCCACTGAATTGGTTGAAATTCTTACTGGACTGATATCTGCATAAGTTTCTTCAAGGGAGAGAAGCGTATTGATTCCTTTTTGCCCATAGTCAACCTCTTCTAGTAAGCGGGGCAAGTCCCTATAAGCATCCGGTCCACAGACTACATCTACCATTTTATCTGCATCAAGTATTTTATCCTTCAACCTCTCAGCCATGCATCCCAGAACAACAATCTTCGGAGGACGGAGAGACTGGGATCTTCCAACAGAAATGTTAGTCTTCCATTCCCTTTTCAGAAACCAGAAGTAGTTTAGTCTCTGCCAGACCTTTTGTTCAGCATTGTCTCGGATGGCGCAGGTGTTAATAAATATTACTTCTGCATTCTCAGGCTCCTTCACGACTTCTGCATACCCAGCATTTTTCATGATAGACAGTACTATCTCCATGTCATTAACATTCATTTGACATCCATATGTCTCATGGTAAATACGTCCTTTATTATTGTTCTCAGAAGTTGACACTGGACTAGACAAACCATAAAAAATACAAATAATTAGAATTCCAGTTTAAACTAACCAACTTGTGCATGGCATTCCAGCCTCTGACATGTAATATCTGGAGGGAAAACGTCTTATACACAAGTAATGCACTGAAAAGTGAAAACTGATTATTTGAAAAACCTAAATTCCACCATAGGCAGAAATAAGTCATGATAAGAGATGACTCCTACAGCAAAAACTATAATTTGTATTATTCCATAATTAGAAATTAACAAAATAAATAGCGATGTAATAATATTGAATAATAATATTGTAAACATAAAAAGTTAGGATAAGAGCAGGTTGCTAGATCACTCAGAACTTGGTAGAACATGCTACAATCCATTAATCTGACCCACAAATGTGGTAAGTTTGTAGGTGGGCAAGACAATATGATCACACATTGATTATGTTTTGTCTAATCAATCTTTAAGTAGTCCAAATAACCAATTAGATAGCATGCAAATCACTTCACAACAATATATGCTAAATGTAGTTGTCTCTGTATTATACTTGTTTCTTGTCATCCCCTTATACCCATTACATCATATCCTGAAATCTTTGGTAAGCAAAGATCAAGAATCCTGTAGGAACATTCTTTAGCTAGTCTCCTACTTTGCACATACTTCATGATTTTTTGGCTATTGCCAAATCTCATGGTATTAAGATTGGAGACATAACCAGAATATCTGTGATCACTTAAAAAAATGTTGTTTGAGATCAATATATCCATTTTCTATTCAACTTCTACACATGAAAGCATAAATATTCTCTTTTTATTCATACTTTTCATCTATTGACTCATCAGGGTATTGCCATACTTAAGCAATGACTCATCACAAGGATTCACATATGTACCAACCACATTATATCATACTGATATCGAACAGGTACATGGCATGGAGGGTGTATCGACACTCGGTATACTGAACCAGCACCCTTATCGAGCTTACCGACACTATAACATGGAGTCCGGTACCAAGATGGCAAACCTTGGCTCATAGCATTCCAATGAAAACAATCAAGATGCATGAGGATTAACTAAAGAGTACAGATTCAACTTAATATAATATCAAATAATTAAAAAGGATCCAATTCTCAAGCTCTACCATCAAGTACAATTGAGGTCTACTCAACAAAAAAAGGTAGAAGATCTACCCAATAGTTAAAATTTCAAAATTGGAAGAAAAACAAAAAGGAGCAAAAATTTCAACTTCCAAATGAGAAGAATGACTCCAGGAAAGATACTATTAGTTCTCAAAGGGGTACCAATGGCTCAACATATCGCTATTTACCGAGGAGTCAAACAAATACCGAATTGATCTCTTAAGTCAATCTAGATTGTGAATTTGTACATCACTATTTACTGAGGGATAAAAAAGCACCTAATTGATCCCTAAATCAATCTAGGTTGTCTATTCTAGGATACTGCCTTTGACCCCAAAGTACCAAAAAATGATCAGAAATTACTTTGGACTTGACCCTATCCAGAATAGTGTGTAGCACTACTGGAAATGGTGCTGACCGTACTAGAAGTGTGCTGGTGATAGCAGGTCAGCAGGATTAATATGCCAGAAAAGTTAGATTAAGCAAAGGTTACAGTATTTCAGAAATTAGACCATAATCTCATCAGGTCTCTGGTTCAAATGGTTCAAGATACCATGGAAAGGTAATTCAACGGTATCTCCAACAAGATTTTATCCAGAAAACTATTTTCAGCTACTAGTACTGCTGGGATAAACTAAAAAACATTATTTGCCAATGGTGGCTTTCAACCAAGATTCTTGTGCTTGGACCGTGACTTGAGCAAAGTTAGACAAGTTCATTGACAGATTAACATAAATACAATACCTAAGGTAATAATTTCATGATGAAGCATGCAGAAGATATTTCTCAAAATCCAACTACAATTTCAATGCCCTGCTCTCATCAGTGGTTAATGACATACATGCAAAAGGAAGTCCAAGCATTGAGGTATCCACATCATACAATACAAATCTAAATCATATTTTTTTAATGAAGAGGGTCAAATTTAATGGGATGACAATGATGATTAGAAACTATCATGTTAAGACAGTTAACGGCAGTGATGGTGGGTATGACTATGATG
This sequence comes from Cocos nucifera, assembly GCA_006176705.1. Lineage (NCBI taxonomy): Eukaryota > Viridiplantae > Streptophyta > Magnoliopsida > Arecales > Arecaceae > Cocos > Cocos nucifera. The sequence goes on along the minus strand of QRFJ01001105.1, from coordinate 294,757 downwards.
ATAGGCATCATCAGAACAGTGGTTCCAATGTTGATGGAAGCTGAATGGAAACGATCGAGGTAGTCCTACATTTGATCAAAAGCAATGCACGCCAGTAGCTCTAGCAGATACTGGATTGATGATTATATTAGATACTCTAGCATGGTATAGGAAGGAGGTACAGTAGCAGTTATACTAAGTAGGGACACCAACTGCCCAATTCCCTACACTAATATCTGATGCATTTTTAACTTTGATACCAATTGGATTGTGGTCCCCATTCTCAATAGGTGTTAAGACATTACTTATATTAGGATCATGAAAATGTAGATCCACACAAAAAATAGCAGTCATGGCAATGTCATCAACATTACATTGATATATTATATCATTTTGAAGAATGTTATGTTAAACTTCAATCTCCATACAAACTCCCTGATTTTAATATCCAAGGCCAATAACAATAGGACTTACCACACAGCCCATTGAAAACAAGTTCAGATCTGTACTTTCTAGTATTATTTTCAATGTCTCAGAACTGAAAGATATAACCTGCTCCAAAAAGCTATAGATTAGCCCAAAGTTCATAAAGATCAACCCGAAAAGAAGATGGAAAGTGGGAAAGAATCAGAAAAATCACATAAGGAAAACACTAATAGCTCCAAATTAGGACTCCAAGAAGAACAAAGAGTCTTCATCACACCTTCATAGCCCCAAAAAAATAGACTAGCCTTTTTTTATAATAGAAACGGAGGGCTGGCATATACACTTCGGAGGAGACTTGTCCCTGCACCCAATTACAAAGCATTTCCTCTTCTTCTTTTTTTTTCTATGAGAGTCACTTCCCTGCACCTGCACTTGCTTCTGGAAACTAAGTTTTTCCCTTCAATGTCTCAACACCATGGCCCACAAGCTCAATTATAGATCACTTTTTAACTTTTTTAAAGATGCATCTTCCTGTTTTCAATCAATATATTCCAACTCCATAAGGAAAAGGCCATCATAATTCTGTCCAAGAACACATAGCATGCAGAGCTATCTCCATCTTCACCTTCTCTACTCCACCTCCTTCGGTCCAATGAACAATTTGTAATTTTGACTTATTGGCATGCTTCCAGGGAGGAGAAAAAGAAAAAAAGAAAAATCCAACCCCAAACAAGCTCAAGAAATCGTCTTCAATGCAAAATGAAGGAAACTAAAGCATTTAAAAAGCACAAGTTTGTGTAATTCTAGCAATTAATTTTAAATTCATGCCAATTAAATAAGTGAGGATCTCCATGAAAGCAGTTCCAAACCAATTGAACTTAAAAAAATTTAAAAAAAAAAAATCGCTTATATTTGCTTAAAGTCGCAGAGTAACTACAAGATAAGGCATAGAACAAAAGAACAATCTTGAACCATAACGAATTCACAATAAATAGAGTCGTTTCAATCCCAGTAGCTCTATTCAAAAGCATATACAGACATTTGGACAAATATTAAAGAAAAAGCTTACTCTTGCGGGGCTTCGGAGGCCACGGCGGTGGAGGCACACCGCGCAAAGCGGCGGAAGGGACTTGGAGAAGGGTTGGGGCTGGGAACAGCAGTGATGCTGGAGACAGGAGATACGCAGCAAAGGAAGACGGGGTTGAGAGAAGATCTGGGAGTGGGTGGCGGGGGCGGAGAGATGGAGGGGCGATGATAAGGGTCGGAAAAGGAGGGGAGGAGAAGGAGGGGATACAAAGGGAGGCAGCGGCATCGCCGGAGAGAGGAGAAGTTGATGCGGATTGCCGAGCGAGGCTGGTAGAGAGGGGAGAAAGAGGCCATCGCCGCTGTTTGTGGGGAGAGGGAGATCTGGTCGGCGGATACCGTGATAAGAGTGGATACGAGTGGAAGGGCGGGAAGCGGTTCAGAAAGAACCCTAGCTCGGGCGAGGTCTGGTGCTGATCTAACGCTGCAATATCACAATATACGTGCGTGAAATAATCAGCTAATAATTAGAGAAAAAATTATTAAAAATAATAATTAAAATATAAAATATCATGCATAAAATATTTATTTGATGATCTAAATATATATTATTGGTGCGAAATCTGATTGACGTCGAATCGAGCTGAAATTGAGGAAGAAGAGGTCGTCGTCGGTGACCTGCAAAACAAAGTCCTGTCCGGAGTTAATGGTAGTGGCTCCGACATGATCCTCCGATGATCAAGTCAGCTCTTCTGACCAACAGAAATGAAGTGCTCAAGAAAGAACTCAGCAGAGTTTTAGAAAGAAAAAGAGAGCTTAGAGAAAACGTATCTGGAGAATTCTTTTATAGACGGAGCTTGGAGTAGACTGATAGTGACAGTCATAGCCGTCCGATAGTGGGCTGCTCGGGGCCGCATAGGGTTTATTACGGAGAGGAACGCCGTCTATAGCAGACTGACAGTGACAACCATAACCATCTAGTAGCGGATCGCTCGGGACTGCATGAAATTTGTTACGGAGAGGGACACCACCTATAGCAGACTGATAGTGACAGCCGTAACCATCTGATAATAAGCCGCTCAAGGCCACATGGAGTTTATTACCAAGAGAGATATTCGTTGTCGTGAAGTACCCATTCGTCGAGATTTAATAGTCGAAGTTCGGAGGAAGCAGGCGTCGGTTGGTGAAGAGCTTTAACATACATCAGTTCTAGAGGAGTTCAAATTCTTAAAAGAAATACGGCTAGAGGGGATCATCCGAGAGGAATGCTAGTTGAAATCTAGAAATAATCCGCTGGAGGAATTCGGATGGAGTTCGACTGATGGAGAAGTCCAGAAGGAGTCCGACTGATGGAGAAGTTCGGCTGAAGAAGAAGCCTGGCAGAAGTTCAGTTAAAGAAAAAGTCTGAAAGAAGTTCGACCGCTACAGGAGTTCGGGAGGGGTTCGACCGCTGGAGGAGTCCAAAAGGAGTTCGATCATTGAAGGAGTTCGGAAGGAGTTCGACCGCTGGAGGAGTCCTGAAGGGATTCGACCGCTGGAGGAGTTCGACCACTGAAGGAGTTCGGCTGCTGAAGGAGTCTGGAGGAGTTTGGCCACTGGAGAAAGAATTTTTGATCAAAGCTCTTTCGTGATTACCAGTTACATTAGGCTAAGCATCAGACTGGACTTCGGTGGGAGTGGGGTTTATCCCCAATACTAGTCCCCCCACTCTCGAGTTCAAAATTCGAAGAAAGTACAAAAAAGATGACTGCTAAAGTTTTTTTCAAGCTCTGCACCCATTAAGGTTGAAGCTCGGAAAAAATTTTATCTCCGATTAAGGTTGAGAGAGATCTTATCTTCTTTTGAAGTTGAGGCTCGGAGGAGATCTTATCTCCAGCCGAGATTGAAGGAGATCTTATCTCCTATTGAAGTTGAAGCTCGGAGGAGATCTTATCTTCAGCCAAGATTGAAGGAGATCCTATCTCCTGTTGAAGTTGAAGCTCGGAGGAGATCTTATCTTCCATTAAGGTTGAGAAAGATCTTATCTTCTTTTGAAGTTGAGGCTCGGGGGAGATCTTATCTTCAGTCAAGGTTGAAGAAGATCTTATCTCCTGTTGAAGTTGAAGCTCGAGGGAGATCTTATCTCCAATCAAGATTGAAGGAGATCTTATCTCCTATTGAAGTTGAAGCTCGAAGAAGATCTTATCTCCAGCCGAGGTTGAAGAAGATCTTATCTCCTATTGAGGTTGAAGGAGATCTTATCTTCTTTTGAGGTTGAAGGAGATCTATCTTTTTTTAAGTTGAAGCTCGGGGAAGATCTTATCTCTAGCCAAAGTTGAAGGAGATCTTATCTTCTACTGAAGTTGAAGCTCGAGAGAAATCTTATCTCCAGTCGAGATTGAAGGAGATCTTATCTCCTGTTGAAGTTGAAGCTCGGGGATGATCTTATCTCCAGTCAAAGTTGAAGGAGATCTTACCTCCTATTGAAGTTGAAGCTTGGAGATCTTATCTCCTCGAGGTTGAAGGAGATTTATCTCTTTGAGGTTGAAGCTCGGAGAGATCTTATCTCCAGTCGAGGTTGAAAGGAGATCTTATCTCTTATTGAGTTTCGGGAGAGCTTGCTTGGAGGAGATCTTGGAGGAGATCTCTCCAACCGAGATTAAAGGAGATCCTATATCTTCTATTGAAGTTAAAGCTCGGAGGAGATCTTATCTCCAGCCGAGATTGAAGAAAATCTTATCTCCTATTAAAGTTAAAGCTCAGGGAAGATCTTATCTTCCATTGAGGTTGAGAGAGATCTTATCTTCTTTTTGAAGTTGAGGCTTGGAGGAGATCTTATCTCCAACCGAGGTTGAAGAAGATCTTATCTCCTGTTGAAGTTGAAGCTCGGGAGAGATCTTTCTCCAATCGAGGTTGAAGGAGATCTTATCTTCTATTGAAGTTGAAGCTTGGGGGAGATTTATCTCCAGCCAAGATTGAAGCCCGGGGGAGATCTTATCTCCAGCTGAGGTTGACGCTCAGACAAGTCTTATCTCCAGTCGAGGTTGAAGAGATCCTTCTGTTGAAGTGAAGCTCGGGGGAGCTTATCTCCAGTTGAGGTTAAAGGGGAAGTTGAAGCTCGGAGAGATCTTGTCTCCATTGAAGGTTGAAGAGAGTTGAAGTTGAATTCCAGTCGAGGTTATCTTATCTCCTATTGAAGTTGAATCTCGAGGAAGATCTTATCTCCAACTGAGGTTGAAGGAGATCTTATCTCCTATTAAGATTGAAGCTCGGAGGAGATCTTATCTCCAGCCGAGGTTTAAGGAGATCTTATCTCCAGCCAAGGTTGAAGGAGATCTTATCTCCTATTGAGTTTGGATAGAAAGCGTGCGAAGGCAGGGTAGCTCAAAGGTTCTCCAAGATTGACCTCGGCTTTTAGGAGGAGGAGGAAGACGACATGGAGGCAAGATCATCTAATACGGTAGTCAACCTTTTCTTTTCGCATTTGACGTAGTCAGATTGTCGGAGAAAAGCATATGTAGGATTCTCCACCGAGCTTCTTCTTTCTCCACATTTTTTGTCTACGAGGTTTCGACTTTTGCTTATGTTAGGACGAGGCTTTCCTTCTGTGCTTAACATGGCTTACGAGGGTACGTTAGGGTCATCGGTAAGGTCTCTCCCTCCATCTTGTCTTATATCGATAAGGTCTTCGACTTTGCTTATGTTAGGACAAGGTTCTCCTCCTGTTCCTAACAGATTGTAGGGACACATTAGAACCATTGTTAGAGCCTCTCCCCTCACCTTGTCTAAAATGAATGAGGCTTTCGAGTTTGCTCACGTTAGGATGAGGCTCTCCTCCTGTCTTAAATAACTGGAGGTCTTCGACTTGCTCATATTAGGATGAGGTTCTCCTCCTGTTCTTAACATGGCCACTTATAATTGCTTCTTTCCTGTCATCATATAGTTTTTGCTCCAAGAAACAATAATGTTGAAATGAAGAAGTTTTATTGAAGAAAAATTACTGGCAGTACATTCTTAGATTTTTTGAATTTCAAGATCGTGGGAGCATTGTTCCTCCGAGCTTCTTCAGGTGATAAGTTCTGGGCCGAACAACCTTCTCTATTTCATACGGGCCTTTGCAACTTAGGGCAAGCTTCCCTTGGCTTCGAGGCTAAGAGATGGTGGCTCGCCGAAGTACTAAGTCCCTAGAGAGAGTGTTGATGATGTCGAGAGACGGCCGATCTCCTTATTATTCCTTCCTCATTGGTGGCTCTAGCTGCGGCAGCACTCTTGGCTGATCTTCTCTTGCTTCAGGCCGACGTCTAAGGAATCAACCCAACCGGCCTCTCCTGATGAACTCCTTGATCTCGTCTTAGAGCTGAATGTATTCTTCAATATCGTGACCGTGATCATGATTATACAAACAGTACTTGCTTCGATTGTATTTGTTTGGGGGAGATCGTAATTCTTTTGGTCATGGTAGCTGATTCTTAATTTCCATCAAAACTTAAATTTCAGGAGCATTAAGGGGGGCATAGTTGTGAAACATTCTGGGGGAGAACTTCTTCGCACCCTTCTGTCGGGGCTTCTTTGACGACAAGCTCGAGGAGGAATTCAAGCTCACTTGTGCTTGGGGGGAGTCCATGAACGCGGTCGAACTTCATTCAGACCTCCATCAGCCGTGGGTTTATTAGACTTGCCCGCCTGCTGCTCTCCTATAGCTTTTTCATCTTTCAATTTGAAGACTTCTTCCACTCGGACATATCCTTCAGTCCGAGCTAGCAGATCAACAAAGTTTCTGTGGTACTTTTTCTTCAGAGAGAACAACAAATCATTCTTCTAAAGACTGTCCTTGAGTGCGGCCATTATAACAGACTGGTCTAGGTTCTGGACCTCCAATGCAGCAGTATTAAATTGGGTGACATAAGTCCAAATAGATTCTCTCTCTTTCTGCTTGATATTCATCAAAAAATCGAAACCTCAGTACGGACGTCGGCTGCTGACGAAGTGAGCCATAAACTGATGGCTCATCTGATCAAAGAAGAAGATTATACTTGACCTCAACATCGAGTACCAATTTCTTATTGCTTCCTTTAAGGTAGATGAAAAAGTTCATCATAAAATGGCGTCTGATGCACCATGGAGCAGCATCATGGTTCGGAAGGCCTCCAAGTGATCGATCAGATCAAAGATTCCATCGTAGCTTTCAAATTGGAGGAGCTTGAAGTTTGGCGAAATGGGCTCTTACATAATTTGGGGAGAGAAAGAGGGATCGGTGAGGACGCCGTCATGGTGAGCCGGGGCAACATGGTGGAGTTTCTCAATTCGTCGGTCCATCATCCATAATTTCTGATCGAGGATATCACCTCGATTGCAGATCTCGGTAGGCTTCCAACTATAAATGGGGAAGGTTACTTTTGGAGAAGAATCATGATCCAAATAAGGATCCTCTGCTCTCTATTTTTTCTTTTCAGGGGCGACGAGTATGCTAGCCCAAGTGCTCCTCCTTGGGATCGATTTCTGACATCTCGATGGTGGATTTCCTGATGGAACTATCATCGGAGGTTGCCGCATGGCCTGCACCATTTCGATGAGGCCCTGAATCCGCTGCATCGACAAGTTAAATTGCTCTAGATTTTCCATGGTCGTCGGTGGAGGAGGAGACTGAAGTGCTAGCGATGGAGCAGGAATGGATAGATCTGGCTCAGATTTGATGATAGAAGTGGTAGATCTCCGGATAGTCATCTTCTTTGAAGGTATTTCTTGAGATTAAGAGAGAGGATGGAGATGAACTTTGAAGAAGAAGATCCACAGGATCGACTGAGCACTCCTTTAAAAATAAGGGTACCTCAGAAATAGAGGATCCTCCTTTTAATGGCAATCCTATTGGTGTGAAATCTGGTTGATGCTGGATCGAGCTGGAGTTGAGGAAGAAGAGATCGCTGCCGATGATCTGCAAAATAAAGTTTCATCCAGAGTCGATGGTGGTGGCTCCGGTAGGATCCTCCGACGATCAAGTCAGCTCTTCTGACTAACAAAAATGGAGTGCTCAGGAAACAACTCAGTAGAGTTTTGAAAAGAAGAAGAGAGCTTAGAGAAAACGTATCTGGAGGATTCCTTTTATAGACGAAGCTTGGAGCAGACTGATAGTGACAGTCGTAGCCATTCGATAGTGGATTGCTCGAGGCCGCGTGGGGTTTGTTATGGAGAGGGGTGCCGCCTGTAGCAGACTAACAGTGATAGCCATAGCCGTTCGGTAGCGGACTGCTTGGGGTCGTATAGGATTTATTACGGAGAGGAACGCCATCTGTAGCAGACTGATAGTGATAACTATAACCATCCAATAATGAGCCACTCGAGGTCACGTGGAGTTTGTTACGAAGAGAGGTGTCCGTTGTCGTGAAGTGTTCATTCATCGAGATTTAATAGTCAAAGTTTGGAGGAAGCAGACATCGATTAGTGAAGAGCTTTGATATACATCAATTTCAGAAGAGTTCGGACTCCTAAAGGAAATATGGCTAGAGAGGATCATCCGGGAGGAATGCTAGTTAAAATCTAAAAATAATTCGCTGGAGGAATGCTAGTTCGACTGATGGAGAAGTTTAAAAGAAGTCTGACTGATGGAGAAATTCAGAAAGAGTCCGACTGATGGAGAAGTTTGGAAGAACTCTAACTAATGAAGAATTTCGGCTGAAGGAGAAGCTTGAAAGAAGTTCAGTTGAAGGAGAAGTCTGGAAGGAGTTCAGTCACTGTAGGAGTCCGGAAGGGATTCGACCGCTGGAGGAGTCTGGGAGGAGTTTAGCCATTGAAGGAGTTTGACCGCTGGAGGAGTTCAACCGCTAGAGGGTTTGACTGCTGATGGTGTCTTGAGGGGTTTGGCCACTGCAGAAATTCGGAAGGGGTTCAACCGTTGGAGGAGTCCGAAAGGAGTTTGGCCGCTGGAGGAGTTCGGCTGCTGAAGGAGTCTGGAGAGGTTTGGCCGCTGAAGGAAGAATTTTTGATCGAAACTATTTCATGATTGTCAGTTACATTAGGCTAAGCATCAAACTGGACTTCAATGGGAGCGAGGTTTATCCCCAACATATTAGAATAAATAAATAAACTTTTTTTATATCGTAATAATGCAAACTATGGCTTGGATGTTAAGGGTTTGTCATTCAAAGTAGGGATCACTGATTTAAATTTCTTTTTAATTCAACTTTTAGATTAAATTATTTAAATTTTATAATATTTTATCGATATTATAATTGTTGGTGTAGAATCTGGTTGACGTCGGATCGAGCTAGAGTTGAGAAAGAAGAGGTCACCGTCGGTGATCTACAAAATAAAGTCCTGTTCGGAGTTAGTGGTGGTGGCTCTAGCAGGACCCTCCGACAATCAAATCAACTCTTCTGGTCAACAGAAATGGAGTGCTCAGGCAAGAATTTAATAGAGTTTTCGAAAGGAGAAGAGAGCTTAGAGAAAACGTATCTAGACGATCTCTTTTATAGATGAAGTTTGGAGCAGACTGATAGTAACAACCGTAACAATCCAGTCGTGGGCTGCTCAAGGCTACGTGGAGTTTATTATGGAGAAAGATGTCATCCATAGTAGACTGATAATGACAGTCGTAATCATCCGATAGTGGGGTCGCCTGTAGTAGATTGATAAATAATAGTTATAACTATTCGATAGTGGGATCGCCTATAGCAGACTGATAAATGATAGTCGTAACCGTTCGGTAGTGGGCCACTCGGAGCCACGTGAAGTTTGTTATGGAGAGAGGTGTCCATTGTCGTGATGTGTTCGTTCGTTGAGATTTAATAGTCGAAGTTTGGAGGAAGCAGGCATTGGTTGGTGAAGAGCTTTGATATACAACAATTCCAGCGGAGTTTGAACTCCTAAAGAGAATACGGCTAGAGAGGATCATCCCAAAGGAATACTACTTAAAATCTGAAAGTAATCCGCTGGAGAAATTCAGATGGAGTTTGATTGATGGAGAAGTCCAGAAGGAGTTTGGCTCCTAGAGGAATCTGACTGAAGGAGAAGTCTGAAAGGACTTCAGCTCCTAGAAAAATTTGACTGAAGGAGAGGTCCGGAAGGAGTTCGGCTCCTAGAGAAATCCGACTGATGGAAAAGTTCAAAAAAAGTTCGACTCCTGAAGGAGAAGTTCGGAAGGGGTTTGGCTCCTGAAGGAATCCGACTGAAGGAGAAGTCCGAAAAAAGTTCAGCTCCTGGAGAAATCCGACTGAAGGAGAAGTCCGAAAGGAGTTCAACTACTGGAGAATTCTCGATCGAAGCTCTTTTATGATTACCAGTTACATTAGACTAAGCATCAGACTAGACTTCGACGAGAGCAAGATTTATCCCCAATAATAGTTCCCCCACTCTCGAGTTTGATATTCGAAGGAAGAGAGTACAAAAAGATGACTGCCGAAGTTTTTTTTCGAGCTTTATACCCATTGAGATTGAAGCTCGGGGGAGATCTTATCTTCTTTTGAAGTTGAAGATCGAAAGAGATCTTATCTCCAACCGAGGTTGAAGGAAATCTTATCTTCTTTTGAAGTTGAAGCTCGGAGGAGATCTTATCTCCAACCGAGGTTAAAGTTGAAGCTTAGAAGAGATCTTATCTCCCATAGAGGTTAAGAGAGATCTTATCTTCTTTTGAAGTTGAAGCTCGGGGGAGATCTTATCTCCAATCGAGGTTGAAGCTCGGAGAAAATCTTATCTCCTGTTGAGGTTAAAGCTTGGAAAAGATCTTATCTCCAACCAAGGTTGAAGGAGATCCTATCTCCTGTTGAAGATAAAGCTCGAGAGAGATTTTATCTCCTATGGAGGTTAAGAGAGATCTTATCTTCTTTTGAAGTTGAAGCTCGAGGGAGATCTTATCTCCAGCCGAGATTGAAGCTTGGAGGAGATCTCATCTCCAACCGAGGTTGAAGGAGATCTTATCTCCTATTGAGGTTGAAGCTTGGGGGAGATCTTATCTCCAGTCGAGGTTAAAGTCTGGGAAAGATCTTATCTCCTATTGAGGTTAAAGCTCGGAGGAGATCTTATTCTTCGACTGAGGTTGAAGGAGATAATATCTCTATTGAAGTTGAAGCTCGGAAAAGATCTTATCTTCCGTGGTGGTTGAGAGAGATCTTATCTTCTTTTGAAGTTGAAGCTCGGGGAGATCTTATTTCCAGCTGAGGTTGAAAGTTGAAGCTCGGAAGAGATCTTATCTTTATGGAGGTTGAGAGAAATCTATCTTCTTTTGAAGTTGAAGCTCGGGGAGATTTATCTCCAATTGAGATTGAAGCTCGGGAAGATCTTATCTCCTGCCAAGGTTGAAGGAGATCCTATCTTCTATTGAAGTTGAAGCTTGAAGGAGATCTTTATCCAGCCAAGGTTGAAGAAATCTTATCTCTTATTGAGGTTGAAGCTTAGGGAGATCTATTTCCAGCCGAGGTTAAAGTTGGGGGAGATTTATCTCCTACTTGAGGTTGAAGCTCGGGGGAGATCTTATCTCCGATCGAGGTTGAAGAAGATCCTATTTCCTATTGAATTTGAAGCTCGAGGGAGATCTTATCTCAGCGAGGTTGAAGCTTGAGGATTCTTATCTCTATCTGAGTGAAGGAGATCATATCTTTTATTGAGGTTGAAGCTCGGGAGAGATTTATTTCAGTCAAGGTTGAGAGTCTGAGGGAGATCTTCTCTCCTGTTGAGATTGAACTGGCGGAAGATTTATCTCTGACCAAGGTTGAAGGAGATCCTATCTTTGTTGAAGTTGAAGCTCGGAAGAGATCTTATCTCCATGGAGGTTGAGAGAGATCTTATTCTTCTTTTAAAGTTGAAGCTCGGAAGAGATCTTATCTCAACTGAGGTTGAAGCTCGAGGGAGATCTTTACTCCAGCCAAGGTTGAAGGGAGATCTATCTTCTATTGAAGTCGAAACTCGAGAAAGATCTTTATCTCTAATCAAGGTGGAAGAAGATCTTATCTTCTGTTGAGGTTAAAGCTCGGGGGTGATCTTATCTCCAACCGAGGTTGAAGCTTGGAGGAGATCTTATCTATTATCGAGGTTGTAGCCCGAGAGAGATCTCATCTCCGATCGAGGTTGAAGGAGATCTTATCTCCTATTAAGGTTGAAGCTCGAGGGAGATCTTATCTCCTGTCGAGGTTGAAGCTTGAAAAAGATCTTATCTTCGATCGAGATTGAAGAAGATCCTATCTTTTATTGAGGTTGAAGCTCAGGGAAAATTTTATCTCTAGCCGAGGTTGAAGCTCGGGATAGATCTTATCTTCAGTCGAGGTTAAAGAAGATCATATCTTCTGTTGAGATTGAAGCTTGGGGGAGATCTTATCTCCAACCGAGGTTGAAGCCTGGAGGAGATCTTATCTCCTGTTGAGGTTGAAACTTGAAAGAGATCTTATCTCCGATCGAGGTTGAAGGAGATTCTATCTCTTATTGAAGTTGAAGCTCGAAAGAGATCTTATTGTTGAAGAAAAATTCTGATTTCTCGGTCCAAGTTCGTTAAGATCTGATCAGATTAAGAGATATATTTTAAAATTCTTTTTCTTTGATCTATATCAGATCTGGAATGTTTCAGATCTGATTCTTATTATTTTAATAAATAAAATAAAATAAGAATAAATTAAATCAAATTTAATTTACCTGATTTGGGTAATCCAAATTATCCGTTGATGATTCTGTTTGCAGCGGAAGGTTCTGGATCTAGCCACGCAAACACCTGGCCTCTATCGCTATCCACTCGGACTGGATCTGAAGATCCTCTTCTTCTCTATCATGCCTCCAAAAATCAGATCTGAATCTGATCTGGAGGATCTTCAAAACTCCTTTTGAAGATCAGCAGTCGTCCTTTGCAGCAGCGCAGCCTTCTAGGCTTTCAGTCGCCTTTCTTTGATCTGGATTGCACCAACCAAGGTCCAAAACTCCTTTTGGACGTGGAGAGGAGAGGGAGAAGGTGAGTTTGGTGTGGAGGAAGAAGGAAGAGGCAGTTTTGGGGTGTGGGGTTTCTCAAACCTTATTAGAATCTGAGTTGGGCGCAGGGTCTTATTTATAGACTGACTGTGATCCAACTTCTCTTCTTCCCAACCAATCACAATCCTTTGTGAAATCAGATCTAAATCTGATTGGTGGAAATAGAGTCCCCTGGATTCCTCCTTAGAGGCGCTAAGACCGTCAAAGTTGGTTCTTAGAAGAACTCTATTGGAATCCAAAAAGGAGATGGAGTCCTTGTAATAGAGACCTAGGCGCCTCAACATTGGGCACATGCCTAGGGTGGCGTGTGCCCTCTTCCTTGACAGGTTTCTGACAAGAGGACAAGCCCATCAGCTCTACTATAGGTGCGTGACATGTGTCTAAAAGTCAAAATGTCATGGTCAACATTTGACAGTCAAAGGTAGACTTTTGACCAAAGTCACAGAACAAGAAATGGCAGATGACAAAAATGGTAGGTATGTCTTACAAAATAAGACAGCTTTTTTGACTTAGACAAGCTCACGTCAGACCATATGAAGGCCTCTGATTGAGCACAAACTCCTTTGGCTCAGACAGGACAACTTATTTATGATAGCAAAAGAAGAACGTTAGGTTCAATCGAGTGCTAGCACGATTTTCTTGAACCTAATTGAATCTCATTCAGATCAATTGAACTAGATCAGTTCAATTGATGATCACCAGATTCAAACCCTTATTTGTGTGATCCCAGTTAGGTTCAGTTCTGTATGGTAATGGGATATGTCATGATCTCTATCATCGACATCATCGAAACTCCTTTCGATGGATCAGAACTCTTCTGATTCGAACAGCTAGAATGATCGATCATCTAAATCATTCTAATTGCTCCCAAAATCCACCAGTGACACCTAGCAGTATATGGTGGCAACCCATCAGAGCTGAATGCGAACCTCTTGGTGCAGCTACCTGTGTGATTCAAGTTCTTCTATCTTGAGCCCCGATCAGATTAGGGTTAAGGTGAACTCGTCAAACCCTAGTCTTCTGTCATATGATGTAATCATTCGATTCGAAGTCCGATGTGAAAATCTAAATAGAAACTCTTTCTATTATTTCACTCTGCCATGGCCATGGACTTCTGGACTTGATTCTCATGATCATCATAGGGCTGCTCCTCTACCACCGAGGTAGATAGATTCCATCTTGATGCCATCCAGTTCCTATACAATGAACATGCTATAGCCAACATACACCTCAGGATTCCATATGGCTAGGAGACTGAGTAATGGTGTAGTCAAACTATAACACCCTCAAGGTGAACTATCGATGCACCTCAGGTCAAAGAACCAGACACACTACTACAGCATCGAGTCAGTCATTGACGAGAAGGTAGACTCCCTAATGACTACTCGAGGTGGTCACGCTCAGTGCCCTCATTCTCTAACGAGTACCTGTACTCTCGCTCTGGTGTCTCCACACCGTAGACTCAAGACTCATCTACTAAAGAGAAGCGATTGTACACCAACCTTCCGGATCAATCACCATCCTCGTGATGATCCTATGGTCGGGAGCATTTTATGAGTTAATAATGATTATTCATGTCTTAAATTTTCAACTCTTGAAAATATGAATTATCATTACCATTAACTCAAAGGATGTATCACAGACACTAAATACACATATGTGATAGAAAATAACCCATTTTATTCATTATAGTCAAAATTATAATTTTGCCCCTAGAAGTGTATTACAAGTGTCAGCCAATTCTGGCTTCTAGGGCACATATATCTAACACTTATCTCTCATGAAGGTTGAGAGAGATCTTATCTTCTTTTGAAGTTGAGGCTCGGAGAAGATCTTATCTTCAACCGAGGTTGAAGTTCGGAGGAGATCTTATCTCCAGCCAAAGTTGAAGGAGATCCTATCTTCTATTGAAGTTAAAACTCGGGGAAGATCTTATCTCCAACCGAGGTTGAAGCTCGGGGGAGATCTTATCTCCTGTTGACGTTGAAGCTTAGGAAAGATCTTATCTTCAGCCGAGGTTGAAGGAGATCCTAACTCCTATTGAGGTTGAATCTCGGAAGAGATCTTATCTTCAACTTAGGTTGAAGCTCGAGGGAGATCTTATCTCCACCCAAGATTGAAGAAGATCGTATCTCCTGTTGAGGTTGAAGTTTGGAGAAGATCTTATCTCCAGCTAAGGTTGAAGAAGATCTTATCTCCTGTTGAGATTGAAGCTTAGGGGAGATCTTATCTCCAGCCGAGTCGGAGTCTCTCTTCTCACCTCATCTAAAATGAACGAGGCCTTCGACTTGCTCATGTTAGGGCAAGGTTCTCCTCCTGTCCCAATCATGGCAATAAAGGCACAAATGGGCTATTGAATGAGCCTCTCCCCTCCTCTCCTGGGCCTCTTCCCTCCTTCTGTCTTAAATAACCAAAGGTCTTCGACTTGCTCATGTTAGGATGAGGTTCTCCTCCTATTCCTAACATAGCCAATTTTGATTGTTTCTTTCCATCGTCACATAGTTTTTGCACTAAGAAATAATAATATTGAGATGAAAGAGTTTTATTGAATAAAAATTACTGGTAGTACATTCTCAAATTTTTTGAATTCTAAGGTCGTGGGAGCATTGTTCCTTTGAGCTCCTTCAGGCGATAAGCTTCGGACTGGACGATCTTCTCTATTTCATACGGACCTTTTCAATTTGGGACAAGCTTCCCCTAGCTTTGAGATTGAGAGATGGCGGCTCGTTGAAGCACTAAGTCTCCTAGAGATAGTGTTGATGATACCGATCGATAGTCGATCTCCTTATTGTTCCTTCCTCCATGGTGGTTCTGATTGCGGCGGTGCCCTCGATCGATTTTCTCTTGCTTCAGATCGACGTCTAAGAAATCGATCCAACCAGCCTCTCTTGATGAGCTCCTCGATCTCGTCTTGGAGTTGAATGCATTCTTCAGTATCGTGATCGTGATCATGATGATACAAATAGTACTTACTTCGATTGCACTTATTTGGGGGAGATCATCATTCTTCTGGTCTTGATGGTTGATTCTTAATTTCTATCAGAACTTGAGTTTTAGGAGCATTAAAGAAGGTATAGTTGTGAAACCTTCTGGGGGCAGAACTTCTTTGTGCCCTTCTATCGGAGCTTCTTTGATGACAAGCTCGAGGAGGAGTTGGGACTCGCTTACACTCGGAGGGAGTCCGTAAGTATGGCCAAACTTTATTCGGCCCTCCATCAGCTACGGATTTATTAAACTTGCCCGTCTGTTGTTCTCCTGTGACTTTCTCATCCTTTAATTTGAAGGCTTCTTCCACTCGGGCATATCCCTCAGCCCAAGCTAGTAGATCGGTAAAATCTCTGGGGTACTTCTTCTCTAGAGAGAACAACAAATCATTCTTTTAAAGGCTGCCCTTGAGTGCGGCCATTGCAATAGACTGATCCAGGTTTCAGACCTCCAATGCAGCAGTATTAAATCGGGTGACATAAGTCCAGATAGATTCTTCCTCCTTTTGCTTAATATTCATCAGAAAATCTGAACCTCGACGCGAACGTCGGCCGCTGACAAAGTGAGCCACAAACTAATGGCTCATCTGATCAAAAAAGAAGATCGTACCTAGCCTCAACATCGAGTACCAATTTTTTGCTGCTTTCTTCAAGGTAGATGAAAAAGCTCGGCATAAAATGAAGTCTGGTGCGCCATGGAGCAGCATCGTAGTCCAAAAGACCTCCAGATGATTGATCGGATTAGAGGTTCCATCGTAGCTTTCAAATTAGGAAAGCTTGAAGTTCGGCAGAATGGGCTCTTGCATAATTTGGTGAGAGAAAGGGAGATCAGTGTGGATGCCGTCATGGTGAACCAGAGTGATGTGGCAGAGTTCCTCAATCCGTCGGTCCATCTTTTGTAGTTTCTGATCGAGGATGTCATCTCGATCGTAAATCTCGAAAGGCTTCTGATTGTAGATGGAGAAGATTTCTTGCAGAGAAGAATCATGATCCGAACAAGGATCCTCTGCTCTCTGTTTTTTCTTTTCAGGGGCGACGGGTATGCTAGCCCAAGTGCTCCTCCTTGGAACCAATTTTTGACATCTCGATGGTGGATTTTCTGATGGAACTACCACCGAGGGTTGCCGCATGGCCTGCACCATTTCGATGAGGCCCTGAACCTACTACATCAGCAGGTTAAACTACTTCAGATCTACCATGGCTGTCAGTGGAGGAGGATGTTGAAGTACCGACGATGGAGCAGGAATGGATGGATCTGGCTCAAATCTGATGGCAGAAGTGGTTGATCTTTGGATAGTCACCTTCTTTGGAGGCATTTCTTAAGATTAAGGAAGAGGATGGAGTTAAACCTTGAAGAAGAAGATCCACAAGATCGACTGAGCACTCCTTTAAGAACAAGAGTACCTCAGGAATAGAGAAGCCCTTCCTCTAGCACCAATTCTATTGGTGCAAAATCTAGTTGACGTCGGATCGAGCTGGAGTTGAGAAAGAAGAGATCGCCATCGGTGATCTGCAAAATAAAGTTTCGTCCGGAGTCGGTGGTGGTAGCTCCGGCAGGACCCTTCGATAATCAAGTTAGCTCTTCTAGCCAACAGAAATGGAGTGCTCAAGCAAGAATTCAACAGAGTTTTCGAAAGAAGAAGAAAGCTTAGAAAAACGTATCTGAAGAATCCCTTTTATAGACGGAGTCCGAAGCAAATTGATAGTGACAACCGTAACCATCCGATCATGGGCCGCTCGAGACCACATGGAATTTATTATGGAGAGAGGTGTCGCTCGTAGTAGATTGATAATGATAATCGTAACCATTTGGTAGTAGGGTCTCCTATAGCAGATTGATAAATGACAGTCGTAACCATCCAGTAGTGGGGTCGCCTATAGCAGACTGATAAATGACAGTCATATCCATCCGATAGTGGGCCGCTCGGGACCACGTAGAGTTTGGTATGGAGAGAGGTGTTCGTTGTCGTGTTGTGCCCGTTCGTTGAGATTTAATAGTCGAAGTTCGGAGGAAGCAAGCATTAGTTGGTGAAGTGCTTTGACATATATCAATTCCAGAGGAGTTCGAACTCCTAAAGGGAATACGACTAAAAGGGATCATCCGGAAGGAATACTACTTGAAATTTGAAAATAATCCATTGGAGGAATCTGGATGGAGTTCGACTAATGGAGAAGTCCGAAAGGAGTTCGGCTCCTGGAGGAATCCAACTGAAGGAGAGGTCCAGAAGGAGTTCGGCTCCTGGAGGAATCCGACTGAAGAAGAGGTTCGAAAGGAGTTCGGCTCCTGAAAGAATTTGATTGAAGAAGAGATCCGAAAGGAGTTCGATTTCTGAAGAAATTCGAATGAAGAAGAAGTTCGGCTGTTGGAGAATTTTCGATCGAAGCTCTTCTATTATTATCAGTTACATTAGGCTAAGCATCAGACTGAACTTCGATGGGAGTGGAATTTATCCCTAATAATAATTTATTATTAGTATATACAATTGCATATAAATATTTGAATATAATTCTAAATTGAAACTTAAAGCATCTTCTTGAAAATGCTGGTAATTAATTGTTAACATCTTTAGATAATATATAAGAAAGCACCATAAAATATCTTCTTCTTTTTTTTTTCTTTTTTTTTTTTTGTGTGTGCGCGCACTTTTGCTTACAATGGTACTTTGATAACTCTTTTAAATATAGCACACTAGAGGATGTCATCTCATTAACCAGCATTAGGGTCAATGAATTGATGTCATCTCATTAACCAGCATTAGGGTCAATGAATCCCAACCAAGAAATATGACCATCAGGGCCAAGATTCTCTAGAGGATTACCATCTGCTCTCTATGAACTTTTGCTTCAAATCAACATCGTGAACTCTATTAGATGGTCCAGCCTAAGATAATTGAGATTCATTAGCAGAGCTGTGAGACTTCCTTTATAACATGATAGCTAAAAACTATTTATGTTCCCCTTAGAGGGATCATAATAACTACTTGTATCCCATTAGACATTCTAGGAAACTTGTTGGCTCTCCCATCTTTTTAGGATGGGGATTGAAAAGAAGCAAGTTGATGGTTGTTACTTAGATAGATGCATAGGTATACCGCCGGTGCCCAAATTGGAAAGAGACAGATAGTAGTGGATCCTAGTATCTTAACCATCAAAGACTTCCAGGATGCCACCTGCTTGGGAAAGAGAATAACAACTAGAAGCTACAAGCTATGAACTATAGATTAAAAGTACTAAAGATAATTGAAAGATAAATCAATAAAAAAACTAATAAATTGATTTGACTTTCAAGGGTCATTCTTGGAGTTACAATTTAATACTCGTACATGTTTTTCCTAACATTTTAGTATTGACGCATCTTTAGTAACTATCATCACTCTATCTACCATCTTTTAATGGTTGTCATATTTGGTTTTATCCATATCTCCATTTTCGATATTCCAATCTTTTAGCAGTTGCTTTCATCTCTCAGGTCTTACTTTCAAGACTTCTTACTATGTAAAATTTGTCTTAGGAAAGTATAAACTACTTGTTAAATCAATACTTACCCTTCTCCA
The DNA here is from genome assembly GCA_006176705.1 of Cocos nucifera. Lineage (NCBI taxonomy): Eukaryota > Viridiplantae > Streptophyta > Magnoliopsida > Arecales > Arecaceae > Cocos > Cocos nucifera. The sequence continues at coordinate 275,871 of QRFJ01001105.1, read as the reverse complement.
CCCACATCCGAAACTTGGCCTATACTTTAGGCAATTACTCTATCTAGTTTTACTTATTTCTTTTGGATATGGCACAATCTATCTTGTGTGGCACCCCATGGTTGCTTGATCCATCTACTATTACCATCTAATTAACCCCTTAAGTCTGGTTATGCATCACAATCTTAATCTATCTCCACCTATCCCATTAGAATAAAAATGATTTTCGATGACAAATTGCTTGTGGCATTTTTAATTTTATGTAGTTAAAATATTCTTTTTAATGTGTCATACTATAAATACCATTGCCTTCCAATAAGTTTTTTTTGTATTAGTGATACTATAATTGTATATATCATTATAAATTTTTGTTCTACGACATGTAATTTGAAATGCCGGAAACTAGAATTACTATTATGGTATTTAGTTACTATGCAAGTAAATAATCTTATACTTTGTAGAATGTTGAGAGATTATCGCTCAACCTAAAATTGTTAATTTTCTTTATGGAGCTTGGATCTGGTTGCCTCAGAGTCATCAAATATACTATCGTACATATTGTGGTGGTCTTCAAATCTCTCATAACTCGAATGCTTGCAACAAAATTATTTACAACAAATTAGCATGCTCTCCTAGATCATTGGTTTGACCAAACATATATTAAAATATTAATAATCAAAAACTATTTGAAATAAAAATAATAAAAAGATATTAACTTTTATATCAAATATCATTTTTATTTTTTTATTATAGCATAAATAAAAAATAGTCAGGAATTATCTAGTCTTGGAGAGCTTGTAAGAAAAATTATATATGAATGCAGGAATACATGGAAGTTAATGTTTAAAAATTTTTAATAATAAAGATTTGAGGATATCATAAATAATAAAAGGATAAATTATATTTTTAGTCCCTGAATTAAGTTGGATTTCTCTGAATGGTCTCTAAACTATAAAAAACTAAAGCTTAGTCTCCAACTACTTTCTTTCATTAGAAATTCCAACCGGCAATAATTGATACTTATATAGCAAAAAATGTCTAATAAAAATGACATGACATAGATAACATGGCATATAAATGATGACATGGTATAATAGATAAAAATTTTTATTTTGCTAACATGGCATAAGTAATGATGTGATATCTACTATAGAGTTTTTTTTTTCTATAAGTATACAATCATCAGGTGACATGTCAGCACTCATAGGTGACATGATATAGATGGCTTGACACATGCACAACAATATGGCATGGGGTAATGATGTGGCATCTGATGTGAATTTTTTCGAAAGTATCCAATCACCAAATGATACGTTAGTATCCATAGATGCTGTGGCATAGATGACATGGCATATAATGATAGTATGGCATAGAGTATGAGTTTTTTTCTGAAAGTATCCAATCACCAAATGACATATTAGCAACTAAGTGCCACTTCAACACCATATGCCACATCATCATCTATATACAATAAATTATATTTTTCATCCTCTAAGTTTCATAAATATTCTTATATGGTTCTTATACTTAAAAAAATCTCTAATTGAATCTTTGATTTTTAAGTGTGATGTAGTTTAACCTTTTTAGTATGATGGTAGAAAAGATGATGATTTTGATGTGGGATGGGTCATTGCATGCATTCATATTGCCCAGAAAGATAGCAACCCAAGAGGAGGATGAATTAGATTTCTCAAAAATTTTAAATAAATCTAACAAATATGTGCTTTTAACTACATTAGCTAAAGTGTAGGTATAGCGTGTGCAATGTGCAGTCGCAAAATTTAAAAATAAATGATATAATATAAGAATTGAAAATAAGTAAAATAAAGCACATATAAAGATAAAAAATTTATAGTGATTCGGTGTAATGCCACACCTATGTCTACTCTTTAAGCTCTACTTAAAAATTTTTACTATAATCGCCTTAATTACAATGTGATTGTTTTAGTCGGGCTAATAATTAAATCAAGTTAGTTTTTCGAGATCACCAATCAAAATTTTACATAATTATTTTTGGACTAACAATCCAACCTAATAGATTTTCTTGGCTCATCAACTAAAACTATATAAATTCTAATTCTAGGCTTGGACCGGCCTAACCCAAGTTTCTTTCATCCTAAAGAAACTTGTAAAGAAACCCAAGATACAATGAATAAAAATTTTGAGCATAAATAACAATAGAAATAAAAACTCTTTTAATCATGCAGAAGATGCTGAAAGCTTGACTTCTCTTCTTTTAAAGCTTGAGAGGATGTACCAGATGATAGTATGGATTACTCTTGAAAGCTCACTGAAAACTTTGCACAAAATAACTCTCTTTTTCTCTTTGTTAAAGATATTCAATAATGGCTCTCATAAATGATATATTTCTCTTTCTAATCCTCTTTTTTTCTTTTCTTAATGGTTCTCTAGCCTTTTGTAAGCTTAAAAGTGACTGAAAAATAAGTTTTGACCATTGGAAAGGTTGAACTAACAATTAGAGTAGAGAAATAACCATTAGAATAAGATAGAAAAACAAGCTATTAGAATTATTCCTATGTCGGGAGTCGACTCTAGTTTCTTAGGAGTCAACTCAAGCTGCTCACAAGTCAACTCATTCTTAAGTATAAAAAATAATACATTCTGTCTTCCTGAGAGAGTCAATTCGCCTTCTTCATGAGTCAACTCAGTCTATCTAAGAGTCGACTCATCTTCTTTATGAGTTGGCTCAAGCTAGAGTTCTGAAATATAATCTTCTATCCGTCTAAGAGAGTCAGCTCTTGCTTCTCAGGAGTCTACTCTTTCTCCTCGAGCATATGCCAGTATGCTTCAGATGTGCCAAAGTCAACTCTTCTTCTTTAGAGTTGACTCCTCTAAACCAAGTTTGAAAAAAATTATTCTTTAAAGTACTTTGGCTTGGCATCTTTGAAAAATAATTTCTTCATTGTGAGCATCTAAAAAAATCCTACATCCATCCTTAAAACACATGATTAGTATGATTTTTACTCAATATTTTGTTATCATCAAAATCAATTATTTGAGTTAACAATTCAAAAAACTAAAAATAGCAGTGGTATTCAAAATAAGGAGCTGACTTTAGACTCAGAGATAATCTCAAAGCATATCAAGTTCAAAGATTTGAAGAATACTATCATGAATATAACAGCAATAATGGAAAACTATATAGGCTCAATGTTCTCAGTTTCACCATTGTCGAGCTCACTACTGCTACCGAATTAATTTCTCTTTGAAGAAAAATAGGTGGATAATCATGGACCATGCAATTAAGGATCTTAGATGTTTACTCTGACTAGAGTAGTATAGGTAAGCTAAAAGAACAAATGAATCAAAAGTATAAATTATTTTTTTTCTTTTTTATTTATTCTATTTTACTTTTCATTCTTCTTATCAGATCAAACTTTCTATGTTTGCCTTGTGTATATTCATGTCTATTATATGCATATAATAGTTGTTGGAAAATGTGTCCTAAAGCTAATCATCTAAGTGGTAGATGATTGAAATTAGTATATGAATTATCCAATAATAATAGTTATTTGGCTGATTCATCATATAAGTTCTATCTTCTTTAAATGAACTCCTAAATTATGATGAAGTCTGTATAACTACAACCAATTGATAAAGAAAGATTTATCAGATGGTTCTTAAACTGTTCAAAATTAAATGATAAGTTATTAATAAGAACAATAACTTATCGAGTGTAGGTTGCTACATGCCATATACGTTGGTTGTTCTCATAACTAAGTGGTGTGGAGACACTGGTATGGCATTCAGGTGAGATGTAGGAGTACATCTACATTGAACGTGACCAATATAATACTCTACTATCAAGAGTAGCTAGCTAAAATCAATGAATATAAGTATTCCTTCAATCTGAGATCACCATGGTGACTTGCAAGCAACTCACTATACTTTGATGCTATACTGTCTGTATTTCTAATATAGATTCGAAAGATTTCTGGATATAGTCAAGTACTTATAAAGTCGGTGTATGAGTCAAAATAAGATTGACCACTTTCAATTAATTTCAAAAAGAGAATAACTCATTATATTTTAATTTAGCAAAACCTAAGCCTGGGTAATCCTCGTGTGGTGTCATGAAATTTATAAAATTTTGAGATATAATAAAGATGATTTGTATGAGTATTTGACAGCATACTCGAAGTTGTCTTGAGCATTATTGATAATAAGGATGAATTATACGATAACCATGGGTCAGAGTTCTAAGAATGTTGCTTTACATATATTCGATCTATCCAGACGTCGAAAATCATTGTTAGATGATAACTTTGATTGATACAGAAATTGATTTTTGTACTACCAACTTAGGTTTGAACCTATAGGATCACACATACATTAGAGTTTATAACTTGATCAGATGGTTAATCGATGATTAAAAATCATTCTAAGGTCAATCCATCAATACGATTGGTGTTTGACCTAATACAAGTGTTACAGAAAGATCAATTAGCAATTGATTGCTAATTGGCTCAATCTGATTGAGCAATTGGATTGAGATCAAGTTTAATTAAATTAAATTTAATTAGAATTAGTTTGAACTTAATTAGATTAAGTATAGTTGATTTATTGGATATGCCAATTACAAGAAAGAATAATTTCTTGTTTGACTAGGATTAGGATGCACCTAATTAACTTGGGATTTAAATCAGATTTAAATCTTGATTTAATCTGATTTAATTAGACTCCTAGTTGGACTAGGATCATTCTTAATTAGATTATATTTAATTTAATTTAAATAAAATTTAAATTTGGTTCAAATTCATTTTGATCTAGTCAAACAAGAGGAGTCCCAATTGGACTGGGACTCTCTCTCTTTCACTTATGCCTAAGAAAGCCCATGCCATATTTTATTTTATAGATTTTTTACGTGAATTCCCATGCCTATGAAAGCTTCTCCATGCCCCATATTTTGATTGTTTGGAATAAAATTTGTCTTGGTCAAAACTTGGAAGTTGGGATTTATTTCCTACTTGGAAGAGTCCCTTTTGACCAAAATTTCTCTTCTCCCTTTAGAATTTTCTCCATGCCACCAAGTATTTTTTGTGCACCTTCTCTCTATTTTTTTGGGTGATACTTTTATGTTCTCCACGCACAAAAAATCTGGCAGGCATCCAAGAGTTGGACACCCCCCAAACTCCTCCAACATTTCCTTATTTGACTTGGTCTTCTTTGACCTAGTCTTCCTAAATATGTGGCGCCCCTTATTTTGTGATGTGTGACATGAATTCCCTCTGAGATTCTATGGCAAAAATAGAGAAGAGAAAGGGAAAAGGCATGGAGTCTTGGGGTGCCAAGTTTTTTGGAGAAAGGGTCTTCATCTGGACATCATACATTGATATCTTGAAGGCACAAAGGTAAGAGAAGATGGTCTTCTCTTGTTGTTTTCATTTAATCTTTTCTTTCTATTTTCTTTGTATGTTTTTATGTGATAAAAACCTGAGAGAGAAAAAGAGAGATGGCATGGGGATTCGTGCTTCAAGGCATTGAAGCATAATAATCATCTTTGGACATGATCTGATCATGTCTTGATGCGAGAAGAAGAAGAGAAGAAGATCTTCTCTTAGGATTTTCTTGAGAGCCCTTCTTCTCCATTTTTTTGTGAGATTTTTATGAGAAAAATCTGAGGGTGTGAGATCTAGAAAAATAGAAAAAAGTCTAAAGGAGAAGGTCTCCTCTGATCCTAGCATAGAAATATTTTTAGGACATCAACCATTGATGTCCTGAAGGAGAAGATTTATCTTCTCCTAAGATTTTTTTCATATGTTTTTATTTCTGATTTATGGAAGATCCAAAGATTGGATTCCTTCCTTATTCCTCCTCATGTTCTTCAACTCTTGGAATATCCAAGAAATTTGAAGAACATGTATTTGATTAACAATCAGGAGGGATTCGTGAGAAGCTAGCATTTCAAGTGGATCTTCGTTCGACGAACCTTCGATCTGTGTTGCAGGTTCATATGGATCATCTATAGAGATTGGACGCATGTACAGCTCTGAAAATAATAACTAAAATCAATCGCGGAGTTCTCAACCCATGTAAAGAAAAGAGATCTAATCTCTTGGTAACCTAGATATGATCTAGGGTTAGATCTAGAATTATTCTAGATCTAGGTACTAATATGATCAATACCACTTATTATTAATTTATTTTTAGATTTACATTTGCACCATAATATATTATAGATCCTTGATGTAGGATTTTCTAATCTGATTACATGCATATTATAGATTAAACTATTTAATCTATGTCTTCTGCTGCTTTAATTTTGAAAAAATTTTAAAATTTATGCATAAAATCCTGCATATTTTTCATCAATGATATCAGAGTATCTAGATTCTTTTATAACATATTCATGTATGCTTAAAAATAAATCTAAAAATTTAAATTAATTAAAGATCGTACATACTGTCATCAGGTTGTCCTGTTATAAGGTTAACCCTTATAATAAAAAAGTTGTCCTAGTATGTGCTGATCTGAAAATATTTTAAATGATCAAATATTTTAAATGATTTGAAAATATTTTAAATGATCAAATTAAAAATTTATTCTGAGGTTCCATAAATCCAAACTCATAAGCTTGAACTTAATTGAGAATTAAGTGATTGTTTAGGATCTAGGTTTGTGACTTGAAGATCCTAAGATAATTTCATAAAATATAGGTTAATGGGTAATGGGTTAGCTTTGATCAGATCCTTAACTGGGTTAGACCTAGGATTAGATTAAATATGAACTTAGTTAAAAAATTGATCAAACCTAACTAATAGTTAATTAGGATTAGGTCATTTCTTTAGATCAATTTAATAGTTATAGTTGATCAAAGTCTATACATCTAACAAATGAATACTGATCGTGGCTCAGTGGTCAAGCCCGAGTCTTTAGACAAATCAAATCAAAATTAATAAATTAATTGGTGTCTAAAATAAGTCTGGCATCCTAGATAGATGGTTTTTAATTGGCAGCCCACTTACCTGATCATTTCTGATGGTATCTAAGGCAAGCCTTAACAGACCCTCTCACCAATCTCACTTATCTAGCTAATGTGGTTAATCAGCTTTTGATTAGGTTGCTCATTGATTCGTACTAACCCATATCACGTAGAAAATCAGTGAGACTGATTTTACTCAGTGAGACTGATATAAGTGCCCATGGATCAAAATTGATCCTAATCCTCATTAATGACTTGAGAAGTTAGCGGGAGGACTTGACTTGGTGAAGTCAGTGGGAGCAAATCGATCCATATCCTTTCTATCCTTAAATCACTAATAATTTAAATTCTCTAAAATTATTAGATCCTTAAAATGATAAAGTTATAGAGATAACTGAGTCATAGCCTCTCATTAAGATGTTTGATAATGGATCTATTAACTCAATAATCATTGGAGGCCCATAGGCCTGATGCTTGTTGACTAATGAAATTATCATTCATCATATGACGACTTGGATGTGTCTCTCTAATGATGATTAGATTGACCAACCATAGTTGGGCTTAAGCATTTGTTGATTAGATGCATCAAGTATAATCATGTTAATGGTTGGACCTAATCGGATTCTTATAGTAAAGGCCCTAGCCTACTGATTAGGTTTTTGGAGAAAAATTAAATTACTAAAAATTATTTAAAAAAATAATTGGTTATGAACCTATCCTTAGATGTACATGGGTTAACCAACCATAGTTAGGCTTATGTGCAATCTATGTGGATTCTAGTATGGACTAAGGAATTAAAGTAATTTCTCAAATTAGAGGTAGAGGCTACCAGTTCGAATAAAATAGTGAAAAAACCTTAAGACTAAAGTCCAAGTCTCTAGGCTTAATATAATTCATATACAATAGGTCATTGTTCTTTATTCTCAAATTAAGGTTAAACCCTAATTGCTCCTATCACTATTAGATAGTGATAACTTATAGAATCCAACTTTGATAATTAGTATCAAAAGTTGAATTTGGTTCAACAGTACGAATGGGTTCGTATTGGGGCTTCAAAGCCCAATGAAAATAATTAATCCAAGGTTAACCCAAATCAGGCATAGTGCTTCTAATGTTAGAAACAGGATCATAGGAAGAAGATTTGTCTTGCTTTCCTTGACCATTACAGGATGAACAAGAGAAAGGAGCAAAAGTTGCTCATTAAGGATGTTATATGATAACATCTTAAAATTTCTTTGTATATAATTCTACTACATGGATATTAGATGTCGGTAGTCTTATGCAATTTGTTGCAAAGACTATAAGTAAGTAGAATGTTTGAAAATGATGAGAAATATCTAAATATTTTGGATGGAAGTCTTGTTTCAATTCTAGCTTTAGAAATTATCAAGCTTATTTTTAATAGATGTCATTTTGAGTGATTGTCACTATTGTCCATCATTTATGATAAATATGATCTCTGATGGCTTTTTGGTCAGAAATGGTTATCATTTATCAATAAAGGAGATTGTTATGATATTATTATAAATAATATTATAATAATACATGGATAATAAAAAAATAATATTTAACATTTATACAGTCTGTTAAAGTATAATGTACACACCCAAGTTAGATTATGTCATAAATATCTATCTTTGGCATTATAGGCTTAGTCATTTTGATAAGAACAGGATAAATGGATTAGCTTAAGAGAAAAATCTCGACATTAATGATTGTGAATCATTGACAGTCTGTGAATCTTGTCTTTTTGGAAAGATGACAAAATCACTTTTTACTGAAAAAGATGAAGAAGCCGATAAAATTCTAAGTCTCATACATAGTAATGTATATGGACCTATAAACTTAAATGCCAAAGAAAGATATTAATATTTTATTACAGATGATCTATCTGAGCATGGGTGCATCTGGTCTGAATCATTTGAAATATTTAAATAATTTAATAATAAAATAAAAAAATAAACTAGATAAGGTATTAAAACTCTTCGATCAGATCGAGGAGATGAATACTTATCCAGTAAGTTTGTGGATTTCTTTTCGGAATATAGTGTATTTGAAATATAAAACTTGAACTTTGTTAGACTTGGTTCAATCCACGATAAGGTTCACTTGTCTGCCTGCTTCAGGATTGTGCTCTTGTGGCTGCTAGTTTTACTCTAAATTATACCAAGTAAATCTGTTGTAAAGACTCCATATAGGATATGGATCGGTCATAGACCTAGACTCTCTCACCTTTGAGTTTGAAGTTGATCAGCCTATGTCAAAGATTTACACACAGATAAACTTGAATCCTGGTCCAATAAGTTTTTAAGGATTATTAATTCTACTATGTTAAAGAACATAAGATGTTCATTAGCAGTATGGCATTTCTTTTGGAAAGAAGTTTCTTAGAGAAGGAACTGATGTCTATCAAGTTGAACTTGTAAAAGTTTGACTGATAGAAAAGAATCGATGTTATCTATTAAACCTATAGAACCAGATTTGATCAGATCAAACTCGAAGCCCATTGAAGTGTCACCTTTAAGGAGATCCAATAGAGTACCATGTTAGCCAGATAGATACTTCAGTATCTAGATCCGGGATGGCGATCCTGTTGAGCTCGATAAGAACAACAAGGATCCGATCATCTATAAGGATACAATGTAACGGCCTGACTCTGAGAAGTGGCTTGGAGCCATATGATCCAAATTGAAGTCTATAAAAATCAATAGTGTATGGACACTAGTTGATTTATCTGAAGGGATAAAATCCATTGGGTGTGAATGAATTTTCAATAGGATCAGAGTAGTGCAAATGAAAAGGTAAAGACCTATAAGGCCCGTTTGGCTATTATCTTAGTTTTCAAACATATATACATTTTGAACGTATATCTTTGTTATGAACAAAGACAAATTCTATATTTATAATTGGGCAAAATATTTTATAGTGTTATTTCTTGTGTTGTTTGAGGATGAAATTCTCTTAATTGAAAATGACATTTCAGTATTGCAAGGAATAAATGTTTAGCTGCCATCTTATTTCTCCATGTATGAGATCAGACATGGTATACTCACTAGAGGTAGTGAGCGATACCGGTCTGATCCAAGTGAGAGCCACTGAAAGATTGTATAGATAATCCTTAAGTATTTAAAAAATACTAAGATTCAGTGATTCAAATATGAAAGTACTGACTTAAAATATGTGGATGTTTTAATTTCAGTCAAAATAAGATGACAATAAGAGAATGTCAGGACATACCCTAATTATAGGAGCAATCTGTTGGAAAGATTCCAAGCAGTATACTTTAGCCTATTCAGTTAGTGATGTAGAGTACATCATGGCATATGATGCTGCTATATAAGCTGCATAGTTGCTGAGATTCATTAGCAGGTTGGGAGTGGCACCCTCCACCAATGGTTTAGTCTATTGTAGCACTAGAGCCATAGCTTAAGCTAAAGAACCAAAGGACAAGCATATTTTACATCACTTTCACTTTAGATATTAGATCTGAGTGGCGTCGATCTTTGAAAGATCGATGTAAAAGAAAAACTTAATCGATCCATTTTCTAAGGCCTCAAAACTAAGGAGTTCTATGAACTCAAGTGAAAGATAGAATATTTGATATTATTTTGATTGGCTTTAGTCTAAGTGGGAGTTATTGAAAAATATGTCCTAAAACCAATCATCTAAGTGGTAGATGATTGAAATTAGTATATGAATTATCTAATAATAATAGTTATTTGGCTGATTCATCATATAAGTTCTATCTTCCTCAAATAAACTCCTAAATTATGATGAAATCCTTAGAACCATAGTCAATCGATAAAGAAGGATTTATCGGATGGTTCTTAAACTGTTCATGATCAAATGATAAGTTATTAATAAGGACGATAACTTATCGAGTGTAGATCGTTGTATGCCATATATGTTGGTTGTTCTCGTAACCAAGTGGTATGGAGATATTGGAATGGCATCCAGATGAGATGTAAGAGTATATCTACACCAAACGTGATTAATGTAGCACTCTACTATCAAGAGTAACTAGCTAAGGCCAATGGATATAAGTATCCCTCCGACCCGAGATCATCACGGTGACTTGCAAGCAACTCATTGTACTTTGATGCTGGACTGCCTATATTTTTAATATAGGTTCGAAAGATTTTTAGGTACAGTCAAGTATTTATGAAGTTGGTGTGTGAGTCAAGATAGAATTGACCATTTCTGATTAATTTTAAAAAGAGAATGACTGGCTGTGTTTCAATTTAGCAAAACCTAAGCCTAAGTAATTCTCATGAGGTATCATGGAATTTGCAAAATTTTGAGATACAATAAAGATAGCTTATGTGAGTGTTTGATAGCATACTCGAAGTCATCTTGAGCATTATTGGTCATAGGGATGAATTATATGGTAACCATGGGCAAGGGTTCTAAAAATATTATTTTGCATATATTCGACCTATCTAGACGTCGAGAATCATTGCTAGATGGTAACTTCAATTGATATAAAAATTGGTTTTTGTACTATCGACTTAGGTTCAAACCTATGAGGTCACACACATTAGAGCTTATAACCTGATCAGGTGGTTAATCGACGATTAAGAATCGTTCTAAGATCAATCCATTAATAAGATTAGTGTTTGATCTAATACAAGTGTTACAGAAGAATCGATTAGTAATTAGATTGCTAATTGGCTCATTCTGATTGAGCAATTAGACTGAGATCAAGTTTAATAAAATTAGATTCAATTAAAATTAATTTAGACTTAATTAGATTAAGTCTAGTTGGTTTATCGGATAAGCTAATTGCAAGAAAGAACAATTCCTTATTTGACTAGGACTTGAGTGCAACTAATTGACTTAAGATTTAAATTAGATTTAAATTTTAATTTAATCTAATTTAATTAAACTTCTAGTTGGACTAGAATCATTCTTAATTGAGTTATATTTAATGTAATTTAAATAAAATTTAAATTTGGTTCAAACCCATTTTGACCTAGTCAAATAAGAGGAGTCCTAATTGGACTAGGACTCTCTCTCTTTCACTTGCACCTAAGAAAGCCCATGCCATATTTTATTTTTTAGATTTTTTATGTGAATTCCTATGCCTATGAAAGCTTCTCCACACCCTATATTTTGATTGTTTGGAATAAAATTTGTCTTGATCAAAACTTGGAAGAAGTTGGGATTTATTTCCTACTTGGAAGAGTCCCTCTTGATCAAACTTCCTCCTCTCCCTTTGGAATTTTCTCCATGCCACCAAATATTTTTTGTACACCTTCTCTTCATTTTTTTGGATGATACTTTTGTGTTCTCCACGTACAAAAAATCTGGGAGGCATCCAACTCTTGGATGCCCTCCAAATTCCTCCAATGTTTCCTTATTTGACTTGGTCTTCTTTGACCTAGTCTTCCTAAATATGTAGCACCCCTTATTTTGTGATGTGTGACATGAATTCCCTTTGAGATGCTGTGGCAAAAATAGAGAAGAGAAAAGAAAAAGGCATGGAGTCTTGGGGTGCCAAGTTCCTTGGAGAAAAGATCTTCATCTGGACATCAAACGTTGATGTCTTGAAGGCACAAAGGTAAGAGAAGATGGTCTTCTCTTGTTGTTTTCATTTAATCTTTCCTTTCTATTTTCTTTGTATGTTTTTATATGATAAAAATATGAGAGAGAGAAAGAGAGATGGCATGGGGATTCGTGCTTCAAGGCATTGAAGCATAATGATCATCTTTGGATATGATCTGATCATGTCCCAATGCGAGAAGAAGATTTTCTCTTAGGATTTTCTTGAGAGCCCTTCTCTATTTTTTTGTAAAATTTTTATGAAAAAAATCGGAGGGTGTGAGATCTGAAAAAATTAAAAAAAGTCTAGAGGAGAAGATTTTCTCTGATCCTAGCATAGAGATGTTTTCAAGACATCAACCATTGATGTCCTGAAGGAGAAGATTTATCTTCTCCTAGGATTTTTTGCATATATTTTTATTTTTGATTTATGAAAAATCTAGGATTGGATTCCTCCCTTATTTTTTCTCATGTTCTTCAACTCTTGGAATATCCAAGAGATACGAAAAGCATGTATTTGATTAACCATCAGGAGGGATCCGCGAGAAGCTAGCACTTCGAGTGGATCTTCGTTCGACGAACCTTTGATCTATGTTGTAGGTTCATGTGGATCATCTGTAGAGGTCGAACGCATATACGACTCTAAAAATAATAACAGAAATCAACCACGGAGTTCTCGACCCGTGCAAAGGTAAGAGATCTGATCTCTTGGTAACCTAGATATGATCTAGGGTTAGATCTAGAATTATTCTAGACTAGATATTGATATGATCAATATCACTTATGATTAATTTATTTTTAGATTTATATTTATATCATAACATATTATAGATCCTTGATGTAGGATTTTTTAATTTGATTACATACATATTATAGATTAAACTATTTAATCTATGTCTTCCGCTATTTTAATTTTGAAAAATATTTGAAATCTATGCAAGAAATCCTACATGTATTCCATCAATAGCACGATCGGCAATGGTAAAACTAAGAATGCCAAGCCCGCATACTTTTTTATTATTGCCACTATGTTCATAATAGCGGTCTTCATATCTCTGAATCTAATCTGCTCTGAGACCGTCTTCAGATCCAGACCCAACTCCTTGTTTTGAATATTGCTATCATTTTTGGCTTTTCTAATGCATCCAATAACTCGTCCCGCATCAAAATCATTACCTTTTCTGTCATCATACTAGAAAAGTTAAACTAAATCAAACTAGAAAATCAAAAGATCTAATTAGATATTTTTTAAAATATAAGAACCATTTAAAAATATTTGTAAAATTTAAAGGTTGAAAAATATATTTATTGTATATGGGCAATAATGTGGCATGGATGATGATATAGAATATGGGTGCTGATGTGGCACTTAGTTGTTGATGTATCACTTGGTGAATGGACACTTTTAAAAAAAAATTTATAGTCTATGCCACGTCATGACCCATGCCACATGGCATGTAAGTGTTGATGTGTCACTTAATAATTGGACACTTTTAGAAAAAAATTTACAAGACATTTCACATCATCACCAATGTACCATGTCACTTATGGGTGCTAACGCGTCACTTGATTATTGGATATTTTTAGAAAAAATTTCATATCAGATGCCATATCATCATCCATGTATCGCATCATTTATGCTATGTCACCTATGATTGATGAGGTGTCACTCATGATTGGACATATTTGGAGAAAATTTCATAATAAATATCACATCATCACCCATGCCACATTATCTATGCCATGTCACCTATAAGTACTGATATGTCACTCAATGATTAGATACTTTTAAAAACTTCTACAATAAATACCGCATCATCTATACCAAGTCATCTATAAGTGCTGACATATCACTCGGTGATTAGATATTTTAGAAAACTTCCACAACATATGCCACATCATCATTCATGCCACGTCAGTAAAATAAAAAATTTTATTCATCATGCCATATCATCACTCATCTACCATGTCATTTTTGTAAGACATTTTTTGCCATATAAGAATCGATTATCACCGGTTGAGATTTTCAATAAGAGAAAGTGGTCGAAATATGAGGAAAAGACTATATTAAAATGATTCAAAAAGTACAAAGATTAAAATTTAGCCTTTTGTAGTTTATAGATTTTTTAAAAATATCCGGCTTGGTTCAAAGACTAGAAATATAATTTACCCATAATAAAATAAAGTATGATCATTTTTCATTAAAAAAAAATGATTTTTTTGTAAGAAATAAGAATTAAACTATGCAATATTACAATATATATCAAATAATTATTTAATGAGTTGGATGTATATGAATAAGTAAAATTAACTTCCTATGTATGATAGGAATGGATATAATAGCGCAGACTACTTAGTGGTCAAGGGCTACTACTCAGATTAGAGAACACTAGCCCTATACTTAGGTCATATATTTTGTTTTTTAAAAATTTTTATTGGATATCATGCTTTATTATCTACATTTATAATTGCAACTAAATATCTGAATAAATAAGGGTACTTAGTATGTCACTAAAAATGAGATTTTTATCAATATTTCTTAAAAATATCAATAATTAAGCATTGACACAAGGTACATAAGAAAATATTATAAAAATATCAAAAAGAATATTTACAATATTTTTTTGCTTATAGCTTATAGATGCCGCTGATGACATTTTTTTTTAGTTTGTTGTCGTGTCTACCTTATTCGACCATGACCATCCTGGCCTATCTTTCATTTTTTGTTTCGTTTATTGGATAACTTCTAGTCTATCTTTCATTACCGAGACCAGTTTTTCATTATTAGTGTATCTTTACCAATGCCATGTGGCCATCATCCAATTAATTGGCCTTTAAGCTCCCACGATGGGTAAAAATGTGGCGTAAATAGCTTCTCTATTCCGGTGCAGGGCATGTCCTACCAATTTAGTCCCCTGTCATCTTAGTGTTCCCATATCACCATTGAGCACGGTGTTGTCAAACTCTTAGCTATATAGTTCATAGCCCATCATAACTCGGAACATACTTTCAAAGAAAATATTTACATTAATTTTTTTTGAAAATAATTAATTGTTAATAAATATGTAAAATAAGTATTTATCAAATGTTTCAAGTTGCTGCTTGACCAAGTTATATATGTTTGACGACATCTCTACTCTAACATGAATACTATGCTATTATGATACTTTCAATCTTGGACTACCTAAGTCTTACTCGTGTCCAAACCAACAAATCATTGTGCTCCCTGTCAGAGACAAAGTCTAGGATGTAATGGCTAATACACGAGTCTGGCCACTAATTTATAGGTTTTTAAATAAAGTATCCTTTCCTTTAAGTCAAGAGAAAACTTGTAAGATCATGTACCTAGTTCGCACATCCATCTCCGATAATGCATTATGAGGTGGACCGCTGGTATTGACCACTCAATGTCATGTCACACTCCAGTTAATATAAGATTTGATCTTTACACTGTCACCATCCAACTCTTCACTCAATCTAATACCCATTCGAGAGAGGGCTCGGACATCAAATTCTTGTAAAACAGTTCTTCCCAGCAATTAAAAGTCTACTGATGATTAATTGTTGAACGCTATGGAGAGAAAAAAATAATCGAAGATTTAACTTTGAGGTTAAGACTTTAACTGAATCGATATATCTAGCTATTTTTTTGTTTGAACGATGGACGATAGTGATAAAAGATGATAAATGCAATCTAGTAGCAGCCACTTTGGATAGTTTAACTAATCCAAGAAAAATAGAGGAGAGGAAGGTTCATGATTCGTAATTGAAATTTCTTACATGAAAAATACTAAGGCACGTCCGCCACGTAGTATGGCTTGCATGATGAAACAATCACAAAAAAAGGGGATGAAATTTAGAAAATTGATTTTGTGTACTATGAGGATGTTACTGTAAGTGCAAAAAAGTAAAAAGATGAGGACATCATGGTTTTCCTTTTATTTGGTCAGATATATTTTATGTTTAAAATATTTTGATCATATACTGTACTTAAAATAGATTGTGGTGAGCATTCATCCAATCCATTTTAATAAAAAAAGAAAGTGTCTCACTTCCACCATCTATTTCTCAAAAAAAAAAAAAAAAAAAAAAAACACAGCCCCACTGGTAGTTGTAAAAAGAAATTGAAAACCTAGGTCTATCCAAACATTTATGTAGACCCCCGCCATATGGATCAACGGCTACTTTTTTAAGGCTCCATGGCCGATGTGTGATGCATGCTTTACACCATATATATATATATAACTCTGTAGATAAGAGATAGCTATGATTTGTCAATTATTCTTAATTTTAGATATTCAAATATCTTCTAGTCATACCCCATTTCCAATAAAAATTACTTTCCAAACTTGTAGGGGTAAATTCAAATATTCAAATTCAAAAATCCAATCATTTAGGAAAGTTGTTCATGAGAAGATGCCTCTATAGTTGCAATCCAAACTTGGTCCACATCGTGCAATTGGTGAGAAGAACGCAAGTTGGTCAACCAAAGTCAATGTCCTCACTAGAAGAGAGCCAAGTCGATGACTCCCTTGTTTCCTAGGTGGCAGTGTGGAGGTTTTAATACACGAGAAGGATCGGCAGGCTTTGATACTATATTAAGATTCTAACAGCCTAGATAGATGGATGGGCTCAAGAGTATATATATGCATCACAAGAGTCCTTAACTAATTATTTGATGTTGGATTATTATTCCTCAACCAACTTTGGGATCATAAGATCAATAGACCCTCTCCAGCTGGTAGGTCGGAAGTGTTAGCATTGTGTATGGTTGCTTTAATGTACATTTCTTTAGGGAAGTTAGCGTCCTGGGGTGGCCTTTATCCTTATTGGCTCTTCCTTCAAAACCTCCGATTTTGGCTGCTCTCGTCTACCCTTCTCTTCAAATACAGTAAATCTCCATCTTAGTGAAAATCAAATCATAATTCAAATCTTCTTAATGTATTATAAATTTATAGTACTAGTATAAGAATGATCTTTCCTTTTTTTTTAAGTTATTTGACAAGCATTCTCCAATCAACAAGAATAGCTGATGAAACTGACGAAGTTCTTGCTGCTAGACTTGACATTTCACCAAATCAGGAATTTATAATACATTGAAAAGGTTTAAATTATGATTTGATTTTTATTAAGAAGGATATTTACTATATCTGACGCAATGTGCATGAATGGTGAGACTGTGATTTTCTGGATCAAGCCTCGTGATGCATACTAATTTATAGCTATGACAAGTGCACCAGTCGATCAAGTAATAAAGTGAATGAGTAGAGTATCGTCCCTAAAGGATTGAAAAATAAGTACTGAAAAGCTCTTTCCTATGCTTTATTTAGAAGACCGATTTATGAGAATAAGAAATTAAAGAACAAAATAAAAAAATAATTAAAAATTTTAAGGAAATAGATAGAATGTAATTATTAGGGTTTTAAACTTAAGAGCAATGTGTTACTAAGGCAATCGATTCACCAACTCAGTCAATACAATATTCAGGTTATTAGATTAATTTTATTTCATATGACGGTGGAGTCTCCTAATTTATTCACTACCCTTTGGTCCAGGCGTAGCAAAACTATCAATATTTATTAATTACCCTTTGGTCCAGGTATAATTTAAATAAATATTAATGTATTAAATTTTATGAAATTTTCTAATTAAAATACGCTACGTTTAAAGCGTACTAAAATTTTCGCATGCATATGAATTCTAATTTGATTCATAATACAAGATATATAATCAAGAAGCAATAACATAGATGTACTTGCTCCGTAACATCTATGTTCATCAGATCAATTAGAAGATGGTCAGTAATCTAAAAGCATTAAGATCAGATTTATATACTCCTCATGAATAAAATTTAAGATTAAAAATAAATCATACTGAATATTGTATCAAAAGAGTGGCTACACCTTAGCCTTAGTAAAAGAAAATTTAGTTCATGATAACAAGTTCAAAAACAGCAAATAAAATAAAAAGTATAAAGAAATTAGATTGTTTGATTGTCCGTCGCTTTTGGTATGGAGAACTTGGTGAAGAAGAAGAAGCTCCTTGATCACTATTCTGGTTATCGAAAGAAAAAAATTAAAACCACTTTCCTTTTTCTCAAAAATCTCTCTTCTCTCTCTATCTCTCTCCTCTCTTTCTCTTCTTCTTTTTTTTTATTTCTCTGACTCTCTTCTTTTTTTTCTCTCTCTGATTTCCCTCTTCTACGGCAACAGCAGGTCCTCTATTTTTATAGGCTAAGAGATTAATTTCCCACCAAAATCCTCTTGAAATTAGGTTTAGAATTCTCAAAATAACTCAAATTAGGATTCTGGATGATTTTGACCGTTGGATATTGATCAAATGGTCCAAAAATCACTTAAAAATCTTTTAAAATATCCCAAATCAAGTCGAAATTCATGCCAGCCGTCGGATCAATCGTTAGATTGAATCTGGGCCATCAGATCGCGCACGAAGAAGGCTTTTGATCTTAGTTTAACGTCGGAATGAATCTCAGCCGTTGGATCTCGATCGGAAGCTGCGGATGCCGTTCGTCAGCACATGCGTGTCGGCCATCCAATCAAATCCCAGTGAAAGGCATCCGTCAGATCAAACAAAATTCCTAAATTACTCTCTATAGATCATGCGTGAGCTCGGTATTGCATGGACCGCCGCATTCTTCAGCCAATCAGAGTGCACTTCTTCATGTGAAATTCTCAAAATGCCCTCAAGTTGGTCCACCGTGCATCGCAAAAAATGCTGACATCAGTCTGCCATCAACGCTGCATCAGCGGGTCAGTCTGCTGATGTGGTCGAACCGGGCGGTTTGCTAAGCCGATTTTTCTGACCGGTTTGAACCGGACCGCCTCTCTTTTTTTTTTTGAAATTCAATTTCGGACTCGTTTGATGTCCGTTTTACCTAAAATTTATTTCATCTGAATCAGAAAAATAAGATCTTCATATTGATGGCCTTCTTTCCTACATAAAATTAATAAAAATATTAATTTTTAAAGAAATAAATTAATTTATTTTATAATTTAATACTTTTATTAGTATATTTTTATCACTTATCACACCCCCCAACTTAGTTATTGCTAGTCCCTTAACAATGTTTTATTTAATACCATATTTCAATAAGATTATCCATCATAAAGATAAAATCTACGACTAAATGTCAAAAAGTTTAGAAAATACTGCTAATTAAGCATTGAGCTTCAGAAGCAAATTTTTCAGTCAATACAATTAAAAACTTTCTTAGAGTACATCAAAGATCTACAGCACTTGTGTTCATGATGACTAACTTTAGCATTTCAGTATTAAATTAAAAGAACAAAAGTATCCTCTCTTATCACCTATTTTGGTCAATTTTCTATACATTCTCAATTTTATACTCATGAATTAAGGTAGCTTTCACACTGTCTTTTTCTTTTTTTTTAATTTATGCTGAGCATCCTGGCCTTCCCTTCACCATTTGACGTGAATTTTCATACTTGACCTAGGTGCAGAGACCCAGTTACTAGGCTTTGGGCAATCCACATATACTCTGTCTTTTGCACTTTATTTTTAGGCAGGTAGCTCTTTCCTTAAATTCAAGTTTCTTTGATTAGAATGTATATTAATTATCAATTTTTAGTGATAATTGAATCCTCAGTTGGTCTTATAATCAATACCTACTTTGCCTTGTTAGTGTGCATGTGCAATTAGAAGTGCTAATAGTCTTTTAATGACCTAAGTAGGCTGCTAAAAGTTGACCAACTAATCTACTTCTTTAACTCGTTACATTCATTAGCAAATAATTCTATCTTTTATCACTTGTCCAGTCTATCTTGCTCAAGATTTTCTTCTTGACACATGGTTTTTTTTTTTTTTTATAACTTATTCTACATTGTCTTAAAGGAGAAAGAAAAATAAAGGGTGCAATAAAGGATAGGAAGGAATACACCTGATTTGGTTCAGTCTGGTTCTTTGGAGCTTTGAAATTTTGCTTGAGCTCTCATTGATTTTTCTCTGCAAAATTGAAAATACACACCAAAGCAGTAAAAGAGCAATAATAAATTACTAAAAAATAAAAAAAAATGATCAAAACTAAAAAGAAAAGAAACAACCTATCTAGTAGTTCTGATTTATAGTCTTCAGCTTGACTTTCTTTGAATTCTAAAGTGGATCTTGTAATTGAAATGCTTCCTTCTCCTTTTCAAAACTTTCATTAATGTAATTTTTCAGCCTATGACTGTTTACCTTGAAGGTACCTTTTGATTCATCGAAGATCTCTATTGCTCCATATGGAAATACCTTAGTAATTGTATAGAGACCTGTCCATCTTGATTTTAGCTTTTCTGGAAACAAATGTAGCCGTGAATTATACAAAAGAACTTGCTGTCCCTTATGGAATTCTCTTTTTACAATATGGTTATCATGCCATTTCTTAGTACGTTCTTTATAAATCCTGGCATTCTCATAAGCATGGTGGCGAAATTTGTCCATCTCATTTATTTGCATTAATCTGTTCTTTTCTGCATCTTGTATATCAAAGTTAAGAATTTTTATGGCCCAATATGCTTTATATTCTAACTCAACAGGGAGGTGGCATGCTTTTTCAAAGAGTAGCCTATATGGAGACATACCAATAGGTGTTTTATATGCAGTTCTATATGTCCATAATGCATCATCTAATTTCAATGACCAATCTTTTCTAGATGCAATTATAGTTTTTTCTAAAATTCTTTTTAATTCCCTATTAGACACCTCTACTTGACCACTGGTTTGTGGATGATATGGGGTAGCTATTTTATGAGTGACACCATATTTGTTTAATAGATTTTCAAATTATTTATTACAAAAGTGTTTACCTCCATCACTAATGATTGCTCTAGGAGTGCCAAAACGTGTAAAAATATGCTTTTTCAAAAATTTGACAACTACCTTAGCATCATTAGTTGGAAAGGGTGCTGCTTCTACCCATTTTGAAACATAATCTACAGCCACAAGTATATATTGATTTGAAAAAGAACTAGAAAAAGGTCCCACAAAATCAATACCTCAAACATCAAAAATTTCACACACAAGAATATTGCTTAAAGGCATTTCATGTCTTCTAGAGAGATTTCCAGTTCTTTGACAATGGTCACATGGAGAAACATAAGTATGAGCATCTTTAAATAAAGAGGGCCAATAAAAATCTGATTGAAGAACCTTATAAGCTATTCTAGTTGGGCCGAAATGTCCTCCTGCCTCCCGATCATGATAATGATGCAGAATTTTCTCCATTTCTTTCTCTGGAATGCATCTTCTAATGACCTGGCTTGAACAACACTTATACAAAAAGGGTTCATCCCAGAAATAATATTTAACAATAGATAAGAACCTCTTTTTTTGTTGAAAAGAAAGTCCAAGTGAAAAAATTTACCAACCAAGTAGTTAATAATATCAGCATACCATGGAAACGTTCTACCTGATATAGCATAGAGGCGTTCATCTGAAAATTCCTCCTTGATAGGATAAATATCTAATTCCTTCTTTATGATGTTTTTCAGTCTGGAAAGGTGGTCAGCAACTGAATTCTCTATGCCCTTCTTGTCTTTGATCTCTAAATCATACTCTTGTAGCAAAAGAATCCATCTAATCAATCTGAGTTTTGCATCTTTCTTAATAAGGAGATACTTTAGAGCTGCATGGTCGATGTGTATAATAACTTTAGATAAAATAAGATAAGAATGAAATTTGTCTAATATAAATTCTACTGTCAGAAGCTCCTTTTCAATGGTTGCATATTTTTGTTAAGCTTCAGTCAAAGTGCGGCTAGCATAGTATATAGTTTGAAAAATCTTATCCTTTCTTTGATCAAGTACTGCTCCTATAGCTGTGTCACTAGCATCACACATCAACTCAAAAGGTAGGGACCAATCTGGTGCTACCATAATAGGTGTCGTGACCAACTTCTCCTTGAGGGTGTTAAATGTCTGCAAATACTCATCAGAAAAATGAAAAGAGACATCTTTGCATAATAATTTAGATAAAGATTTAAAAATTAGAGAGAAGTCCTTTATAAATCGACGGTAAAATCCAGCATGCCCCAAAAAGCTCCTAATAGCCTTAACTGAGGTCGGTATAGGTAACTTTTGATCACCTCAAGCTTAGCTCTATCTACCTTAATACCTTTATATGAAATCTTATGGCCTAACACTATGCCTTCTTGTACCATCAGATGACACTTTTTTCAATTTAAGACAAGATTAGTATCCTCACATCTTTGTAAAATAAGAGATAAGTTATGCAAGCATTTATCAAATGTGGATCCAAAGATAGAAAAATCATCCATAAATATTTCAAGAGAATTTTCAATCATATCATAAAAAATAGCCATCATGCATCGTTGAAAAGTAGCTGGTGCATTACATAAACCAAACGGCATTCTTCTAAAAGCAAATGTACCATAAGAACATGTAAAAGTAGTTTTCTCTTGATCCTCAGGTGCTATGGCAATTTGATTATAACCAGAATATCCATCTAGAAAGCAGTAAAAATCATGTCCAGCTAATCTTTCTAACATCTGATCAATGAATGGAAGAGGATAATGATCTTTTCTAGTTGCATCATTTAATTTTCTATAATCCATACACACTCTCCATCCAGTAATAGTTCTAGTAGGGATTAATTCATTATTATCATTTTGAACTACAGTAATCCCACCTTTCTTAGGAACTACTTGAACAGGACTCACCCATGAACTATCGGAGATAGGATAAATAATACCTGCATCCAGTAGCTTGATTACCTCCTTTTTGACCACTTCTTGCATCTTGGGGTTGAGTCTTCTTTGGGGTTGGACCGTAGGCTCATAGTTGTCCTCCATGGAATTTTGTGCATACAAATTGAGGAACTAATTCCTTTGATGTCTGCTATTGTCCATCCAAACGTCTTTTTGTGTTTCTTTAGTACTCTTAGTAATTTTTCTTCCATTAAATCTGTCAAGAAAGAAGAAATAATAATAGGTAAATGCGATGAACCTTCCAAGAAAACATATTTTAAATGAAAAGGGAGAGGTTTAAGTTTAAGAGTAGATGGCTCTTCAATTGATGTCTTTGGAAAAGGAGTGGATGATCTTTCTAATTCTTCAAATCATGGTCTGTATGTGCGTAGAATATATGGTCTAGCCCTTAACAATTTTATGCATTCTGTTTGCCTTTCATCTTCAGCTGAACCCTCTTGTGATTGGATAATGCAAGCTTCAATAGGATCCTCAAACCTATTTTCTAAAAAATACTCATGCACTAAATTGTCAATATCATCTATACGAAAACAAGTTTGATTATCATTGGAATGTTTAATAACTTTAAAAACATTAAAAGTAACTTGTTCATCTTGGACTCTAAGAATTAATTTTTCTTGTTGAACATCTATTAAAGCTCCTCCAGTAGCTAAAAAGGGTCTCCCTAAAATAAGGGGTACATCATAATCTTCTTTCATATCAAGAACAATAAAATCAACAGAAAAAATAAACTTGTTTACCTTTACCAAGACATCCTCCACTATACCTCTTGGATATTTGATGGATCTATCAGGCTAATTGAAGAGTAATAGTGGTAGGCTTCGGTTCTCCTAGACCCAGCTTCCTAAAAATAGAAAAAGGCATGAGATTAATACTTGCTCCTAAATCACATAAAACTTTATCAAAACTACAATCACCAATAATGCAAGGGATAGTAAAACTTCCTGGATCTTTTAGCTTCTATGGTAATTTATTTTGAAGTATTGCTGAGCATTCTTCATTCAAATTTATTCTCTCATGCTCCTTCAGCTTTTTCTTATTTGTTAGGATTTCTTTGAGAAACTTGGCATACCTGGGCATTTGAGTAATAGCATCTACAAAAGAAATATTAATATGTAAATTTTTTAAAATTTTAAAAAAATTAGAAAATTCCTTATCTGGATGCTGTATTTGTCTCTCTTGGGAATGGTAGTGGCAGTACGTAGGGCTTCACATTTGGATCAGCAAACCGTATACCTGGAGACCATCCATCTGCTGGTTGTTTTGGTGACTGACGAATTTTAGTTGATGGTTCCTTATTTGTAGTTGGCTCTTCAGTCTCTTTCTTCTGATGTGGCTCCTCCAGCTTTGTACCACTTCTTAGGGTGATAGCATTGACTTGCTCCCTTGGATTGGTCTCCATGTTGCTGGGCAAGGATCCCTGAGGTCTCTCGGAGATTATCTTAGCCATTTGACCTATTTGCATCTCCAAGTTTCGAATTGCTGCTGCTTGGTCCTGCCTAAGTTTGGCTTCCAAATTTTTTATAGTTGCTTCTTGGTTTTGCATGAATTTGACCATCAGCTCTTCCATGTTGGACTTCTTTTCAGGTACTTGAACCCTGGGGGTGGCTGTTGTGCTGCATTTTGATTACTCCACGAGAAATTTGGGTGCTGCCTCCACCCTTGATTGTATGTGTTGGAGTAGGGATTATTTTGTTACGGCCTAAAAAAATTATCAACATAATTAGCATATCAGTTGCTTTAGCAAAAGGATTACCTGTCTGGCAATTGCTCGTATCATGTCCTCCTCCACACAGGTCACAGGTGATGCTCTGAACATGCATAGCTATTTCCCTTAAGTTGTTGACTTCGGCTCTAAGGGCTGCAATTTCAGCTAATAAGGTTGGGACGCAATCTACTCCCTGAACAGCTGCTAGTCCTTTTGGCATCATGCGTTCTGTCTGCCACTGATAGCTATTTGATGCCATCTCATCGATCAGATCGAAGGCTTCTTCCTCCATTTTTTGGTTAATGGTTCCTCCTGCTGCTGCATCAATCATAGAACGATTAGTAGGAGATAAACCATTATAGAAAGTTTGTACCTGAAGCCATACGGATAGTTGATGATGTGGACATCTCCTCAGCAATTTCTTGAAATGCTCCCAAGCCTCATATAGTGTCTCCATGTCCATCTGCATAAAAGAAGTGATATCGTTGCGCATCTTGGCAGTCTTGGAAGGTGGAAAGTACTTGGCTAAGAATTTTTGGGCTAGGACATCCCAAGTTGTGATAGAACCTGCAGGAAGAGAATGAAGCCAACTCTTAGCTTTATCCCATAAAGAGAAAGAAAATAACCTTAATCTAATAGCATCATCCGACATCCCATTAATTTTAAAAGTATCACAAAGTTCAAGAAAGTTAGAAATATGGGCATTCGGATCATCCGCATGTGTCCACTGAATTGGACAGTTGATTGAATCATCTAGATCATCGCTAATTTTATTTCGAAGTTGTTTGCTCACACTGGCGGTCTCCTGATGCTCGAAGCTGCATCAGCTACAGATGGTGTGATGTAATTATTTAATGGATGATGTACTGGTCGAATAGCTTCATGCTGTCCTTCGGTCGCCATATCCAATCCTAGATTGATGTCGTTAGGATCTTCAGTTACCATGTTTCTTTCTTGTTATAGTCTCCTAATGGTCCTTTCAATTTCTGGATCTAAAGGTAGTAAGTTACTATGTCCAGTATGTATCATGCACTGAATAATTTTTTTTTAAAAAATAATAAAAATTAAAAATAAATTTCTAAAGTAAAGCTAGGATCAAAATTTTAATATTATTTTAGACATAATCCCCGGCAACGGCGCCAAAAACTTGATGCATGCTAATTTATAGCTATAGCAAATGTACCAGTCGATCAAGTAATAAAGTAAATGAGTAGAGTATCGTCCCTAGAGGATTGAAAAATAAATAGAAGACCGATTTATGAGAATAAGAAATTAAAGAACAAAATAAAAAAATAATTAAAAATTTTAAGAAAATAGATAGAGTGTAATTATTAGGATTTTAAACTTAAGATCAATATGTTACTAAGGCAATCGGTTCACCAACTCAGTCAATACAATATTCAGATTATTGGATTAATTTTATTTCATGTGACGATGGAGTCTCCTAATTTATTCACTATCTTTTGGTCCAAGCGTAGCAAAACTATTAATATTTATTAATTATCCTTTGATTCAGGTGTAATTTAAATAAATATTAATGTATTAAGTTTTGTGAAACTCTCTAATTAAAATATGCTACGTCCAAAGCATACTAAAATTCCCGCATGCATATGAATTCTAATTTAATTCATAATACAAGGTATATAATCAAAAAGCAATAACATAAATGTACTTGGTCCATAACATCTATGTTCATCAGATCAATTAAAAGATGGCCAGTAATCTAAAAACATTAAGATCAGATTTATATACTCCTCATAAATAAAATTTAAGATTAAAAATAAATCACACTGAATATTACATCAAAAGAGTGGCTACATCTTAGCCTTAGTAAAAGAAAATTTAGTTCGTGATAAAAAGTTCAAAAACAGCAAATAAAATAAAAAGTATAAAGAAATTAGACTGTTTGATTGTCTGTTGCTCTTGGTGTGGAGAACTTGGTGAAGAAGAAAAAGCTCCTTGATCACTATTCTGGTTATCGAAAGAAAAAAATTAAAATTCCTTTCCTTTCTCTCAAAAATCTTGCTTCTCTTTCTACCTCTCTTCTCTCTTTCTCTTCTTTTTTTTTTATTTCTCTGACTCTCTTCTTTTTTTTCTCTCTCCAACTTTCCTCTTCTATGGCAACAGCAGGTCCTCTATTTTTATAGGCTAAGAGATTGATTTCCCACCAAAATCGTTTAGAATTCTCAAAACAACTCAAATTAGGATTCTGAATGATTTTGACCGTTGGATGTTGATCAAACGATCCAAAAATTACTTAAAAATTTTTTAAAATATCTCAGATCAAGTCGGAATTCATACCAGCCATCGGATCAATCGTTAGATTGAATCTGGGCCATCAAATCGTGCACAAAGAAGACTTCTGATCTTAGTTTAACGTCGGGATGAATCTCAACCGTTGGATCTCGATCGAAAGCTGCGGATGCCGTTCATCAGCGCATGCGTATCGGTTGTCCGATCAAATCCCAGTGAAAGGCATCCGTCGGATCAAACAAAATTCTCAAATTATCCTCTGTAGACCATGCGCGAGCCCAGTGTTGCATGGACCGCCGCATTCTTCAACCAATCAGAGCGCGCTTCTTTATGTAAAATTTTTGAAATACTCTCAAGTCGATCCACCGTGCGCCACGAAAAATGCTGACGTCAGTCTATCGTCAGCGCTGCGTCAGTGAGTCGGTCTACTGATACGGTCGAATCAGGCGGTCTGCTGAGCCAATTTTTCTGAACCAATTTGAATCGGACCGCATCTTTTTTTTTTTTTAAATTTAATTTCGAGTTCGTTTGAAGTCCGTTTTGCTTGAAATTTGTTTCATCTGAATCAAAAAAATAAGATCTTCACATTGATGGCCTTCTTTCCTGCATAAGTTTAATAAAAATATTAATTTTTTTAAAAATAAATTAATTTATTTTATAATTTAATATTTTTATTAATATATTTTTACCACTTATTGTCTCGTTACGTAGCTATGTATTGTTGTATTCCAGTATCCAACCTGTTCCGGCAGTCTTTTGAACTGGGTCTTCGTACACCATTTTCCTCCGGAGGTACCATCATTACAAGCTTAAGGGTGTAGTGGGTGAGGCTTCGTCACTTCTAGCCAAAAATAAAGAGTATACATAGGTTTTCTCTTGTTTTTAATTTTAAAACAAATTTAACTGATTGGGACGTGGATGAGAGATAGAAATTTTCATTTATAAATAGCGTATAACTGGTTTGGAATGCTCATGACAAACTGTGTAAATGAGAAATAAAAGAAAATAAATGGTGGTGCACCTAAGCTATTTTAGTAACAAGATTTGACAATGGGAATCTAAAACGGCATATCCCTCTCTCATTTAATAACACATTATAGATATACATACTCATTTTATAGTACTGAGAATATCATTAAATCCTATATCATGTGTAATTTTTATAATAAAAAAAGAATACTTCATTATTATGTTCTATTAAGGTTAAAATTGGATTGGATATTCATATATCCATTTTCATATTTATTTTATTTTCTAAATATAAATGTTAATAAGGTACAAAAATTTATATGCATAATAACAGAAATATGAATATAAATACGGATATAAATCAGATAATTAAAAATTATGATTACAAAATTAAAAATATTGTTAAGTAGATTATAGATCAAGTTAATAGCACGTTAATATAATCATTTTTTTATTTAAAAATTTATGAGTGCTATATAAAATTAATAAGATTATAAATAAAATTGGATATTTAAATATGGATCGAATAGTTATCTATCCATAGATATGGATACAAATATGTATATATTTTTTATTTATGATCTCCCTAGAGACTTACCTAAAATGTTGAATCATATAATTTATAGAGTAATATTTAAAATAAAAAATTTATCAATTATTATGCATATTTAGTTTTATTAATTATATTATTATATATTTTTATTTTAAATATATATTATTATGGTCAAGAACTCATGGCTAGATACATGAAATATTATCACGATTTTGTACCTCGGATTTGAAGGGCATCTCCGGTCCTTGCAACGATCGTAATGGGATCTATCTCCCTGCACAGGACCTGCCTTTCACATGGAAGAGGGTACACTTGGGCTGAACTTGTGTCAGGCCTGGCCCATCACTTAAATATCTGTAGGGCCTTTCCTGGCCATCCCAAATGCTTGCCAAAGACTTGGACCCGAATAGGTCTTTTCCACCGACATCCTCTTTGATGGAGAACATGCCTGTCACTGTAAAATGGAAAAAACAAAAGGAAAAAAAGGAACAAGATTAACAGTTACACGTGTCGCCTTTCTCTACCATCCATCTCTAGAGCCATCCAATAAGAACCTGACAACTCCCTCATCCAGCCAATACCTCCAATAAAATACCTTCACGAGCTTGATCCACTACTTCAGAGGTCCCACCACGAACAAGAGCAAGGCCTCAATTATTATCACATCACTTTACAAGACGACGACCATTGACATAGAAAAAGACAGGAGGCAACACGACCAATTCAGTTGTCCTCAAGAGCAGTGCAGCCAAGCGAGTCACAAGTGGCAGGTTCTTTCAGCATAATAATTATTACCACACCGACATCGTAACACAACCTTCCCTGCCAAGTTTAGCTGCCAGTTTCTTGCTTCACCAAATGCAACAAATATCATTGCAATTATTGTGTTCTTTTCTGAAATTTTTGGAAGTTCCACTGAGACATATGACCTTCTTTCAGAGGACCGTCTACTTCTCTAATCCCTACGTGGTTCTTGGTTCATGTGATTTAGTCCATATAAAGGGAAACGTCCAGTCAGTCTATATTTATGTGGACTAGTAATCATATTTGATGTGGACAAGTAAATTTCATACCACGGTAGTGATCTGAATCTATAAAATAAATTTGATAAAATTTACTGTTTTTGTGGAGCATGATAACTTAAGATGGCATATTTGGAACTGTTTTTTATTGTCTCCTCTACCACCACATGATGACTCCATAGTTATGCGGACACCCCCACCTCATGCAACTCTCTTTCAATTTTTATTTTTTGTTTTCCTATGTTCATGCAGCTCTCTGAGCCTTCTCATTACCCAAATTGGAAGACTTCCATGCTCTCGTATCTCGCATGCGCAAATCTAATATTTCAAACACACTGATCCACAGATTTGTGCCGGAAGAAACCATGAGTCGGACATCCTCCAGTAACAACGGATAGGAGGCAACAGTTTAATCAGCCTATGACTCCAAGTCATTCACACCCTTAATATCTGAAACAATTCTTATTGGATCATGATGCTTCCCTAACCAAATTAAATATAAAAGACACAAAAAGAAAAAAGGAAAAAAAAAAAAAAAAATCTCAACAACAGTGCACCACTTGTAGAATAGGGGTAGACAAGAAGAAATGACATCAATTGGCATCTTCGCAATCAGACCCAAGCATAAAATAACCTTTCTTCATGAACCGACATTAATCACAACTTTCTTCCACAGAATAAGAAAAAAATAACATCAATAAAAGCAAATATGCAATCCACCTCTCACTTCTCTCTCTCTCTCTCTTTTGAAATTTCCCCTTTACCACCTCCTACTCTCCTTTCTGGTACCAACTTCTGAATAAAGGTTGGGAAACCAGAGAATAATTTGGAGCTGGAGAGGCATCTTTACCTAAAAATAAATGCAAGGACTCAACTACACAAATCTACCATCTTTCCCACCTACATTAACTCCACACACAACAAACACACACCTTTCTTGTGTCCACATACACACTTCACAATTATTTCCGTTCTCTCTTACGCTCCTTTCAGGTACAGCTGCACGAGAGAGACTAATTAAAGAGCCTCCTTCAATTACCCTTCATCTCCCAAGCTCATGATAATGGCTGAGCAGTGGGAGAACATATTGCTTCTACAGCCATTCTTTTCATCACATTAGGGCATGGATCCCCACCGAAATTGTCGGTGGATATTGTGACCGCACATCTCTGCTGCCCAATGCATTTCTGTAAAAATATATCGCACGCATTCACGATCAGTCTCATAAACCAAGAGCTAGCAAATGTCAATTTCTATATCTAACACCTCCCTATATGTCCATTACCGTGCAAGACATCATAGCTGTGTGTGTATGGGTAATAAAAGAGATGAATGAATAACAGAGTATTTTTGTGGTAGATTTTGGTTATAAACAATTTCCCCAGTCCACCCAAGTGATCATATGGTATTAGTGGAAGGCCTGTGCTCAATAACATCTCATGTGCAGCAACCAATGACACCTAAACAGTTGTTAAAATTGGATCTTCATGAATCTCATATAAATAGGGACATATTCAAGGTCATTTGAGTTTTAAATGGATTTGGATTTGTCCTATGCTTTTATTTATTTGCAGGAAGAAAATCTCCAAGCAGTTTGAGAACTCTAAAACAGAACATATGCATAAACAGTTAATAACATGGGCAGTTATCAAGAGATATGCATATGGTGGAAGATAGAAAGATGGAAGTGTAGTTTTCAAGAACCTTTTCCAAGGTGCTGTGTGAATTCGGAGAGTGGCAAGCTCCCTGCTCGAAATTTCCACAAGTTCCCAAGGGTGTGCCAAAGCTGGCAAACTTGATAGCTGAGATAGACTGTCCTGGTGCACATCGAAGGTGAACTTTTGGCTTACGGTGCTCCTCAGGTTGACCATAGCTCTCAATATGCCAATTCTTTATCGTTGGATGCCACTCAGAAACGTCAGCACAAACACCGGACACAGATTTCTTAACAAGAGAAATCTTTGATGCATCACCTCCAAGTTCTTCGAACACCACTAACAGATTTTGGGTTGGCTGTAACCAGGACCGTGGCACATGATACCTAAGCATCCAATAATTAGTTTTAATCTGCTTGATCAAATATAAAATAAATGATAGAAATTACACAAAGTAATAAAATCTTCCTAAGAAATTTGCTGTCATACGGTGATCCAATAGAGCTTGGTTATAATACAGCACCAGAACTTCCAGTTGACAGTTTGCTGATCAACTAAATTGGTACCTTTCAAAATGAGGCTTCATTGTAACCCTACACTTGGTCGTGTTACATAATTTAATTTAGTTGGCATCATTGATGCAGATAGAATCAACTGTAGTAATTCATTGAGATGCCATGAGATTTATGGGACAAGCTGACTTACCAACGGACAAAGCAACATCAAAGACCCGATAATTTTAAAGCCTACTAGAGAGGAAGATAATTTTAACAGTGACTGCCAACTGCTTCAACATGTCATTGGCTCATTAACACTTATGCAAGGTTCTTTATTTCTTAAGGATGATGAGAAATATAATTGAAAAAAAGTTCATAAGACAGAAAAATTGTTGAGCTGTTTTAAGTTTCTTACCAACGTTGGGTTGGTTGACCACAACCACTTTGACATTTTGGTGATCGATATGTCCCTGCATAGTTGCATCCATTGCAATCCCCATTTGGAGCCCATAAAGACCAGTACCTACCAATGCTTTGTCCATTTATCCACACTTGACCTTTACCCATACTGCCCATATCCAATGCCAGTGGGTCATCTCCAGCAGGAGCATCAAAGTAGGCCTGATCATGAAATGCAAAAGATGTGAACCAAGACACAGAAACAATAGAAACTGAGCTATAATTCATGGCAAGGTTTCATTTCTTACCCTATACCATGTTAAAGGCTGCTGCTTTTGAGATGCTAGTGACTCTTTCATCCATTCAACTGAAGAAGTTCCATCTAGAGAGTTTAGATTCATAGATTCTCCTTTTAGGCCAACCTGCATATATAATCAGGAAAACAATAAAGATTTACCACACTTACATCCATACAAAACCTTCAACTTAAAATGCACAAATCATGTGAAAAAAATTGACCTGGTATGACCATTTCTGCCAGGTTAAATCTCTTTTTCCTTCATCAACTCCATGTAGCACCACAGGACCTAGGACTCCAGTGTTCCATAACTCATAATGCATCCCAACATTCTTCAACCACAATAGGACAATTAAGTGGATTAAGTATTCAGGTTGAGTTGAAAAGACAACCAATATCAGTAAAGTAATCAGAAAATGAAATGGAGAAACCAGTAAAGTAACTAACAGGCAGTCCAACGGCAACACTTAGCAGTGCAATTTTGTTAGATCCAGCACGAAGATTGATGTTACCAGTATACGTAATCCTCCTATCTTCCCTGGTTCCATAAGCAGAACCTACATCACACGGCCACAATTTTAGTTTCTTGATTGTTGGGACTTGCTGAGATCACAAGAATAAAACAATTACTTATCTGATAATATACCTGAGAGTTGACCATTGATAAAGACATGCAGGGCATGACCAGCTGACTGCACGGTCAGAACAGGAAGTTGACCCCCTCGTAGAAATCCTTCAGCAGAACTCACGTCAACACTGCAAAAGACAAAAACAAGAGTTTTCTCTAACTCATGGTAAAAGCTTTTATGTGATGGATACTTGTCAGGGTTTACTTTTCAACATGTGACTTAAAAAAAAAAAAATTTACAGCCTATGCTATTTTATTATTTACTTGGCCCAAAACCCATGCAAGCTTGTAGTTCAATATAGTTCAGCATGTTGGAGGGTTCCTCCATAAAGAATTCAATGGCACGATCTCACTACAATGACCCAATATTATATACAAACAATGGCAAAATACTATCATGAAGAACAATCCGGCAATAAGAAACGATAAATAACAACCAAAAATTTGATGCTCTATGTATGCTTGATATCTCTGACATTCGGATAAGAAGGTTGATCCAATCTCACCTGGTAATGTACCATAGATAATCACTGGCATCTCGGGTAACATTTATCTGCTCCAAAAGGCCAGTTGTAGTGATCAGTGAATTATCATCAAATGAAGCAACGTCCTCATCATATGTCTCCCACATAAGGGACTGACTGTCCACAGGAAACATTTGCATTTGAGATGTTTGAACACCAACCTGCAATGAAAACAGAAGAATTTTTACTTTGGGTAAAACCAATATAGCTTTTGCCTTTCAGTATGCGACCTTTTAATAATCTAGTCAAACATTGAAATTAGCCTGTGGAAGTATCTGGTAATGCAAAATTGGCATTTCCTGCATCTCATGGACATTTAATGACATGAAACAACATTGACAAAAAGAGTAAGAAAGTTGAAGCAGATATATGCTTCGCTTACTTTTGCAGTATTGAATACAACATTTCTGCAGTCAGGAAGGATGCTGATTGACCAAGGAGGCACATTGTAGTGCATGTTATTGAACATTACTCTTGAAAAAGAATTAGGGTTGTAGTTTGCAAGGAAAGCTGCACAAACTCCTGATTCCGAACTGAAGACATGAGCCTAAAATGCCACAACATGGTTAGACAAACTAAAGTAAAAATTCATCTTGATATTCAGAAAAAAATTGCTGTATGAAATGGATAATTGACTGTTCAGAAAAGGGAACTCTAACATACCTGTTCATAACTTCCGAGAGAAGTAACAGTTGGATCAGCAGAAACTAAAGCTGGTTCACATAACTTGATGGCTTTGTGGAGCTCTTTCAGATGTCCATATTTTGGTTCCCTGATAAGTCCTGCCATTTGCCAGAATGTATGATATTAACAGTAGTGACATTGTGGTGAAAAAAGATATGCATTAGTCTCAACCAAAAGTAGAATCAAAGTTTGCCACATTTATGTTGCCACAGCAAGGAAAAAAGAAAGTATCATATAAGTGTTTCAGCTATATTCCTTTAAAACAGCTCATCATTTTCAAACTGGAGTAGAATCTCAGAGAACTAGATCAAATCATGTTGCAGATAATGGAAAGCACATAAGTAAACCTCCTCAAATATTATTAGCAAAACTAGCCAATATAAAGAAACCTGGTATAATGTCTGACAGCCACCATAATCTACATGCATCACCTACTATACCTGAAGCAACTAAATGTCACCAAGAAAACAATTTTAACATTTAGTCAGCAATTTCTTTTCATTTACATTTAAGGATGATAACAGCTAATTTTGACTGCTTGATAACTGTTTATAATAATAAACATTTAGTCTGCTATTCCTTTTCATCCAATTTAAGGGTGAAAATAGATAATTTTGACTTATTAACAACCAGTGATAACAATGTTTCCCCATTTCACTAGACCATATAATTGATATAATTTTATCAACAGATCTCAAATGGACAGAATTATTATTTTTAAAAAAAGGCCGATCCATGATCTTTATAATACAGTGAAATTTAACAATACTAAGAAAATCTAAAAGAAATTACAGGAATCATAAAAAAAGACTGTGGAATATGGTCTTTTCCTCTTACCGTATTCATCAATAGGAGCATCATAATCATAGCTGGTTGTAATGAAGGGACCTCCCGCTGTACGACCAAAATTAGTTCCTCCATGATACTGTAGCAAAAAAGCATTGAATACTACCTTTTTACTGATACGCATTTACACAAGCACATAATACCCACATAGCAACTGATCTTTTCTAACCATGTAATAGTTAATGAAGGAGCCACCCTTTTGTATAAAGCGTGCAACAGAAAATGCCAGATCCTCAACTGGTCGCTGATGAACAGTGCCCCCGAACTCTGTAAACCTGCAATTGCAAAGAACCAAAAGGAAAAGAAACTTGCGTTCAGCCTGAAGTAACAAGATTCATTTCCTTTCAACTGGTCTCTGGAGCATCAAAACCTATTCCAGTAGTTTCAAAATGCAACCTCTAAATAATAATGGGATTTTCATTCTTTTAACCTATATCCAAAATGAAGTCTCAATGGTCTGTGATTCAAAGTTGAGTCTGTCATAACTGTAGGAACAACTTACCAGCCACTCCAAGCTTCAGTCCACATTGTAGGCTTGTAAGGCTTGTTGGGAGTAAAAGCATCACAATAGAAACCATTGCATGCATTTATCTGTTTCCAAAATTTAAATAATAAATAGAAATCACCACAAGAGACTTGCACATTTCATATGAGAAAAATGCTCTAACACATAATCAATCAGCATCAACAATGATTATGAGAAAGCCTAGAGATCTATTACATCAGTTTGCCACCAGTTAGACTATTCTTCACATGGCATAAACAAAGAAAGAAAAAATATCTTAGCTTTACTATAAAATTCAGCATTTTAATAAACATTGTGCAACTCAGCATATTGTGCACAATGGAGTTAAAGGACCATCCTTCTGGTCAGATCATCATTCCAGTC
Source organism: Cocos nucifera (assembly GCA_006176705.1). Taxonomy (NCBI): domain Eukaryota; kingdom Viridiplantae; phylum Streptophyta; class Magnoliopsida; order Arecales; family Arecaceae; genus Cocos; species Cocos nucifera. The sequence goes on along the minus strand of QRFJ01001105.1, from coordinate 239,739 downwards.
TGTACTAGAACAATTTACAACATAAAAAACTACATTAACGACACAAAATCATCCCAAAAAGATTTTTTTAACCCAGCTCATGCATCCATAGTTTGGGAGCTGTGGCATAGGCAACCATACTACTTTATCATGGAAAGAATAAGATACAGCCGGTACCAAGTCTCCTATTTCTCTGTATGTACGCTAAATAGATGTGCCTCACTGAGAGCGCAGCAAATAATATCATGTGAAACAAATAGCAGGCACAAAATTTGTATAAGCACCTAAATAAGAAACACCTCCATCAGAACATGGAGAAGAAGACAAAGAAACCACCTTAATTAGCCAGCAGAGGTAAAGGACCGAAACTTCAATAGAACATAAACTTGCTTATAAGATATATAGCCACAAAAAAATGTAGATAGAAAAGAAGAAATCTTCCTACCACTGGATCTGGGGCATCATCCTCCTTGCACATCACCCAGGGGACACCTGTTCCCATACCAACCGCCATTTTAGCAGCCCAGTCCACATATGCATGACCAGCAGCACCAAGTGCGTTACTTTCCGGTCCATATTCATTCTCAATCTGCACTCCATGAACCAACCTCTAGATCAGCCAAAAAAAAAAACTCAATTTTTTCTTTAAAATTTTCTTTATCACATTATTTTATAACACAGTTAGATCCCCCAGAGCCAAAGGCTAAATGAAATGCTTACTCAGTACTCAAGAACACCTAAAATTCCTCATAAAAAAAGGGTATAGAAAGAAAACCCATGCCTGCGAGAGTATAATTGGGCCACCCTGTGACGCAAACAGCGATTCGCTCTTCATCATCTGCACAATCTTTTGGGTGAATCCCTGCATCGCATTCTGCAACACCAAACAAGAATAAATTTATTTACCAATGCAGAATCTGTTTAGAAAACAAACAAGGCCCAAACCATGTAGAACATATACAAATAAAGTAAATTCCAGGAAACAAGGCCAAAATCTTTCTACTTTTTTTTTTTCCCACCAGCACAGGAAAATCAGAGAAGTATGGAAATGGACAGTAAAAGGAAAGGAACCTTGAAAGGCTCATTGTCTGTTCTGAAGCTGATGCCTGGAACATACTTCAACCACACCGGAAATCCTCTACACAAGAAAAATAAAAAAAAATTATAAAAAATTACTAAAAAAAAAAAGGAAGCTGGTCATCTTGTGCTAGAAGATCTAACAAAGAACTGGTCTGTGAGCAGAAGAGAAGAAGAGTACCCAAAATTCCACTCCCCACAAACGTAAGGCCCAATGCGGAGGTGGACATACAACCCCGCCTTCTGCACCGTCTTTATAAACCTCACCAAATCATACCTCCCCTCGAAATTGTACTGCAATACCAAACAAATGCATCCCCATTTAAGATCCCATAACAACAAAATCCCAAAAAAATACGGCACACTAAATCTTACTAAAAAAACGATAAAATAAGAGAGATTGCTGAAATTATACACTTCCAAGAGAAGGCTCATGACCATTCCAGAACACATATGTTTGTATCACATCCAGTCCTCCATCCTTAGCCTTCTGTATCAGCCCTTCCCACATCTATCCCAGAAATAAAGCAAAAATAAAATGCCAGTTAAACATTAAGCCAGGACCAAAAAAAAAAATGAAATCAAAGGAAGCGAAGAGATGTGGATACATCTGGGGTGCTCCTGGGGTAGTGAATGGAGCCAGAGATGAGAATCCTCCTCTGGCCATTTATTATGACGGCCTTGCGGTCGTAGGTGACACCGCATTGCGCGGGAGGAAGGATAAGGAGGAGTAAAAACAGCGGCAAGGAAATGGATGGCAGTGAGTTTTGAGCTCCCATTGTTGGGTGGCAGCTTCACCACCTCTCCACCCAGTTCTCCCACCCACCTCTCCCTCTCTTTTTCTTTCTAGAGAGGGAAAGTTTTAGTAGTTGAGGGAAAGCTGAGCCGTGAGAGAGGGAAAGTTTTCGTGGTGGAGGGAAAGCTGAGGTGTGAGAGACACAATACTTGGCAGTGGAGAGAGAAGGGAAGAAGAAAGGGTGGACTGGTCTTCTAGTCTGCCAAATAATCCTCCAGTTGTCTCTCTTGGATGGACCGAGCAGAGACCACAGGTCCAGAGCTGAGGCAGGAAGAGAGATGGGGGTAGGTATTATTATATTGTGGGCAGATGCTTGGATGCCATTACACTAAAACAAATAAATAAATAAAAAGTGCAGCTCATAATGTTACGCTTTTCCTTTGCTTCCCTTCACGTTTCACCCTTTCCAAACCTACCACCACGGTTAGGTTCTGGATTAGGGTCGCACTTGGTTTTGTTTGGACACAAAATGGCGTCACCTTTCTTCTTTTTGCAAAACAGAATAGCCGGGGGCCGCGGAGTTCCGCGTACCGCTTAATAGCAATCATCAACTGATGGACGGCCATCAAAACAAGATGTTAGGTCGTTTTTTTTTTTTTTTTTTATACTGGATGACCGCTAGGATCGTTGCACAGGTTGTTGTAAATAAGTTGCGCCGATCAAGTGGTTGGCTGGGTCAAACTAGAGCGGGATATCAGGACAATCACCGTGGCGTAACGAGCGCGGTAATTAGGCGATCAGTTCGTGAGATGAGAATGAGATTCCAATCGTGGAGGGGGACCGAGTTTGGGCCTGCCTTGAGATAGGAGTTGCCGGCTTTTTTTTTTCTATAGATGAGAACGTGAGCTTTCGGCGCCTTAGTTTCCACAAATGCCACTGGCGTCCGTAACAAAAACCTGGGTGAGTCCTCTTCCCATGACTGTGTCCGAGTCGCTGGCGCTCCCGTGACCGGTAACCCGTGAGGCATACAGTCCAAAGAATTATTGATGTGGGTCCGCGGGCGTTTTAACTTTTTTTTTTTTTTTTTTTGTTGTTGTTGTGTGTGGGGTACATCGTGGGTATTTTTCTTTGCCTCCCTGCGATTGAAAAAAAAAAAAAGGTCAAAGGAAAAGAAAGGGCACATGCAACGGGTAATGCTACCCAGGGTACCAATGCATGGCCCGAACCTGACCGAGGGTGGACAAGTCCAGTTTAGCATAAATAGATTTGGATCAAGTGAACGTGTTTATTAATTTGGATATGCTGAGGCTCAGAATAGTGGTAAGTTACTTAGGTGCGTTTGACCTCTTTCACGTCGGATGAAGGTGACCATGTTCTCCGTAGGAAATGCAACCACTCAGCCATAATTGCATGATATAAATTATTGAAAGTCATTGTTAAACAGTTGATCCATGTTCTATCCATCTTAATAACAGTTGCCGACCTCCGCTATAGATAGAAAAATATAGAACAATCTTAGATAAATCTCTCATTCAACCATTCTTATCATCCACTCTCCACGTTCTCTCCCTTCTATTGTTTACTAGATTTTGACTGATTTTAGTGTCAAAAGATTTCCTACTAGAAAAACTCCGACAAAAATTTTTTTTCTTTCAGATCTGCCTTAGTTAACAACTGAGGTGCTTACGCATCCCAATCCCATCCTTCTCCTTTGCGAGCTTCAAGGGCAAATCAATCACCCTATCACCTTGCATACCTACCAATTTCGGACTCCAACGGCAATACAAATTAACTCATTTACGATATACTTATCTATGTAAAATTAAGTTCATGGATCTTTCTTAAATAGATTATGCACATGGGATGATCAGCTTTAGATTTTGATTTCCTACCTGTTTCATAAGCAGGCAGGTTGGTTTATCTCTCAACTAATATTAATAATATTAATAATAGGTGGTGTTTTATTAATAATATTTATCTCTCAACTCAACATATTGTGGCACCTAAGTAGGGGGTGAATCATGCCCCAAACTGACATACTCTCAAGATAAATTTTGATCGCTGTATATCGGATGAAGGAACCGTGATGGTGCAACTTTACTTTTGCTTTGAGAGATCATTTTAGGTGGTTGTGGGGAGGAAGCTCTTCAACATTAATGTTCCCTAAGAAAAAGCCTACGAGTTCATGGAATGAGAATTAATTTATGCAGTTTTTTAGCTGCAAGCCGGTGGTGGTTGGACCCCGATTCTAGTAGGGTAGATCAACAAACTGCCCCGGCTTCTTTACCCCTTGTTCCCAGACGTTTGGCACATGGCATGGTGCCTGACTCACTTTTTGGCATCCCACCCACATATTTATAGAGAGGAAAGGAATAATAATTGAGTGTGGTTGGGCTTAATTCAATGCGCAACGAATCATCTGAGGATATGGTGGGGTAAAATTTGATCAATTTAGGATTAATTGAAACAAGAGCAATGAGCTAGTAGGGCGAAGATCTATCAAAATTAAGAAGCATATTATTTACAAAAATGATCACTTATTAAATTTAGGCTATACAGCATGGAAAAGGATGCCCAATGTCTCTAGAGTTGCACTACGACGAGACGGGATAATTAAATCGTTGTGATGTAGAAGAGGGAGCATCATTAGTTTCATATTAATTATGAATTAAAAAAGAACTCTAGCTTATATAGGACCATCCAGCTCACATGAGGTGACTTTAAGAATAAAATTATAAGGCCTATATATCAAAATGAACAATACCTCATGTACCAAATCATGAGTCCTTCATCGCAATAGTGTGCCAGATAGAAAATCATCCTTCTATACTTTCGCTTATATAGAAAGTAACCACCAATCCCATGCGAATCATGAGCTTTTGGCCACAACATAAACAAAAATAAAAAATAAAAATTATTTCATATGCGGATTTATGACTGAAAGACTAATCATGGAAACTATCTTTTTATTTAAATGTTAATAAAAAAATAGAAAAATGAGAAAAAAATCTGTATATGATCTTTGTTGATTTAGAGAAAACTTATGATGGGGTGCTACGAAAAGTGATGAAAAGTGATTTAGTGGACTCTAAGAAGGAAAGATGTACATAATAATTGAGGATATGTATGATAGGTATTGAAAGTATTTTCTAGTCATAATTTATTTATATCAAGAATCAATACTAAGGGTATATATCTTCATATTAATTATGAATGAATGCACAGCTAATATTCAGGAAGTTGTACCATGGTATAAGTTATTTATGGATGATATATTGTTCATTGATTAAAAAATGGTTGATAAAAAAATAGATCAAACACTAAATTAGATTTATGGTTGAAAGCTTTAGAGAATGTGGACTTAAAAATTAATAGAATAACAATAGAATTTGGAATATAAAATTAATGATAATGAAAGTGAAAATGTGATATAATTAATATTGATGAATAAGAGATACCACAAAGTGACTAAATTTGTTATTTAAGATTTATTATATAAAATAATGAGAAAATAGATAAAGATAGATATAATAAAATTAGATTTTGTTGTATAAAATGAAAGGTGCATTTGGAATATTATGCGATAAGTGCATACTTTTGAGATTTAAGAAAAAATTGATAGGACAACAATAATGCAAGTAATGTTGTATTACTAAGAGTGCTAGGCAATAAAAAAAGCATGTGAAAATAAATTAAAAGTGTGTTTAGTTAGTCATTAAAAAAGCACTTTATTTATTTTTTAATTTTTAAAAAGTAAAAATCAAAAAACAACATTTGGTAACATCATAAAAAGTAAAAATTAAAAATTAAAAAAAATTAAAATAATTATTTTATATGTAAAGTAAAAAATTTTTATTTTTTACTTTTTATTTTGCATATAATTGCTTATTGCTTTATAGCAATATAGTTACCAAATATGCTTTTTACTTTTTTGCTTTTGCTCAATAACAAAAATAAAAAAAAATAATTTTTTTTTAAAATTAAAAATTAAAAATCAAAAAATGTAATCAAATGCATCCTAAATGTATGAAAAATCAGAATGTTGAAAATAGATTTATAGTAAAATTAAGAATAATAGATTAATAAATTGATAGAGTAGAGGAGTTGTGAGAATGCCGCAACTTAAGGACAATGTCTTGAAAATTTGATTGAGATGGTTATCTAATAAAGATATGATGAGACTTCTATAGGGAGAGGTATTTTAATTTGTATAGAATGTTATCAAAAAGAAAAGGAAGACCTAAATTAATATGAATAATTTATAAGAAATGATATAAAAAAACTTGGAATACTATTAGAGATGGAACTAGATAAACATACTTAATCAATAAGGATCCACAAAGTAAATTCTAAATAGTTGGAAAAATGCTAGATGATTGTGATTATGATTATATATATATATATATGTATATGTACGTACGTATGTTTGTATGTATACACATACATATGCACCAACATGCATATAGATAAACATGCACATGTATACATTGCGTGAAGGAGTCACCTATACTATAATAACCTAAGTCGTACCGCTTGGAGATACTCTATACAAGATTCAAATCTAGAACTAGTTATTTCTAAACAAGGGGGATGACCATCATGATAGGCAACAACTTACAAAAAGAATATTGCAATTAGCTGGCAACCATTAGCTAAATTAATTAACATCCAACTCCCCATAAAAGAAGCTGTCGAATCAATCTCAACCGGTGGTAAATAACAATCATTTTTCTCAAAAAATAAAATATAATAAAAAATTTAAAAAAAAATCACTGAATTCACCACCAACCTTTGATCTATATAGATCCTTTTCTATCATCAGATTTATTTCACTTTTTCATGTATATACTAAAATTATAGTCAAATGGAAAAACAAAATAAGAAAAATAAGATCAGAAAAACATTTCCAACTTCTTATATTGCTAGGAGATGGTACAATGGAAGATTAATTGCATTAGATGCTCAAACTACCATGCACTGAATCTAAAATGTATTTTTTCTGAAATGTTATCCATTGAATCCAAAATGCACTGGCCGTGTCATTCGCATCTTATAACCATGACAGAGAAGATAATTGGTTGACAAGGACAGAGATAATGGGTCAAACAGCCACTTCCATCCATCCAAGGAAAGGATCCAAAAGTTATCCACAGATTTGAATCTTTTGTTCATTGTAATCATCAACACGCAGACTGCATGGGCAACCACAAACATTCCAATGGCCAAGGCAAAAGATAAAGATGAAAAAGAGAAATTGGCAAGGTCTAATTGATTATATATGTGAGATTTCTTTCGAGATGGTACAGGACCACCTATCAAAGCCCCTCCCATGAAAAAAAACCAAAGTTCCTCAACATCTACTCTTTCACAGCTGAGAATGATTGAATGGGCTTCAAATGGGTCCAAGGTTTTCCAAATCGAACTTACTTTACGCACCACAAAAACGGTGAAAACAAATATATGTTGCCCCATGTTTAGAATGTGGATGAGGCCAAGTAGTCATGCTATGCTTCCCAAAGAACGAATTGGCTTGCTTCTAGATCAGTAGATGAGAACCCCACGATAATTGGTCCCAAGATTTTGGTGCAGTAGCTACTTACTAGAACCGCAATGCAAGATACCATCTTTATAACAAATCTTAAAATTCTCGGAATGTTATATTTCTTATTTACAATATATATACATATGTGCGTGCGCATGTGTGTATATATACACACATACATTTTATATATTTATATAGTATAGAATGTACTTAAATGCTTTTTATTTTTTAATACACGAACGATCACATTCTTCTAGAATGAATGCAGTTCAAGAAATTAGAATACAAAATATCATATAATGCCCTAAAGCATTCATCACCTTGGCTCCAAGCTCGGTCATCAGAGTGGTTGGCAATAAAAACGGCGATCCAATATGTGGCACTGTTCACTTTTCTATAGATGTGGCGAACGATCGTCGTAGTGGAGTGATAGAATGACTCTCAAATATCTTGAAGTAGAAGATGAACGTTAACTACTTCATGTCATCCCGAATCCAGCCAATGATGGTTGCAGAATCGTCCTCACGAAGATTTTATCCTCATGCAGTACTTGTCGGGCATTGATGATGCTAGCCCAGGTAGCTTGTAACTCTACATCGGGAACCAACGGCTCAAGAAGCGATGATCCTCGAATAGCGAGTAACCTATCGTTCGGGTTGCGAATAACATACCCCGCACCTCCTCTACTATCTCTGACGCGCTCTCAGAAGAGAAAAATCATCCTATGGGTCGTTGTCTGTATAATAAGAAAGTCTCAGGATCTCGAGACCTTAAGATACTATCCAGCAGCATCAAAATGACTGTACTCTTCCACAAGATGGTAGGCTTTGTCATTTTTTTTAGTAACAAGTACTTGAATGCATTTAGACCAAAATGTTTCTTAATGAAAATTAATAATGGACCATCTGAAGTAAAAAATGAATGCCATTGATCATAATTTATGATGCATAAAATATTTATAAATAAAAAATCACTCATTTCCAAGAACTTCTAAGCATGCATTGAATTCATGAAATAAAAATATTATGATGCCAAATGTTCATTTGATATGGTTGGAAAGTATCTAAATCACCTAATTTTAATTTGCATACATTTTAAAGTATTTAAATGAACATCATTGATTTAAATTTGTAAATTAAATATTACATAATGTATTTTAGCTCATTAGCTATATTGCCATTGTTTATTTTGTGATCACTTAATACGTAGAAGCATCTAAAATAAATAAGTTTTACTTTTTCGATATTTTATATAATAAAAATTATTATTATTATTATTATTGGTTTTTATCTTAACGGTTGCTGTATTGATTTCTATTGCAACAAATTTAGGGCTAACTGCGCTCAAGTACATCCTAATCTAATTATTTATTAATATATATAGTCATTGTATTATGGAGATGAACAATCATTTTCTAACCTTTTCACTATTTATTTTATTTATATAAATTCAAATCTTTGTATATTAAATTAAATATATTTTATAATAAGTAACATTTTTTGTAACTAAAATGTTTTGATGTACATTTTAGCCTTTTACCCCGGGAGACGGGCTCTGTGTTCCCATCGTCGGTGATCCTGCTTTGCCAACTCTATCATTTTTTTAAGAAAATAAGGCTCCCAGGCAGTTTCGTTGCAAGTTAAATTTTTTTAAAAAAAATATTATCTCATCATAGCAATTTTTAAATAACATCATGAAAATCAAATAATTCATATCACATTCCAAATCCGAAACCCAAAAACATATCGAGAAATATTATCCTCAATAATATAAAACCTAACAATCATAATCAACTAAAATTTATCATAAATAAAATATAATAAAAAATTTAATTTTACCATTCATCAAATAATTAAATCAAAATTTATTCAAAACATCTAAACCTAAAATCAAATATCAAACTTATATTTCAAAATTTATAAATATAATTAACTATAAATCCATAATCATTCTATAATTTTCAAGTTTGCTAGTGCAGATCTTCAAATCTGGATCGTCTATTATTTCTAACTTTTTTTTCTATAAAAAAATAAAATAAATAAAAAAAATATGAGCTACACCAGCGTAGTAAATAAATCTTATACTATTTTATCGGATCAAGCATAAATTTATATATACATCAATAAATTATTTTAAAAAGATAATTATCATTTAAAGATAAATAATAATAATGTATCATAAATCAATCATGCTCTTACACAAGCATAAATTATTCAATTTACGTAAACATAGTTTCCAATGCATAACATAAATAAATTCATAAATCACATTAACTTTAGATAAAATCATAAATTATTTATCATTTTACTATATAATAATTCTTAATAATTCTTTTAGACTAAATGCTAAGATAGTTATTATATCCATGATAGAATCGTTATTGATAAAATATTAACTACTATTACCCACTGACAGGGTTATATGCCAACTACTATTACGTACTAGCAAGGTTCTATGCCAACTACTATTATCCATTGGTAAAGTCATACATAGCTATTTGAGAGTCTTTTATCATATTTTTTAAAATAAATATTTTTAAATTATATTTTATTGAATCATATTTTTTTAAACTATATATAAATAAAATACTAAATAATTTTATAGAGCTCATGGTCTATAAATAATTTTTAATATTAAACAATCTTGAAAATATTTATTTTATGATAAAATATAAATTTTATAAATATGAAGTTTATATTTTATAAATAATTAATTCATATTAAAATATTTATAGAATCACCATTTTACGATAAATCATGAGTTTCATAACACATGATACTTGATCTTTATTTTATGAAAATATAGAATAATTATTTTTATAATAAAATAATTGATAATTCAAAAATAAGTAATAAGTGACTAGATTATTTATCTCTTCCTCCTAGTCCTTCAAACTTCACTAAATAAATTTATTAAACTTATTTAATATATTAATAATATAATTAATTTCTATTCGATAAATTTAATTATAAGGAAAGGAGAATGTAGATTGGATGGTCGGTCGAACAGGCTATCTAGGCACTGGGGCAATTTAGAGCCTCCTAGCTGAGGATCAGATCCATAAATGACTCGATCAAAAAATCGTGAAGTATGGATTAGATTAAGACTAAGATTAATTAACATAGTTCATCAATAATAGATTTCAAAGATACTCATATAGTCGAAGTAATCGGTTTGACAAACTATACGGATATCAAAGTGATTTTGGATCTTCTCAAAAAGATCATCTCAAGTTCATACTGGTTCGTGGATCACATAAAGAGAAAAAAAAGGAGTAGAAAGAGAAACCCTAGAGAGAAGGAGAGAGAACCCTTCTCTCTCTTTCTTCTTTTCCTTTACTTCTTCGTCTTTTCTTTTCTTCTTCCTTTTCTTGGCCAAATAGGGGAGGAATAGAGGTGGTGGTTGGTGGCCAAAAGATTGGCAATAGGCTACGACAGTAGGTGGCCGATGGCGGTGGAGCAAGGGATGGCCGGTGGCAAGTGGCCAGCCAATAAAACAAAAAAAATAAAATAGAAAACATAGAATCTATACCCCTTCTCCTTCATCTTTTAAATCATTAGCTGATCACCAGTGGCCAAGATCTCTGGGGATGGCAATAGAGAGGTCGTGTGTCATGACCCGGAGGTGTGGCACCAAGGGCGATGGTGGCGGTGGCTGAAAAAGAGGAAGGAAATTTAGCCAAAATAAGAGAAAAACAAGGTATTACTTTTGGTGGATTTTTCGACAAATTTGATGGCTAACAGCCATGCGCAAAGATATGGAAAGAAAATGAAGCAAGAGAGGAAGAAGGGCCAGGGCTTATCTTAGGCCTCTGGTGGTGTCTTCGACCTCGATTTTCTATGAGCACAAAAATAGGAAGCCACAAGCTTTGACAGAAGAAAGAAGAAGAAAGAGGGAGAAAGGAGAGAAGATGCTTGTGATGGCGGGCCTTGGAGGAAGGGGAAGTCCTATTTGTAGAGAGCCTTAGGATCTCATGGCCTTAGGACTTTGATTCCTTTCCAGATTCATTGGAGAAGAAAACTCTTAATGGAAGTCTTCTTCTAAGTCTCTCTCTTTTTTTTTTAGCCACTTTAAGATTCATGCAGTTCCAGTTTGTTCAGTTTATCACAATTCAAATATAAACTATTGCATAATGTCAACTAATATTTCCCAAGCTTTTTCTTTTTCTTCTTTTGGGTAAAGCAATATTTGCCAAGGCATTGGCATTAGCGATTGATTTTTACCTATTACTAATAGATTGAAGCCCATATAAAGAATAAATAAAAAATATAGAGACTCAGCCCACAGTAAGGTCCAGGACAATGAATGAAGTCCAACGAGTCCAAGAATAATCCAAATGGAGTCTAGACGGAGAAGATACGAATCCATATCAGCAGCAGCCGGGCCAGCTTTGGCATGCAATCGAGCCAACTATCTTAGTCAGATAGAAATAGGATTTCGGGCTAGATGCAGTCGAGCCGACTTGGCTCCTAAGAGAGTCGGCTCGATGGGTGCAAACAGACATAATGAGATTTTCTGTTTGAACTCGGGTTATGACTAATTCAAGGGGTCTATGGGATTTGTGCATGGACCATAGGATCTAGCAGTCATGAAGGATTATGGTCATGATCTGAAGGTTGAAAAATATTCTAAGATTTCATCAAGGACATGTTCGACTCGTATTAGGAGAACAAATTCTGTCAAAACTCCTGTGAACTGCTGAAAAGAAGATTCTCATCCTATTTAAAGGGTTGAGGTACTGTGAAGCATATGTGCGTGGTGAAAGTAATGCGTGTGTGCATCCTGAGAGCAGGGAGAGTCCAAAAAGGGTCCAAAAAAAATTGTAGAAAGTTTTGTGAGGTCTTTTTTGAGAGAATTAAAGAGAGATCTTTTTTTTGTAAAGAGAGTCTCTATATTATTTTTCTCCTATAATTTTATATTTTTTTATGCTCTAGAATAATAGACAGAACATCGAGGAGGTCTTGCCCATGGACGTAGGCCAAGTTAAGAGGCCGAACCATGTAAATCTGGTGTGCTTCTTTTTCTTTTATTTTATTACTCAATTATCTCCATCTTTTGTATTCTACGTTTGTTCAAAATTTTTTCTCTACAAAATGATTTTTTTGCTGTATTTTTGCACCATGTAGATCAAGGTGTGCTCGATTTTCCTATGACCGATTCTTTCAATTACAAGTTTGTATTACACAAGAACTCTCAGCCACTTTATTTCTTACTGCAATGCCTAGCACAAAATTACAAAACACTATTCTTCGCCAAAAAACTAATTGTGCGGACATATATTTAGCCCCCAATCGACTATACGCTGGATAGAAGGATAAAAAATCTAAATAACACCTTCTGATCAGCTTTTTTTTTTTTTTAATAAGATCTATGATTGTTATAAATGATATTAGATTAGATCCAATCCATGATTCATGTGAATTAGAGAATACTTGAATACAAGTCCATTTGAACTAGCTATAAGCTAATCATGATGCTATTATTAACTTTATAGTACTTGTAAATAAATTTAGATTCTTTGAATAGCGAGGATGCTGGCTTAAGTAAGAATAATATGAAAGAATTTGTGTAGATATATATTTAATTTTTTATCAATTATCTATTATTTAAATTTTTAATATTTATATGGAATCAAGAATTTAAATATATCCTTTGGCTAAATTTTTTTTAAAAAAAATGAATTATTAAAATTATTTTATTCAAATTAACCTTGTCGATCATAAATTTGAATGTGCAAATAAGAATTGTTATTTTTATTTTAAGAATACATGCATTTTTGTAGGGTCTGTTGTATAATGGGATAACAGAGTTAATGAAATTATTAAACCTCGCTCGGAGACGATAGACAAAGTTTAAAATTAATAAAATATATAATGCCATCTCAGATCGATATGAGTGATGGTGTTATTTTTAAAATCAGAAAAGTGGGGCAGGCCGGGTTCATGCCGCTGCCGACGGCAGGCAGCGTGGCTTGCCGGCTTGAGTGGCATAATCACCGGTTCGGTCCTACTTGAACCTCTCCACTTTCGACCTTTTTTTAAAACGCGCCATCAGCGGCATTTCAGGAGTACTTTCGTTACTTTATTCGTGGATATATCATTCTTTTCTCTTTGGCTATAAGATTATCAGTAATATATCTAAGATAATCTAACTTTTAGTGAAATAAGATTTATGTATTTGATATAGATTATATTTTAATAATTAAAAATTTTTAAATTTTTATAAATAATCTATTTGATATTCTACAAGAATCTAATATCATAGATCATATGATACCAAAATTATTGCCACAAGGCTCCGACGGGCATAGATATAGCTGGAGATGAATATCGATCCAGAAACTAGGATGCAGTTATATTTGTATTAACGTCGGCCGTAGAATTCCATCCCATATCGTCGGTGAGATCCCGACTATTAGACTGATAAATATTCGATCGTTGGGTCAGCATATGGACGATGAGTTCTTTGGCTTGGAGATGAGGACTATGCCATCGAGGGTCCTTTTATAGAAGCTACATGATCTTCGTATAGAGCTTATGATCAAGTTTAACTAATAAGCCTTGGTCTCCGACCGACGACCATACCCGACTAGAACCTTCTTAAAAGTATGATGTCAAGTAGCAATATCCAAGGATGAGTATAGAGGATAATTCCAAGAACTTTGCTCTTCAGAGCGTTGTTCCCACTAAAAAAATATCCCCATGAAAAGAGATGGTATACGAATGGGAGGTGCCCTCCTTTATTTTACTAAAGATTCTATATGGATGGTAAGGATGGTCCCTTATTTGGGGTGCCACTATTGTAGCTAGGGATGGCAAAATATGATCTGACTTGGCAATCTGATCTATGTTCAACCCACCATAAATGGTTTGTATTTGGATTAAATAGGTTCGATCATAAACAAGTCGATCCGTTTAACCTATTTATTATTTGGATCAGATTCAGATTTTAAATCTCTAACTTAATCCATTGAATCCATATAATTTTTGGGTTGGATCAAATTAGCTAGTATTTTATTGATTGGGCTATTTAAATAGATTGGATGATGGGCTAATGGGCTCCTCAAAAGAAATTTTTTTTTTTTTTTCCTGTTCCTTTGATCCCATAGTCAAATCCCATAGTGGAAGACATGCCACACTACTCATTTTATTTCACTGATTCCTAATTGCTACTCAAAATCTCAAATCCCCACTAGGGTCCGTCCCCTCCCTTTCTTCTTTTGTGCCACCACTGTTTTGAAGACAATGCCGATTGGTGGTCGATAGTCGCTGATCACGGCATAGGTGATCGAGAGGAGATCGAGGGAGGTGTAGGAGCATTGGTATATGAGCTCGAGATGATCAAGCGTAGGAAGGTGGAAATGCTCGGCAAGTGAGACGACAACAATGCGGGCGAGAGCACTGGCGCTGTCGGCAAGTCACCAGATCATTCAGTCGGGGCTACAACGAGGAGTGTTGTTGGAGGATTTTCTTAATGGAAGAGGAACACAGGGAGCTCTGACAATCGTAGTCACCAGATCTCTTTTGGCCAGGGCCACAGCGAGAAGTGTTGCCAGGTTATTTCCTAGATGGAAGAGGAGAGGAGATGTGGAGAAGCACGGTCGGGTAGAGTAGGTGAGGCCCGTGAGGGTGGGGATGCAGAGAGGCAATCAGGCGGAAGAGCAGTTTTTTTTTTTCGTGGGTGGGTGAAGCAGATTTTTTGTGAGGACGGAGATGTGGAGAGGTGGTCGGGTGGAGGAGTAGTATTTTTTTTCCATGGTCGGACAAAGCAATTTTTATTTTAAATTTTTTTAAAAATGGATTGTAAATAGAATGGGTCGGATAACCTGTTTATTAAATAGGTTGATTCAGATTTTAAAACTGACCTATTTAATAAATAGTCGATCTGGGTTCAGAGTTTTTTTGATTTAACCTGTATTTGATCCGATCTGATTGCCACCCCTAGTTGTGGATAATGGCTTATGACTTGATACGTGAGGTATTGTTTTGAATCATAGACCTCACGGTTTTATCCCTCATATTTCAATCCAAAAGGCATTTCACGTGAGATCAGTGGTCTCTTCCTATATAAACCAAAGTCCTTGACTTACAATTAAAGTGAGACTAATGATGTCCTTCCTTCTACAAAACAATAAAAACTATCCTAAATATATAACAAAAAAAATTAATCATATAAATATTAAATTTAACTTTTTAATATGATCTAATTATCACTTAGTCAGGTTTAACTCATTGGATCAAGTTCTGAATCAATTACGGTGAGCTCAATTAATTAAAGAATTCTATTCCTGATAAGACTTAGACTGAAATTCCTACTTTAATCAGGATTAAATCTTCTGATGGGACAAGATAAGTGTAGATATAAATAAAGATAACCTGGTTTTTTCTCCAACTCTCAACTCTTAGGAGAGCGTGATGATTCCCATCAATCATTCATATAAAGATGAAGAATGAGGAGAGAGAAGATTAGCCATATATGAAAGATGGATCTGACATTCTGCGGGCTACGTGATCATCGCATTGATGAGATGATGGTGCAAGATATATTTTATTTTAATTTTATATGAATATTGAAGCATGATCCAGGCATAAAAGTTTAAATTATCTAACACGTGGTATTAGAGCTCAGGATCCATGCTTCGTATTTATGTAAAAAGTTTTTTTGATAATTTTAATTTATTTTTAAAAAATTAAAATAATAGTTTCTTAATTTTTAAAATTAATTAAAATTTTGAAAATTAAATTAAAGGTTTATTGATTTCCATAAAATAAAAAAAAAAAATTGGAGCCGGCCATGTCGGCCGATCCGCACCGCTCGACGAATGGGGTAGCAACCATCGTTGCTGCCATGCCGACGATAGATCAGAGCTGCAGCCATCGCTGTCGGTGCCTATCCGCACCATCCACTGCTTGTGCAGCCGCAAGAACCGTGGCATAAGATGGCAGTGGGATGGATGCGGTGTAGAAAAGGGGGGAGCTGGCGAAGAGGTGGTGGTCTGTAGTGGAGGTTCACAGACGGAAGGGGAGCTTCTGCTCCCTGGCGGCGGTGGTGGCAGGACCTTCGCACATGGTCCTTGGATCCGACTGCATAAATAGCGACTTTCGTCGTGATGGCGAAGGGGGCGGTCCGCTGCCCTCCCTTCTGGTCTCTCTAGCAACTGAGATGGCAAGGGGCGGCCATTCGGCCGCCCATCCGACGCAAGCGGAGGTGGCGGCCAGGGGGTTTAAAGTTTTTTTTAATCGAAGAAAACTCAGAAAAGAAGAAAGGCTAATCGGATCCAGATTTTGGATCCAAACCCGAAACCCAAAATCCACTTAGAACCTATTAAATAAAAAGGGACTTTTACATTTAACCCCTAGAAAAGATTAAAATCTTGTAAAAGTCCTCCAGTGCAATTTTGCAATTTAGTCCTTTAGGGCAATTTTGCATTTTAATCCTTGAATAGTAATAAATTGTATTAAAGTCCCTACTGATTTTTTGAATATTTTAAAGTTGCTGTTTTACAGAAAAGGCACCATATTTCTTTAATCTACGGCTAAGTCCTTTAATTTTAAGATTTTTTGATAAAATTACTATAACTTAATCATTTTTCATCCGATTTGAGCGATTTTTGAACCATTGAACTTATGATGATTTAAAAAATATTATAGTTAAATTTTTATAAAAAATAAAATATTTAAATAATTTAATTTATTTAATTAATAATTTTATTCACTATTATACTATTCAAGTATATTTTTGCGTAGCCCTAAAGGGCTCGGAGTACTCTATAGATTTTGGTTAGCTGAGTCATTGAGGGTTAACAGTTCTAAAATTATATAAAAGTGTATCTAGTATAATAAACCCAAAGATGACGATAATTTGATACAAAATTAATAGTAAAAGATTGACTAACTTAAATTGCATAAAGTTGAAAAGTTCTACATCCAAAGATGGGAATAACCTCAGATTTTTGTAATTATAGTTAGTTAAATCATGAAAGTGCAACCAATATGATGGATCATAGTTTAAACATGAATTATGTGTACATATCATAATTAATGTTCTTGCTTACATACTTTATATTATTATTAGT
The DNA here is from genome assembly GCA_006176705.1 of Cocos nucifera. Classification (NCBI taxonomy): domain Eukaryota; kingdom Viridiplantae; phylum Streptophyta; class Magnoliopsida; order Arecales; family Arecaceae; genus Cocos; species Cocos nucifera. The sequence goes on along the minus strand of QRFJ01001105.1, from coordinate 222,330 downwards.
CATGATTTATGTGATGCATATTTTGGCATTATTTATTATATTTAAATTTATAATTAAAATTAGTTGCGACACTTATCATATGCTATGATTCTTATCTAAAGATGTTTTATAGTTATATAATAAGTGTTACTAACAGAATTATATTATGGAATCTACATCATGATAGTTGTTGATGCAGAATCTGATCGTCATCGGAATCCACTGGAGTGAAGGTCGATGAGGTCACCATCGGGGATCTGTAAAATAAAATTTCATCCGGAGTCGGTGGGGGTGGCTCCGGTAGGACCCTTCGATGATCAAATCAGCTCTGGCCAACAAAAATAGAGTGCTCAAAAATGAGTTCCGAAGCTTGGAGAAGAAGAGGAGAGCTTAGAGATCAGAGAGATTAGAGATTGCATATCTGGAGGGTCCTTTTTATAGCGGAGCTTGATGATGATAGTTATAGCCGCGTGCTGGCGGGCCGTTCGAGGTCCGACGGAGTCAGTCTCATGGAAAGGTGCCGTCTGCAGTGGATTGATGGTGACAGCCATCGTCGCCTGATAGTGGATCGCTATCACTTGCGACGGACTGATCAGACTAATGGTGATGGCTGCAGCTGTCTTGATACTGAGCCGCTCGGGGCTGAATGAAGGATTGAAGGGCTTCGATGTGTATCCATTTTGGAGGAGTTCGAACTCCTGAAGTGGAAGCTTAGAAGGAGATCGGCTAAAGCCCGGCTGCTGGAAGTCCAAGGAGCTCAGCCGCTAAGTAGTTCGGTCGGCTGAAGGGGTTCAGTCTGAACGCTGGGAGTTCGAAGGAGCTCAGCTGCTGAGGAGTCCGAAGGAACTCGATCGCTAAGTAGTTCGATCGGCTGAACGGGTTCGAAGAAGCTCGACTGCTGGAGGTTCGACTAAAGCCCGACTGCTGGGAGTCCAAGGAGCTCGGCCGCTAAGTAGTTCGGCCGGCTGTAAGGGTTTGGCTAAGATCCATCCGCTGAAGCTCTTTCATGGCTACTGATTGCATTAGGCTGAGCATCGAACTAGACTTCGACAGGAGTGGGGTTTATCTCCAACACTAGCCCCTCCACTTTCGAGTTCGAAACTCGAAGGGAGTGCAGGAAAGGCGACTGTCGAAGTCTTCTTCTGGACTTCGTGCTGGTTCAGGTCGAAGCTCGAGGGGGATCTCATCTCCAGCTAAAGTTGATATTGAAGTTGAAGCTCGAGGGAGATCCCATCTCCAATCGAGGTTGAGGGAGGTTTCGTCCGCTGCGATTGAAGTCGGAGGCTGAGCTCCTCGGGGGTGATACTGTCTCCAGCAGTCGAGGCTAATACGGGTGCTCGGGAGAGATCCTATCTCTAGTCGAGGTTGAAGTTAAAGCTCTCTAGCCGAGGTTGGCTCGGTCACTCGGAGGAGATCTTATCTCCCTTGGCTGAGGTTGGTACGGGCGCTTGTGTTAGGACGAGGTTGTCTCCAATCTTATCTCTGGCCGAGGTTGTCTTGGCCGCTCGGAAGAGATCTTCTCTGACTGAGGTTGAAGTTGAAGCTCCAGCCGAGATTAACACGGTCGCTCGAGAGAGATCCTATCTCTAGCCGAGGTCGAAGCAAAGTCTCCAGTCGAGGTTGGTTCGATTGCTCGAAGAGATCTATCTCTAGCGAGGTCGAAGCTGAAGCTCTCCAGCCGAGGTTGCCCATCGCTCGGGAGAGATCCTATCTCTAGTTGAGATCGAAGTTAAAGCTCTCCAGCCGAGGTTAACACATCGCTTGGAGAGATCCTATCTCTAATCGAGGTCGAAGCTGAAGCTCTCCAGCTGAGGTTCCCGATCGCATGGAGAATCCTATCTCTAGTCGAGGTCGAGTAAAGCTCTCAACCGAGGTTGGCCAGTCACTCGGCAGATCTCATCTCCTTTGGTCGAGGTTGATGCGGGCGCTCCATTAGGACGAGGTTCTCCTCCTATTCCTAATGGGCTATGGGGGCACATTCGGACCGTCGGTCCGTTCTCTCTTCATCTCGTCTAGGTGAACGAGGCCTTCGACTTTGCTCGCATTAGGATGAGGTTCTCCTCCTCCTATTTCTAACGGGCTGTGGGGGCACATTCGGACCGTCGTCCATCTCCCTCCATCTCGTCTAAGGTGAACGAGGCCTTCAACTTTGCTCGCGTTAGGACGAGGTTCTCCTCCTATTTCTAACGGGCTGTGGGGGCACATACGGACCGTCGTCCGTGCCTCTTCCTCCATCTCGTCTAAGGTGAACGAGGTCCTTCGACTTTGCTCGCATTAGGATGAGGTTCTCCTCCTGTTCCTAACGGGCTGTGGGGGCACATTCGGACCATCGTCCGTTCTCCCCCCATCTCGTCTAAGGTGAACGAGGCCTTCGACTTTGCTCGCATTAGGACGAGATTCTCCTCCTGTTCCTAACGGGCTGTGGGGACACATACGGACCATCGTCCGCGCCTCTCCCTCCGTCTCATCCTTTATGAACGAGGCCTTCGACTTTGCTTGCATTAGGACGAGGTTCTCCTCCTATTTCTAACGGACTGTGGGGGTACATTCGGATCGTCGTCCATCTTCCCCCATCTCATCTAAGGTGAATGAGGCCTTCGATCGGGAGAGATCTTATTTCTAGCCGAGATTATCCAGGATCGCTCGAGAGAGATCTTATCTTTGGCTGAGGTTCATGGTGGTCTTTAACCTGCTCGTGTTAGGACGAGGTCTTCCTCCTGTTCCTAACACGACAACTATTGACTGTTTCTTCCCTATCATCGCATAATTTTTGTATCCAGAAATAATATTATTGGAAGGAAAGAATTTTACCGAAGGAAAGTTACGGGTAGCACATCCCCATTTCAGGGTCATGGGGGAGTTGCTCCTCTAGATTTCCTCCAACAGTAAGTTTTGGGCCGGACGACCTCCCCTATCTCATGCTGGCCTTCTTAGTTTGGAGCAAGCTCTTGGCTTTATCGCTGGGAGACGACGAATCGCCGATGTACCAAGCTTCTTCCCAGAGTAACGTTGATGATGCCGTGAGATGGCCAACCTTGTCGTTTATGGTTATGGCAGCACCCTTGGCCGATCTTCTCGTTGCCATTTCTGGCTGGCGTCGAAGGAATTTACCCGATCGTCCCTTTCTGGTCTTGGCAGCTGCATGCATTCCTTAGTATCGTGGCCGTGGTTGTGATGGTAGAGGCAGTACTTACGATGGTAGACAGAGGGAGACCGTAATCCTTCTGATCTTGGCAGCTGGTTCTTAACTTCCATAAGAATTTGATTTCGAGGAGCGTTGAGGGGGGCACAGTCGTGGAACCTTTTAGGAGGAGGATTTCTTCGCGCCCTTCTATCAAAAATTTCTTGAGCTCAAAAAGTTTGGGCCTTGCGCTGTGGAGGTCGTAAGCGATGCCGAACTTCATTCCATCCCTTTGTGAAACCTGCAGGAGAACTTCATGCCCCTTTGTCGAGGCTTCCTTGGAGTCATACTCAAGAGGAAGTCCTCACTTGCC
>QRFJ01001105.1:56351-217857 GCA_006176705.1 Cocos nucifera | reverse complement strand
GGACGAGGTTCTCCTCCTATTTCTAACGGACTGTGGGGGTACATTCGGATCGTCGTCCATCTTCCCCCATCTCATCTAAGGTGAATGAGGCCTTCGATCGGGAGAGATCTTATTTCTAGCCGAGATTATCCAGGATCGCTCGAGAGAGATCTTATCTTTGGCTGAGGTTCATGGTGGTCTTTAACCTGCTCGTGTTAGGACGAGGTCTTCCTCCTGTTCCTAACACGACAACTATTGACTGTTTCTTCCCTATCATCGCATAATTTTTGTATCCAGAAATAATATTATTGGAAGGAAAGAATTTTACCGAAGGAAAGTTACGGGTAGCACATCCCCATTTCAGGGTCATGGGGGAGTTGCTCCTCTAGATTTCCTCCAACAGTAAGTTTTGGGCCGGACGACCTCCCCTATCTCATGCTGGCCTTCTTAGTTTGGAGCAAGCTCTTGGCTTTATCGCTGGGAGACGACGAATCGCCGATGTACCAAGCTTCTTCCCAGAGTAACGTTGATGATGCCGTGAGATGGCCAACCTTGTCGTTTATGGTTATGGCAGCACCCTTGGCCGATCTTCTCGTTGCCATTTCTGGCTGGCGTCGAAGGAATTTACCCGATCGTCCCTTTCTGGTCTTGGCAGCTGCATGCATTCCTTAGTATCGTGGCCGTGGTTGTGATGGTAGAGGCAGTACTTACGATGGTAGACAGAGGGAGACCGTAATCCTTCTGATCTTGGCAGCTGGTTCTTAACTTCCATAAGAATTTGATTTCGAGGAGCGTTGAGGGGGGCACAGTCGTGGAACCTTTTAGGAGGAGGATTTCTTCGCGCCCTTCTATCAAAAATTTCTTGAGCTCAAAAAGTTTGGGCCTTGCGCTGTGGAGGTCGTAAGCGATGCCGAACTTCATTCCATCCCTTTGTGAAACCTGCAGGAGAACTTCATGCCCCTTTGTCGAGGCTTCCTTGGAGTCATACTCAAGAGGAAGTCCTCACTTGCCCTGGGTGGTCATGAGCACGGCCGAACTTCATCTCACCTCTTGTGAAATCTTTGTAGGAGGTTTTCTTGGTGACATACTCGAGCGGAAGTTCGGCCTCACTTGCGTCGAACTTCATTTCGATGATGAGGTTTGAGGGGAGAATTCGGTCTTGCACCGAATTTCACTCCGATGATGAGGTTTGAGGGAGGAGTTCGACCTTGCTTGCATCAAACTTCATTCCGATGATGAGCTTTGAGGTGGAGTTTGGCCTCACTTGCGCCGAACTTTATTCCACGAAAAAACTTCGTCCTGCCCTTGCTTGCGCCGAACTTCGTTCTGCTTTCACGCGAAAGCTTCCACGAGAGGACTTCATGCCCCTTTATTGGGTCTTTCTCAATGATGAGCTTCGAGGTGGAGTTCGGCCTTGCTTACACCGAACTTCATTTTATGGGAGAACTTCGTTCCGCCCTCGCTTGCATCGAACTTCGTTCCACTTTTTTGCGAAAGCTTCCGTAGGAGGACTTCATGCCCCTTTGTTTCGACGGGAGAACTTCGTTCCGCCCTCACTTGCACTGAACTTCATTCTGCTTTCTCGCGAAAGCTACCGTAGGAGGACTTCATGCCCCTTTGTCAGGGCTTTCTCAATGATGAACTTCGAGGTGGAGTTCGGCCTCACTTGTACTGAACTTCATTCTACGGGAGAACTTCGTTCCACCCTCGCTTGTGCCGAACTTCATTCCGCTTTTCCACGAAAGCTACCGTAGAAGGGCTTCATGCCCCTTTGTCGGGGCTTTCTCAATGATGAGCTTCGAGGTGGAGTTCGGCCTTACTTGTGCCGAACTTCATTCCACAGGAGAACTTCGTTCTGCCCTCACTTGCACCAACTTCGTTCCGCTTTTCCACGAAAGCTTCCACGGAAGGACTTCATGCTCCTTTATTTCGATGGGAGAACTTCATTCCGCCCTCGCTTGTGCCGAACTTCATTCCGCTTTCCCACGAAAGCTACCGTGGGAGGACTTCATGCCCCTTTGTCGGGGCTTTCTCAATGATGAGCTTTGAGGTGGAGTTCGGCCTCACTTGCGCCGAACTTCATTCCGCTTTTCTGCGAGATCCTCCGTGGGAGAACTTCCTACTTTTTTTGTCCGGACTTCCTTGACGACGAGCTCGAGGGGGAGCTCGGCTTTGCTTGCTCGAATCTTCACTCCACTTTTCCATGAGACCCTCCGTGGGAGAACTTTCTGCTTCTTTTGTCCAGACTTCCTTGACGACGAGCTCGAGGGGGAGCTTGGCTTTACTTGCTCGAACTTCACTCCACCTCCTGTGAATTCTTTGTAGGAAGTTTTGTTGATGACATATTCGAGGGGGGAGTTTGGCCTTGCTTCTGCCAAAGTCCATTCCGATGATGAGCTTCGAGGGGGAGTTCGCCTTCGCTTTTGTCGAAGTTCGTTCCGTCCTCCTTATGAAATCTTCTGTGGGAGAACTTCTGCTCTCCATTTCTCCTTCCTAAGGGTGATTGGTATGCCCAAATGCTCTTTCTTAAGGCCAATTCCTCGCATCCTCATGGCAAATTTGCTGACAAAGTCTCCGCCAGAGGTTGTCGCATGGCCTGCATCATCTCGACGGGGCCACGAACCCATCCAGCAGGTTGAACTGCTCTATATCTGCGATGGCTTCGGGTGGAGCCTGGGCTGTCGGGGTTGCAATGGGAGCAAGTCGCCGAGTCGAAGCTCTCTTGGAGGCATTTTTTCTTCGAAAAAGAACTCTAGTGAGGAAGAAGAGGGATCTCCAGAGAGAGAGAAATCATCGTCGAGCACTCCTTTAAGAATAAGAGAATCTCGAAGGTTTGGGGTGGCCATTTCTCTAGCGCTAATCTATTGACGCAGAATCTGATCGTCGTCGTTGAAATTCATTGGAGTGGAGGCCGATGAGGTCACCGTCGGGGATCTACAAAATAAAGTTTCATCCGAAGCTGATGGGGGGTGGCTCCGGCAGGACCCTCCAATGATCAAGTCAGCTCTAGCCAATAGGAATGGAGTGCTCGAAAATGATTTTCGTAGACCTTAGAGATGAAGAGAAGATCTTAGAGATCAGAGAGATTAGAGATTAGCATATCTGAATGATCCTTTTTATAGCGGAGCTTGATGATGACAGCTGTAGCCGCGTGCTGGCGGGCCGCTTAAGGTCCGACGGAGTCAGTCTCATGGAAAGGTGCCATCTGCAGCGGGTTGATGGTGACAGCCATCGCCGCCTGATAGCGGGTCGCTGTCGCTTGCGGACTGATCGACTGATGGTGATGGCTGCAAGCTGTCTTGATACTGAGCCGCTCGGGGTTGAATGAAGGGTTGAAGGGCTTCGATGTGTGCCCATTTTAGAGGAGTTCGGACTCCTGAAGAGGAAGCTCAGAAGGAGTTCGGCTCCCGTAGGCGTCTGGCTGGAGGTGCGAGAAGTTCGGCTAAAGTCCGACTGCTGGGAGTCCAAGGAGCTCGATCGCTAAGTAGTTCGATCGGCTGAAGGGATTCGATCCGGATGCTGGAAGTCCGAAGGAGCTCGGCTGTTGAGGAGTCTGAAGGAGCTCGGCTGCTAAGTAGTTCGATCGGTTGAACGGGTTCGAAGAAGCTTGACCGCTGGGGGTTCGGCTAAAGCCCAGCTGTTGGGAGTCCAAGGAGCTCGGCCACTAAGTAGTTCGATCGGCTGTAAGGGTTCGGCTAAGATCCATCCGCTGAACTCTTCCATTGCTACTAGTTGTATTAGGCTGAGCATCGAACTAGACTTCGGCAGGAGTGGAGTTTATCCCCAATAATGATAATTATAGGCATATTTTATTATTTACAGTCATGACCCCTGCTTCACTCTCATCGCATCTATCTAATATTTTCATACTAAATAGATTAAATTATTCTGATTGGCATGAGCAGCTTCTTATTATCTTAGGATGCCTAAATTTAGATTTGATCATTCAAAAGTCTCAGTCAGATCCACTTACCCCCACTAGTTCTCCTGATCATAAGAAATTATTTGAAAAGTGGGAGTGTTCTAATAGATTGTCTCTCATGATTATTAAAAGTTCTATAGCAAGAGACATTAGGAGATCTATTTTTGATAATGAATTGGCCTTTGAATATTTTTCGTTTATAGAACAATAGTTTACTAGATCAAGTAAAGCCTTAGCTAGTACTCTAATGAATAAATTAACCTCTATGAAATATGATGAACTTTCTAGAGTACGAAAGCACATTATGAAAATGTGTGATATAGCTGAAAAATTAAATGATTTGAGTATGACGGTATCAAAAAAAAATTTTATCCAATTTATTCTCAATTCTCTTCCATCCTAGTTTATCCAATTTAAGATTTATTATAACACACATAAGAAATCATGAACAATAAATGAACTCATATCCCAGTGTGTGCAAGAGGAAGAGAGATTGAAATAAGAAGGGGTTTCAGTTATTCATGTAGTTTCATAGGAGCGTCCTAAAAGAAAAAAGATGAAGAAAGGAAATAAAAACCCAGCAATCCACCAATAAATTTTTTTTATAAATTAAAATATTTTTTCTACAAGAAGAAGGGACATATCAAAAATGATTGTGAGAAAAGAAGAAAATGATTCGAAAAGAATGATATTCCCTTATCACTTATTTGTTTCGAAATCAATTTTATTGATGTTCCTTCTAATACTTGGTTGATTAATTCGGATGCTGCAATTCATATTTTCAATTCAATGCAGAAATTTTTTTCAAGTCAAAAATCAAATGATAGAGAGTGATGGATCTTTATGAAGAATCGGATGAAGTCCAAGGTTATTACAATCGGGACTTACAGACTTATTATAGATACCGAATTTCAATTAGATCTACATGCTTTCTTTTATGTTCTTTCAGTATCTAAGAATTTAATTTTTTTATCAAAACTTGATTTAGAAGATTTTTTATTTACTTTTGCAAATTTAAGTTTTAAATTAATAAAAAATTTAATTTTGGTTAGTACTGGAACATTATATAATGGATTCACTACTACAAAAATGGTCTATTGCAGCACATACTATGGCAGCGATTTTCAAAACCGCTGCCATAGATCTTATGACAGTATTTTTTGTTAACCGCTGCTATAGATCGGACCTATAGTAATGGTTTTTGTAACTGCTGCTACAGATCTGATATATAGCAGCGGTTAATAAAAATTGCTGTCGTAGGTCGGACCTATAATAGCGGTTACAAAAAACTACTGCCATAGGTCGACCTATAGCAGTGGTTCATTGTAACCACTGCTATAGATCAGACCTATAGCAGCGGTTAGTGAAACCACTATCATAAGTTGGACCTATAGCAGTGGTTAGTATGAACTGCTGCTATAAGCTTATTTATGATAGCGGTTATAATTAACCACTATCATATATATATATATTTTCTTTAAATATTATATAATTTTAAAATTTAATATCTATCTTCATCATTCATTATCTAAATAATTATCATTAAAGTATCATCGCAAAAGGTCGCCTCGATCCGATGATCCTAGCTTCGTCAATCAGAAAAATTTGATTTCGACGACCACGAATGACGATGCGATGATTTGATAGATGAAGACTTCCGATGGATCCAAAAACCTACAACGATGATCTCGGTGATGTTTGTAGCGTACTATCAAAGTTTTACTTCAATCAGATATCGTTATATTGGTCAATTTAGTATAGGTTAGTTTCGAACGTTAAATGATAAATGAGTGATCAAAGAACCAAACGGTGTTCGATCATGAAATAATTCTTTTTATAAATGATCTTAGCTACTATTTTAATCATTTTTTATGATGGTGATTATAAAATTCAATTCGTGAGATGAAAAACGATCTAAAACTATACGTCTCCTGTAATCATTCTAAAACTTCACTGGTTGTTATGTTCGTGCTTTTGCAATATCTACTTAACATGAATAGTTTATATGAAAATAATTTAAATTTTACTATCATCACCATATAAAATATTTAAAATTATAATAAAGATTATTTAACTAAAAAATTATCTCATAATCGAATGCCATTTAACCCTTTGATATCTTATTTCTAATTTAACGATCGAAATCATTCCATACTAAATTGACCATGATAACTATATCCGATTGAAGTGAAATATTGATAGTATGCTACAAACATCATCGAGATCATCATTATAGATTTTTAGACCCATCAAAGGTCTTCATCTATCAGATCATTGCATCATCGTTCGTGATCATCGAAATCAAATTTTTCTGATCGATGAAGCTAGGGCCATCGGATCGAGGTGATCTTTTGCGACGATACTCTAATGATAATTATTTAGATAATGAATAGTGAAGATGGATATTAAATTTTAAAATTATATAATATTTAAAAAAAATAAAAAAAAAATATTTTCAATCTACGGCAGTGGTTATCAAAAACTGCTGCTATAGATCTATAGCAGCGGTTATAGAACTGCTACCGTAGATCTATGGCAGCGATTTTGGATAATCGTTGCCATAGATCTATGGCAGCGGTTCGATAACCGCTACCGTAGGTTAGGTTAAAAATTCTTAAATTTTTTCTGCTTCTCTTTCGTGCATGCTCGATCTTTCTCTGTCTCTCTCCCCCTCCTTTCTATCACCGATGAGGCTTCTTCCCCCCCGACCGGCACCACCCCTCCTTCCTCTCCGGTTGGCACCGCCCCTCCTTCCCCCTCCCCCTCCAGCCCTCCCATCCTCGGCCGCCCTCCCACACCCCACCACCCCCCACCTGACCCCCGACTCCCACCCTCCCCTCGACTGCCCCTCCTTCCCCATCCCCAGCAGCTCCTCTCCGCCACCTCCCACCCGACCCCACCCCCCTCCCCCGACCGCCCTCCTTCCCCCATCCCCAGCTGCCCCTCCCCGCCACCCTACCACCCTCCCAGCCCCCCATCTTCAGCCGCCTTGCCACCCTCCACCCTGCCACCCCCCACCCTCCCTCGGCTGCCCCTCCTTCCCCCCATCTCTGACCGCTCTCTCACGATGCTCTCTAGATGAGATGCATGCTGTTCAGCCCTGATCTACCAATATCGCAGCATGATTTGCCCATGCCAACGCCTCCTCAAGCTCCTCCCGACTGATAATATCGAAAATCTCTGAGGAGATGGTCACCTCGGACCAATAGCTCATCGACATGTGTCCAGGCCTGCATCAAATCCTCCGAGAGTGCTCAGGCCTCAAGACCTGAGATAGATGGTCATGGGGCCCAGAGGTATCTGGGCCCTTGCATGTGAGTGCATCTAACTGATCCTATAATTATAAATTAAAATAAAATTTTATAAGAAATGCTATAATACTAATCATATATACTAATATATTTAATATTTACAAAAATACGCTCGATCGTGGTGTTCATCGACCTGCCCATCTTATCTGTATGGCTGGATCGAAAGATCTCGCTATGGCTCGGCATCACTCCATCTCTCATCAGCTATAACAAAAAATAAATTTATCAGAAAGATGATAAAAATATGAATTTAATTTATCTAGTAAGATTTAGAATTAATTACCTCTCTATGCACACGATTGGCCATAGACTCATGACCTAAAGTGTGCGTATACTCCTGGACTGCATGGTTCTTTCGGTTCTGACGAAAGATAGCCTAACAAGTATTCAAATAAATAATAAATATTTAAAAAATATTTAAATAAAATTTTAAGTGTATTAAAAAAATTAAAAATTAGAAATTTTATCTCGAACTCCTGACTCTTTCAGTGTCTAACCATCTTCTTCCACTGACTCAGAGGACAGTCCTGTATCTAGAAATCAAGCTCCTTTGGAGTGTCTCATTGATGCTCGAGCCATCCTCTAGGAGCTTGATCTTGTAACCCCAGTATAACTCCCCAATCTTCTTCAGTCGGGCATCTCGATCCCTCTCATGATTGGAGAAGTCATACCTCCTCTGCATAAATTTATCAAAAATTAGTTACAAAATTATTCTAATCAAACATATATGGTGTAAATATATAAAATACATAAATATAACTAAAATATGCGTACTTATCCATATCTCCTCCCATACCCGATCCTTGATGGCAGCATCCATCAAACGCCAGTCTCTGAGCTCTACGAAAATGATGTCTGATCGCCTCATAAGCACTCTAAAAAAGGAATGCATCTTTCACGCGGTCTTCCTTACCAACCTTTCCTCTGCATCATAATAGACCATCACCTGATGCTGGCGGTTCCACATATGTGGGATCGTGAAATGTCCAACTGGATGATGCATCTATAATGCAAATATGTTATGCAAATATATAAGTGTACAAATACTATATAAAAAATAAAGTTGTACTAATATAATAAAAATGTACACTTAGATGCCTGCGTAGTAGCATGTGTCTCATATATGAACGACGATAGAAGCTCAGCTATTGGTGGAGTAGATGCGTCGGTGGAGTAGATGCTGGCGGTAGAGGTTCCTGAGCAGCTGATACCAAGGTGGACAGAGTATGCTCTGACTGCTCCTCGGATGTTGAACTGCACGTAACCCACCGAGGGGCAGGGGTGAAAGCTAGATGGTGTTTTGGTGCCATCATGACCTACAATGTTAATAAACATTAATTAATATAACATCATGATATATCAAATTCTATTTACTCGAAAGTCGAGCTGACTTCATGCCTGAGACATCCGGTTAGGATCCTCCCTCAGTCGGCTCGATCATGGCTCGAGTTGGCTCAGCTACGTATCTAAGCCGACTCGGCTGTGTGCCATCCTCTCGATCACTCCCTCTCTCCCTCTCTCGATCCCTCTCGTCGACGATGATGGTGAGGCTGAACCCCTCCCTTCCAGCTTTTCCATCTCTCGATCTTCCTCTCTCCTTCTCTCGATCTCCCTCGCCGGTGAGGCTGGACCCCATCCCTCCCTCTCTCACTCTTTCGATCTTCCTTACCGACAAGGCCAGACCCCATCTCTCCTAGTGATGCCGGCAAGGTCGAACCCCCTCCCTCCCTCTCTTGCTCTCTCGATCTTCCACTCTCCCTCTCTCGATCTCCCTCACCAACGAGGCTAGACCCCCTCCCTCCTAATGATGGCGGTGAGGCTGGATCCCTCCCTTCTTTTCTTAAGTACAGACCCATCGAGTATTTAGATTTAGATCCGGTATCAGTAATTAAAATTGGGTCCAGATCTGAATATCCAAATTTCAATCCGAACGCAACCCATTGATAGATCTAATCCACAGCCGCCGACATGGTACGGCCCAAGGCTACCACCATGGCACGGCCCAAAAACTACAGCATGTAGATAATTATAATATTTATAATAAATATTTATAATATTTATTATAAATATTTTATAAATTATTATAAATATACATGATTAATAAATAATACTATAAAATTTTAAAAAAATTATACCTACAGCTATAAAGAGTGGGTTGCACCGAAAGTTCTGAGAGTTGCCGGCGATGATGCTAGAGGACGACAGTACTAGAGATAACCTGTGAAATAAAAGCAAGATAGTGAGATAGAGAAGAGAGAAAAAAAGAGAGAGAGAGAGTTGGGGCGGCTGGGGATGAGGGGCCAGGGAGGAGGGGGCACAGTGACGAGGAGGCCGAAGGAGGCTTTCGCACTCAATCGAGGGAGGGTCAGAATGGTGGTGGTGTTGGGACGTGGAGTTTCGTGGAAGCCGAAGGAGGGTGGAGGGGGGCTCGCCAGAAGGGGGGTTTGATTTCGCACCAAAGTCAGAGGAGGATAGAGTGTGGCGAAGGGGTTTTCATGGAGGGCTGATGGAGGGTCGAGGGTGGATGGGGGGTTCGTCGAAAGGGTGGGTTTCACAGGGACCAAGGGAGGATCAGATGGGGGTTCGTCGGAGGGGGGGTTCGCTGGAGATCGAGGGAGGGTTGGATGGGGGGGTGGGGGGAGGGGGGTGGGGTTTCGCAGGGGGCCGAGGGAGGGTCGGTTGGGGGTTCTTCGGAGAGGGGGTTTCATTGGGGCCGAGGAGGGTCGAATGGAGGGATGGGGGGGTCGAGTGGGGGGTGGCAGCCGAGGATGGGCTGGAGAGGGAGGGGGAAGGAGGGGCGGCATGCCGAGTCGAGGGGGAAGGAGGGGCGGCACCGATTGGAGAGGGGAGGAGGGGCGATGTCGGTCGGGCGGGAAGGAGCCTCACCGACGATGAAGAGGAGGAGAAGAGAGAGAGAGTGCACGAAAACCGCTACCATAGACCACTGCCATAGATCTATGGCAGCGGTTATCCAAAATCGCTATCATAAATCTACGGCAATAATTCTATAACCGTTGTTGTAGATTTATAGCAGCGATTTTTGATAACCACTACCATAGGTTAGAAATGATTTTTTTAATTTTTTTAAAATATTATATAATTTTAAAATTTAATGCTCATCTTCATCATTCATTATCTAAATAGTTATCATTAGAGTATCATCACAAAAGATCGCCTCAATCCGATGGCCCTAACTTCATTGATCAGAAAAATTTGATTTCGACGATCACGAACGATGATGTAATGATCTGATAGATGAAGACCTCTGATGGATCCAAAAATCTACAACGATAATCTCAATGATGTTTGTAGCATACTATCAAAGTTTCACTTCAATCAGATATCATTATCATGGTCAATTTAGTATGAAATGATTTCGACCGTTAAATTAGAAACAAGCGATCAAAGGATTAAACGGCATTCGATTATGAGATAATTTTTTAGTTAAATAATCTTTGTTATAATTTTAAATATTTTATATGGTAATGATAGTAAAATTTAAATTATTTTCATATAAACTGTTCATGTTAAGCAGATATTGCAAAAGCACGAGCATAGTTTTAGAATGGTTATTAGAAGACGTATAGTTTTAGATCGTTCTTCATCTCACAAGTTAAATTTTATAATCACTACCATAAAAAAATAATTAAAGTAGTAGCCAAGATTATTTTTAAAAAAAATTATCTCATAATCGGACACCGTTTGATCTTTTGATCACTCATTTATCATTTAATGGTCGAAACTAACATATACTAAATTGATCAAGATAATGATATCCGATTGAAGTGAAATTTTGATAGTACGCTACAAACATCATCAAAATCATCATTATAGGTTATTGGATCCATCAAAGGTCTCCATCTATCAGATCATCGCATCATCGTTCGTGGTCATCGAAATCGAATTTTTCTGATCGACGAAGCTAGGGCCATCGAATCGAGGTGATCTTTTGCGATGATACTCTAATGATAATTATTTAGATAATGAATGATGAAGATGGACATTAAATTTTAAAATTATATAATATTTAAATAAAAAAAATAAAAAAAATATGACAACGGTTATAATTAACCGCTGTCATAAATCAGATTATAGCAGCGGTTCCTACTAACCACTGCTATAGGTCCAACTTATGGCAGCGGTTACAATGAACCGCTGCTATAGGTCGATCTATGACAGTGATTTTTTGTAACCGCTTCTATAGATCCGACCTACGATGGTAGTTTTCTATAACCACTGCTATATGTCGGACCTATAGCAGCGGTTACAAAAATCACTGTCATAGGTCCGATCTATAGCAGCGGTTAACGTAAATTGCTGCCGTAGGAGCTATGACAATGATTTTAAAAATTGCTGCCTTAGTAAGCACTATCATACGCCATTTTTGTAGTAGTGACTCCTCTTCACCACCTACCACCCCTCACTCGACCCCCCACCCTCCACACTCCGCCTCCCGATCACCAACCCTTCCATCACTGTGCCTCTCGAGCCTCCTCATCACCGTGCCCCCTCCCCTTGGCCCCCCATTCTTGACCATCCCTACTCTCTCTCTTTCCTCTTTCTCTCTCTTCTCATCTCACTATCTTGCTTTTGTTTTGCAAGTTACTTTTAGTGCCGTCGTCCTTTTCTAGCGTCGTCATCAACGATCCTCGGAGCTTTCGATGTGACCCGCTCTTTATAGCCATAAGTATAAATTTTTTAAAATTTTATAGTATTATTTATTAATCATATATATTTATAATAATTTATAAAATATTTATAATAAATATTATAAATATTTATTATAAATATTATAATTATCTGCATGCCGTAGTTTTTGGATCGGAACCTAGATATTTAGATTCAGACTCAATTTTAATTACTGATACTAAATCCAAATCCAAATATTCGATGAATCTATACTTGAAGTACCAGATCCGGATTCTAATGGATTCTGAAAGGTTGGACCCGATTCCGAGATCCGAAACTAAGAAACGGAGAGATTGAGAGGAAGACTGATAGATTGAGAGAGGGAGGGCCGGTCGCTCGTCGGTCGTCGGCAAAGAAGATCGAGAGTGGAAGGGAGGGAGGGGGTCTGGCCTCGCCGTCGTCGTCGATGAGGAAGATCAAGAGAGGGAGAGAGGAAGGGAGGGATCCGACCTCACCACCATCATTGGGAGGGAGGGGGTCCGACCTCGCCAACGAGGAGGGAGATTGAGAGAGGAAGAATGGGAGATCGAGAGAGCGAGCGAGGGAGGGAGAGGGTCCGACCTCGTCGACATCACTAGGAGGGATGGGGTCCAGCCTTGCCGGCGAGGAAGATCGAGAGAGTGAGAGAGGGAAGGATGGGGTCCAGCCTCGTCGATGAGGAAGATTGAGAGAGGGAGAGAGGAAGATCGAGAGATGAAAAAGCTGGAAGGGAGGGGTTCGGCCTCACCACCATTGCTGGTAAGAGAGATCGAGAGAGGAAGAGAGGGAGTGATCGAGGGGATGACACACAACCGAGCCAGCTCAGATATGCAGCCAAGCCAGCTCGGATATGCAGTCGAGCCAGCTCGAGCCATGATCGAGCTAACTAGAGGAGGACCCGAGTCGGATGTCTCAGGCATAAAGCCGATTGTCTCAGGCACGGAGCTGGCTTGGCTTTTGAGAGAATAGAATTTGATATGTCTCTCTAAGGTTCCAACTTTAAGCCTTAAGATATCACCATCATCTACTTTATTCTTCTTTCAGATTTTTGGATTAACACCAAGATTCGTGCAAGAGATCGAATCTATGACTATTGCTCATCCTTAATTATTTATGAATATAATTTATGTTGTAGAATTTATTACATAATATTTTTTGGATGTTTATATCTTGTTACTTTTGTTTATTGTATTACATAATGATAGACCCATTAATTGATTAGTATACATATTAGAGACTATTTATTGATGCTATACTAATATTATTATTCAACATGTTATATTGATTAATGTTCATTAACGTTGAAGGTCATGATGGCACCGAAACGCCATCAGCTTTCACCCCTACCCCTCGGCGGGTTACGCACAGTTCAGTATCCGAGGAGCAGTCGGAGCATACTCCATCCACCTCGGTATTAGCTGCTCAGGGCTCTCCACCATCGATATCTACTCCACCAATGGTATCTACTCCATCGGTAGTTGAGTCCTACCATCATCCATATCTGAGACACATGCTACTACGCAGGCATCTGAGTGTACATTTTTATTATATTAGCATAACTTTATTTTTTATATAGTATTTATACACTTATATATTTGCATAATATATTTGCATTGCAAGTGCATCATCCAGCTGGATATTTTATGGTCCCACACATATGGCACATATGTGGAACTACCATCATCAGGTGATGGTCTATTATGATGAGGAGGGGAGGCCGGTAGGAAAGATCATGCGAAAGATGTATTTCTTTTTTGGAGTGCTTGTGAGGCAGTCGGACATCATTTTCGTAGAGCCCAGAGACTGACATTTGATGGATGCTGCCATCAAGAATCGGATATGGGAGGAGATATGGATAAGTACGTGCATCTTAGTTATATTTATGTATTTTATATGTTTACACCATATATGTTTAATTAGAATAATTTTGTAACTGATTTTTGATAACTCTATGCAGAGAAGGTACGACTTTTTTGATCATGAGAGAGCTCGAGATGCTCGATTGGAGAAGATCGGAGAGTTGTACTGGGGTTACAAGGTCAAACTCCATAGATAATGGCTCAAGCACCGATAAGATACTCCGAAGGAGCATGTTCTCTGGATACAGAACTGTCCTCTAAGTTAGTGGAAGAGGATGGTTAGACACTGAAGGAGTCAGAAGTTTGAGGTAAAATTTCTAACTTTTAAATTTTTTAATATGCTTAAAGTTTTATTTAAATATTTTTTAAATATTTATTATTTATTTGAATACTTATTAGGCTACCTTCCATTAGAATTGGAAGAATCGTGCAGCCCAGGAGTATATGCACACTCTAGGTCGCGAGTCTATGGCCAGTTGTGTGCATAGAGAGGTAATTAATTTTAAATCTTACTAGATAAATTAAATTTATATTTTTTTATCATCTTTCTAATTAATTTATTCTTTGTTATAGCTGATGAGAGATGAAATGATGCCCAGCTATAGTGAGATCTTTCGATCCAGCTGCATGGACAAGACGAACAGGCCGATGAATGCTGCGATCGGATATATTTTTATAAATATAAATATATTAGTATATATGATTAGTATTATAGTATTTCTTATAAAATTTTATTTTAATTTATAATTATAGGATCAATTAGATGCACTTGCGAGCGAGGGCCCGGATACCTCTGGGCCCCATGACCATCTGTCTCAGGTCTTGGGGCTTGAGCACTCTAGGAGGATCCAATGTAGGCCCGGACACATACCGATGAGCTACTGATTCGAGGCGAGCATCTTCTCATAGACTTTCGATGTCGTCAGTCGGAAGGAGCTTTAGAAGGCGTTGGCATGGGCAGATCATGCTACGATGCAGGCAGATCGGGCTGAGGAGCGCTCATCTCATCTGAAGGACATTGTGAGAGATATGATGTTGATGCTCAACATGTATTTTAGAGTCACGAGCTTCGAAGATATATTGGCCCGCATTCCAGCTCCAACTCCAGCTCTAGCTCCGGCTCCAGCACCAGCTCCAGCTCTGGCTTCGGCTCCAGCTCCAGCTCTGACTCCGGCTCTGGCTCCCGATGACGACGACGATAATGTAGATTTAGAAGATTTTTGATGTATTTTATTTTTAAAAAAAAAATATTATAATAAATTTTATTCGATAATAAAATTTTAGCATTTCAAAATAATTTTTATGTTTATTATATTTTCTTATGTTATATATCTATATTTATTAGATAAAATATATAAAAAAATAAAAATTTTAATTTTTTTAATTATTCAAGATCTACGATAGTGATTTTATAATCGCTGCCATATCCGTGCCAATCGCTACCATAGGTTTTCGATGCAAACGATGTCAATCACTGCCATAAGTCGATCTATTGCAGTGGTTTATAAATTACTGCAATAGGCTATCTATGACAGCGGTTCAAACAACCGCTGCAATAATCGCTGCCATAGAGCTACGGTAATGGCTTCGATAGTAGCGGTTAAATAACTACTGCCATAGCCTATGACAGTGATTTTTTGGGCTACACCAGGTTTCGATAGCAGCCGTTAAATAACCATTGCCATAGCCTATGATAGTGGTTTTTTGGACTACGGCAGTGGTTGCCATAGCGATTTCGAACCACTATCGTAGCTCTTTTTTGTAGTAGTGATTATATAAATTAAATTTGAATATTTTTTTGAATAATCTTTGCTTGATTTATATGTCAATGTCAGAATAAAATATGGTATTGTAAATAAAAGTTCTTCAATACTATGGCATAGACGATTAGGTCACATATTAAAAAAGGGATCATTAGATTGGTTAGGAAAGATATTTTATCAAATCTAGATTTTAGTGATTTTGGTTTGTGCATCGATTGTATTAAAGGTAAACAAATTAAAAGTCATAAAAAATATGCCACTAGAAGTCAAGGACTCTTAGAATTGATACATACCAATATTTGTGGCTATTTTACATCTTATTTTGGAGGATAAAAGTATTTTATTATCTTTATTGATGATTTCTTACGTTATGGTTATGTTTTTCTGTTGCATAAAAAATCTGAAACTTTGGAAGCTTTTAAGGTGTACAAAGTTGAAGTAGAAAATTAGTTGGACAAAAAAGTTAAGATTATGAGATCTGATAGGAATGATGAATACTACGGTAGATATGATGAATCTAGCCATATTTTTGGATCATTTATCAAATTCTTTGAACAACATGGCATTATAGCATAGTACACTATGCCAGAAAATCTTCAACAAAATGGTGTGGCTGAAATACGTAATCACATTTTGATGGACATGGTGAGAAGTATAATTAGTAAATCCTCATTATTCTTGAATTTATGAGGAGAAGCCTTGAAAATCACTATGTATATCCTAAATCGGATACCTAGTAAGGCCATTCTTAAAACTCCTTTTGAGTTATGGATAGGTAGAAAATTAAGTTTAGGATATTTATATATTTAGGATTGTCCAGTAGAAGCTCGATTATATAATCCACAAAAAAAAAAAAATAGATCCTGGAACTGTTAGTTGTTATTTTATAGGATATCTAGAAATGTCAAAGGATTTTAGATTTTATTGTCCATCACACACCATTAGAATTGTTGAAACTAGAACTGGTGGGGATGATAAAAATAGTGAGAGTGGTACATCACGTAATGTGGTGTTACAGAAATAAGATAATATCTTTCTATTACAATAACACCTAGAGATATTTTACTTAAATCTGCTCAAACCTGAAATTATGGAACATCAATAGGTAATTGATACACCACTTTCTAAACAGACTGTTAATGAATCTGATTCAATTAAAAATAATTACAATAATGATATTGAAGCTGAAATATTATGGAGATATACTAGAACTAGAAGATCGGCTATTTTAGATGATTATATTATATACTTATAAGAATGTGATTATGATATTGAAATAAAGAATGATCCAATTTTATTTAAGGATGTCATAAAAAATGATGATTCTAAATTTTGGTTAAATGTCATGAAAGATGAGATGGAATCTATGAATAAGAATCAAGTCTGAAAACTTATCGAACTACTTGAAGGATTTAAGCCTGTAGGTTGTAAATAAATTTTTAAAATCAAACGAGATTCTAAAGATAATATCAAGAGATATAAAACTAAACTTATAGTAAAAGAATTTACTTAAAAGAAAGGCATTGATTATCATAAAATATTTTTTTTCTATTTCTAGAAAGGATTCATTCAGAATTATTATGGCATTAGTAGCTTATTTTGATTTAGAGCTATATTAAATGAATGTTAAGACCATAATCTTGAATGAAGATTTTAAGAAAAAGATATATATGGAATAGCCTGAAGGATTTTTTATGCAAAAAAATAAAAGACTGGTATGTAAATTAAAAAAATCTATATATGATTTTAAGCAAGCTCTCAGGCAATGATACTTAAAGTTTAATCATATCATTGTTTTCTTTAAATTTAAAAAAATATTATTAATCAATGTATATATCTGAAGGTGAATGGAAGTAAGTTTATATTTTTGATACTATATGTAGATGATATTTTACTAGCCAGCAATGATTTAGATCTCCTACATGAAACTAAAGGTTTTTTTTTCGAATATTTTGATATGAAAGATATAAAGATGCTTCTTATGTTCTTGGTATAGAAATCCATCATGATAGAAATAAGAGGTTACTTGGTTTATCTCAGAAAAATTATATTACTAGGATCCTACAAAGATTTGAAATGTCAAGCTGCTCGTCAAGTAAAGTGCCAATCATTAAGGATGATAAATTCAGTAAATTTCAGTATCTCAGAAACGAGATTGAGAGAAATCAGATGAAGGATATATTCTATGCATCTACAGTGGATAGTCTGATGTATGCTTAAGTATGTACTCGTTCTGATATCAGTTTTGTTTTGAAAATGCTTGAAAGATATTAGAATAATCCAGGTATGGATCACTGAAAAGCTGCCAGAAGGTGATGCGATATCTTTAGAAAACTAAAGACTATATGCTTACTTATAAGATGGCTGGTCAGTTGAAGATGATCGATTATTCAGATGCAGATTATGCTAGTTGTCTCGATAGTAGAAAGTCCACATCTAATTTTATCTTCCTATTAGCTGGTAGAGCAATCTCATGGAGGAGCGCAAAACAGCGTATTATTGTCTACTCTATTATGGAAGCTGAATATATAAGCTGCTATGAGGCTTCCTTATATGCTCTATGGTTGAAAAAATTCATCTCAGGACTCGGAGTTATAGATTCTATTTTCAAGCCACTGAAAATTTATTGTGATAATTCTGCTGCAGTTTCTTTATCTAACAGTAGCAAGATGATCAATACAAATAAGCACATTGATATTAAGTATCTTACTGTAAATAAAAAATTAGTAGTCATCAGGTGTCTATTGATTTTATTGGTATTGCTTATATGATAGCTGATCCTTTGACGAAAGATTTAGTGCCCAAAATTTTTAAAAAGCATGTAAAAATTATGAACATTTATCATTAGGATATTTAATTAGTAATAGACACTTATTTTAAGATCTTTTAATAATTTGATGATTGTTGTTGCTTCTATTTAATTATTTTTTGTATACATTATTGTTGATTTTTGTCAAAATTAAAGTAAACAGAAGTGTCATTTATATGACATAACAGTGGAACCATTATCATAGGTATTATGGTTTTTGATAGTCTATATATTCCAACATATAAGATCGAATTAAGTAAGAATTATTGATATTATGATATATGAAAGGGAGTATGTCAATTGAGATGTATAACTATCATGATTTACATTAATCATTTTTATTTAATCAAAGTATAAAGGACATTTCAGGGAATAGATAATTGGATAAATTTTTATAAAATGAGTGCGTACTTGTTAGATCAATTTTAAAATTTTGATTCAAAATTATTATTTTTAAAAATTAAAAAAAATTATTTATTTTTAAAATATTTTGGCAAAATCAAAGAGTTGATTTTAAGTGAAAATATAGGTCAAGTGGGAGAATATTGGATTTAACTCCTTAATGTAGCCTAATTATCATTTAGTCAGGTTTAACTCATTGGATCAAGTTCTGAATCAATTATGGTGAGCCCAATTAATTAAAGAGTTCTATTCCTGATAAGACTTAGACTAGAATTTCTACTCTAATCAAGATTAAGTCTTCTGATGGAATAAGATAAGTACGGATATAAATAGAGGTAGCATGGTTCCTTTTTTCCAACTCTCAACTCTCAGGAGAGCATGACGATTTCCATCAATCGTCCGCATAAAGGTGGAGGATGAGGAAAGAGAAGATCAGCTACCTGCAAAAGATGCATCTGACATTCTACGGGCTACGTGATCATCGCATTGGTGAGACGATGGTGCAAGGTATGTTTTATTTTAATTTTACATGAATATTGAAGCACGATTCAGATATAAAAGTTTAAATTATCTAATAATAAAGATATTATAATTAAGTATTAATATATTTATTAATATGTTAGTTATTAATATATTCAATAAAAATATATTTATTAGTCCTATAAATTATTAATCCTAAGATATATTAATTGTTATTATAAAATTAATATCTTTATTTATCCTTACAAGATATTATTTTTGGTACTAATATTTATTTTGATTAGAAAAATAAAATGAATAGAAGTAATATATTAAATAATTTTATTAGATATAAAGTGAAATAATATATTTCTATCATAATTTAAAATTATTATTGAATAATATAATAAAAATATGATTAATAATATATTATATTATCAATATACTATAATTATATATAATATTGATATAATATACTAATAATATATTAATATGTTAATTTTTTCTGTCAGACTAAGAGATATTTTTATCCTTAAATTTCAGTCCAAAATTATTGTTCTGAGATGATCTTGGATTCTTGATCTCAAGGATAGATATTTCGTTATTACAATGGATCATGATTTAAGAAATAAAGATGATTTGAGATGACTACTATATAGAATTACTATAATATAATTAAATATAATAATTTTATTAAATTTATTTATATCACTATTGATTTCGAGACGACCATCGTATACCAAATCACATGAGCTTCTATTCTTTTTCCTATTTGCTGCTTGTCAAATTTTTGCCTTCACATTTCCCTGCCTTGCATGGAATCTAGTTGCTTAAAGCTCGAGAGAGGGTGGATTCTCGGTCTGCATCCAAGTCCCGTCTATCCCGCAGGAGGGCATCCGTTTTAGGCTTTATTGGAGATGAACAAAAACTACAAATATTATTTTTTTAATTCTCCATGGATATAACTACTTTCAGCGTAAAATAAAATAAGGTTTAATGGATAATATTCTATTGAGTTTAATGATCATGATAAGCCATTAATCTATTACATAACAACAAATTTTAATATAATATATGTAAGTTTTAAAATAAAAAAAAGTAAATTGAACGGGATCTAGAGGAGGAAAAGAGAAGAAGATAGATTCGTAAAAAGAAACAAAATAGGACAAAACCCTCCTCAAACCTTAGCTGCTGCAGATTTCATAGAATAGACCATCGGGTGGGCACTAATGAGTGGTGTCCCACTTGTTATAAAAAATCAAAAAGTGGTGTCCCAAAGCGTGCATATATGCTATCACTTTCGGATAGGCATTAATTATTGATGTATCCTAGAAAACCAATCCAATCAAATTATCATTGAGTAGATACCAATATTAAATTTATTATAGTAATAAATAATAACTAGCATATAACCACCATTAGATGCATTTTTTTCTTTTTTTTTTTAATTATTTTAAATATAATAAAAAATAGTTATAATAAAATAAATGATAGAAATAGAATAGAATATGACAAATGTAAAAGCTTAATTTTTTTCTAAAATAAAATTTTGATATTAATATTATGATATACTATCACATTCAAAATTTTTAATAGTATATATATATATATATATATATATATATATATATATATATATATATATATATATATATATATATATGGGTGTGTGTCTCTATTGATATACTAAAATAATATATTATAATAAAATAATAAAATTATTATCCAATATGCTATAATAACAAATATAAAATATTACATCTAGAAAATATTTAAAGATAATATATTAAGATAAAAAATTATTATACTTTCACTTTTATGTAAGATCGTGGTCATAAGAATACAATAAAAATTAATAAAATAATAATATAATCTAATAATTTATGTGAATATGGCAGGATATAGTATTGGTGAAAAATATTTTCTTTAATATTTTCATATATTAAGCATGATTATTTATTAATAATATCATTAATTTATGTATTGATTTAATACTAATAAATCCTTTGTTTAGTCGAGCTAATTATAAGCATTTCATTAATGATATTCTATTATTATATAATATCATATAAACAATGATGATATTTATTATATAATTATTTATTCTATAACTATTGGTACAATAATTTTATCTTCATTATATTATTCTATATACCAAAATTTACCTAACCATCAAATATAACTAATATATAATAAGTAATATAATATATAATAAATGATATATTATATTATTAATTATATATATATATATATATATAATATCAAAATATCGTACTAAATAATAATTATCTTAATATTTTACTAATGGATTTTGAAGTGGAATCCATGTTGTAAAGGGCTGTTCATTTTGTAACGGAAAAAAAAGACTGTTCATTTAATTTCAGCCCAATCAAGGACCCCATGGTAAATTTCTCCTTGCAATACCCCTATACGGCGCTAGCTTCCGTCCGTTGGTCGGCGTGGAAAGCCAACTTGACACCCATGTTATGCGCGCTATCCTTGCATCCTGCTCCACATGGGTTGTAGAGAGAGGGAGAGAGAGAGGGGCTATGGAAGGATAATAGTACAATTGGTGTTTGTACGGAACCAAGGAACCGATAGTCGGTGGTAGTGGTAGCATCATTAGTTCACATTATTCTGGAATTAGAGATCTAAGTATTTGTTGAATACTTAAAATTTCATCAAGATAATAAATAATACAGACTATATCATTCCCAGCATTTTAAACTTTATTTTTAAATTAAATAAATAAATCGACGCATCCAACGGGAGTAAATCATATTTCCGGTAGTAATATAGAAAGTAAGTCCAGCAATCTCCTCGTTTATTTATTTATTTCTTAATGAAAGGCCGCTGCCGACGGCGGCCATCTCTGCTGCCGGCTTTGGCGGCGTAATAACCGGCTCGGTCCCGCAAGGATCTGCCTACGTCCGGACCATCCACCGGCTGTAGCGCGCCGTTGCACTAATGACATTTCCGTACCTAACCTGGGTCCCTCCCTTTGTTAATTGTATTACTTTATTGGTTTTTGGTACTTTGGTTGTTATATATTTGTCTTTGGATTTCTCTGGCTCGCTAACTAGCTTTTGAAGTGCCTACGTCTGGTTTTGGGCAATGCTTTGGTGACCGTATCACGTTAACCCACCTTGGATTGCAGCTTTGTGTCACCAAACATCTTAGAGGACGATCCATAAGTTGATGTCATGGTTATGTTTAAAATAATGTAGGATTACAACCTAGAATATGCATGAGATGACTTGTGGTAGCATCTCAAGGCAGAATGGTAGATGATATCACATCATCTGATGACATAGTTTGATGATAAAATTGCATCATTGAGTTCTTGGTACTCTGTCTCTTTCTATGTAATTGGTGCAATTTTGTTTTATATGGCCTTTGTTAAGATCTCTACTTTAGTTGATGGATCACTGATTTGTTAGTATGTGCTTTGGTTCAGCCTTCGCCTTCACCTCTGACGCCCGATCAGAGTTGACTAGCGCACCGTGTAGATGTAATTATGAGACATAACACATAGCTTTGTTATTTATATACTATATGCTTATTGGTATTAAATTTTTTAAATTAATCATGCATCTAATGTCACTTTATCAATAACTACGGGCACAGTTGATTGATGCTTATTATGCCATCAAGAATATAATATTTTGTAAAGTTTGTGCCTGGCTTCTCGGCTTGGTATTTTTTTTAATTAATTATATCTATAAATCTTTACATTGGAGGTTATGTTATTGTTTTTTTTGTCCTTTATTTATTTATTTATTTTTTATAAATATTGCGCTGGCCTCCTTTCCTTGTCACTTTTCTTAATTCATCTTAGTTAGGTGGGACCCATTATACGAACGGTATCCTAGTGTCGGTGGGAGAACGAAACTGGCCATTAATCAGTGGTAGTTATCAGTGTCGGTGTCATTAATGAAAAAGAAAAAGAAAAAAATAATGCATGAATATATATGGAAAAATGACCTCCATCCTCCCAAAATCTCCCCTGGATCTAACATAAGCCTCCTGCTCTGTTTGCTATGTTTTTTTTTTTTTTTTTTTTTTTTGCCTCTCCTCTATCGTATTATTCGCTTCTTCTTTCTTTATCTCTCCACACGCCCCCCCCCCCCCCCGCTTTCTCTCTCCCTATAAGCCTTAATGGACCAGTTGATGGTCCAGAGACCTACGTGGATTCCGGTTTCGTCTAAAAGGATCCTGAACCGATATTGTCACGGCCATCTACCTATCCTTCCATATTTTCCTACCATTGACTATGGTTGTTTATGATTTTTCTGATGACCGGACCTGGTTTTATGAGGGAATAATTATTTGAGCAAGAAGACTTTAAGCGGGATACTCTACTAAATGCATAAATCAAGATATAGACCGGTACATATTGTATTTAAGTTTATTATCGATAGATAGAGATAAGATTATATATATATATATATATAAAATATATATATATATATATACTTATGTATTTACGAATCACATATGACTTACTGACTTTTAATTGTACATGGATGATTATTTCATGATTGTCGGTTTCAGTATATACAAGTTTATGTTTTTTTATGATATGTATGTATCAAATATTGATAGTTTTTTATGGATATTTGGATTATGATACCGATTGCTTTCAAAATTTTCAAATTAATATAATATTATTATATTTTATTTAGTAAGAATTAAGTTTAATAAATTGATGATGAAAAGAGGTATTTAGATTAGCCATATTACTTGTGGACAGTTAACTATGAATAAGAACATATTATCTTAATAGCCAACTATGGAGGAATGTAGTGTGTAAATAGCCAACTACAGGCATGAATGTAATATGTGAATAGCCAACCATAGACATCCTATAAGAATTTATTCTTTTAGTGGCAACTATTTAGCCTCGTCTTTCTTCTCTAGCTGGTGTCGCCTCCACCCCTGCCTCCATCTTCTTCCTCGGTCGGCTTGACCGTTGGCTCCGCCACCTCCCCCGCCTGCCCCTTCTTTTCCAACCGGTCCGGCCACCTCCCTCTCCCCCTCCTCCTTCTTCTTTCCCAGTCGGTTCATCCACTGGCTCTACCACCTCTCCTGCCTCCCCTTCTTCCTTGATCGGTCCGACCATCGGCCCCGATCCCTTCCTATTCTCTCTCTCCTTTCTCTCCTCTCTTTCCTCGATCCGACCCACCCTCTTTCTGCTCTCTCTCTCCTCTCTTCTCTCGACCCAATCCGCCTCCTCTCTGCTCTCTCTCTCTTTCTCTCCTCTCTTCTTCTCTCTTTTTCTATCTTTAGAAATCTCTCTCTAGATCTTTCTCTCTCTTTCCTCTTTTTTTTCTCTCTCTTCTTTCTTTGTATCTTACTATCTTGTGTCTCTCTCGTAGGCTACCTCTACCGCCACCGCTAATGACCCTCGGAGCTTTGTGCGACCTCCTCTCTATAGTCACAGGTATGATTTTTTTGTTAAATTTTATAATAATATTTATTAATCATTTATAATATTTATAATAATATTTATAATAAATATTAAATATTTATTATAAATATTATAATTATCCATCAGTTGTGGATCGTGCTGGTGGGTAAGAGAACTCTTGTCGGTTAATTCTGGACCATGCCGATGAATTCTGGGTCAGACCGTACCGTGTCGACGATCATAGATGGCTCTGGATTATACCAGTAGCCTTGGATCATGCCGTATCGACGGTCGTGGATGGTTCTAGGCCATACTGGTCGATAAAAAAAATCCTAGCCGATGGGTTTCGAGCCATGCCGACGATCGTGAGCTGTATTGGCCGCTAAGAGAACCCTCGCCTCCGCCAGTCGTGGGTCATGCTAGCGGGTAAGAAAGCTCCTGCCGGTTGATTTTGGACCATGCTAGTGGGTTTTGGATCGGGTCGTGCCGATAGCCTTGGACTGTGCCATGTCGACGGTCGTGGATGGTCCTGAACTGTGCCGACAGTCTTGCACTATGCTATGTCAGTGGCTATGGATGGCCCCGAGCCGTGTCGACTAATAAGGAACCCCCTACTGGTAGGTTCTATGCCAGCCGATGGCCATGAGCTATGCCGGTCGCTAAAAGAACCCTCGCCCCCACCAACAGATTTTGGGCTATGCCAGCCGCTAAGAGAACCCCCACCGCTAATAGAAAGTAAAATTATTTGTTGCTCCTCCTTAATTATTTATGGATATAATTCATGTTATAGAATTTATTGCATAATATTTTTTGAGTTATTGTTTAATATCAGTTATGGCTTATGGGTTATTTATGGATACATTTAATTAGGTATATATGAAAATAATATTTAATGTCAGTTATGGCTTATGAGTTATTTACAATGCATTGGTATATAATTTAAGTTCCACACATGATTTAATTGTAGTATCACAATGGCATTGAAATACTATCTAGCTTTCACTTCCGTCCCTCAATGGACTATGCGGAGCTCCGCATCTGAGTCATGGGTGGAGCATATTCCATCCATCTTAGCATCGACTGCCTAGAGATCAGCATCTATTCATCCACTGGCATCTACTCTTCCACCAGCATCTGAGCCTCCACCGTCAGCCATATCTCCAACACATACTTCATCCACTGATGAGTCTCCACTGGCATCCATGTCGCACAATCCCATGATCAGTAAGTATACATTTTTATTATGTTATTTATTTATTTATTTGTATAGTTATTATATACTCTTATATATTTGTATAATGTATTTTTATTGTAGGTGCATCATCCAATAGAATATTTTATGATCCCACATGCATGCCGTATGTGTAGAACTACCAGCATTGGGTAATGGTAGAGTACGATGCGGAGGAAAGGCCAGTAGGGGAGATCGTGTGAGAGATGCATGTTTTTTTTGGAGTGCTTGTGAGATGGTTCGACATCATTTTGATACTACTCATAGATTAGGATTGATGGATGCTGGTGTCACTGATCAGATATGGAAGGAGATATGGAAAAGTGTATCTTAATTATATTTATGCATTTGATATTTTTATACTATATTTAATTAGAATAATTTTGTAACTGATTTTTGATAACTTTGTGTAAAAAAGGTATGACTTTCTAGATCATGAGAAGACTTGAGATGCCGACTAAAGAAGATTGAAGAGTTGTATCGAAACTACAAGATCAAGCTCATAGAGGATGACTCGAGCACTAACGCGACACTCTAGAGGAGCTTGTTTCTTGAATTCAGGACTATCCTCCGAGTTAATAGAAAGAGATGGTTAGACATTGGAAGATCCAGGAGTTTCAGATTTAATTTTTAACTTTAAATTTTTTAATATACTTAAAATTATATTTGATATTTTTTAAATATTTATTATTTATTTAAATATTTTTTAGGCCATCTTCCATCAGAATCGGAACAATCGGACAGCTTAGGAGTATACGCACATCCTCGACCGTAAGTCTATGGTCAGTGGTGTGCATAGAAAGATAATAAATTTTAAATTTTAGTTTATAAATTAAATTAATATATTTTTATATATTTTTAATAAACTGATCTATTGTTATAGTTGATAAGAGAGAGGATGATGGATATTTGTAGCGCCATCTTTCGATCCAGTTATACGGATAAGAAGGACATACTGATGAACACTACAATCAAAAATTTTTTGTAAATAATAAATAGGATATTAGTATAATTATTATTATAATATTTTTTTATGATATTTTATTTAAATTTATAATTATAAGAGCAGTTAGACGCGCTCGCAAGCGAGGGCTTGGATATCTCTGACCTCCATGACTATCTATCTCAAGTTTTGGGGCCTAAGCATTTTGGAAGGATCTGATGCAGGCCCGAACATATGCTGATGAGCTACTAGTCTGAGACGAGCATCTCTTTACCTACTTTCGATGTCATTAATCGAAAGCAGTTTGACGAGGCATTGACGTAGATAGCTTAGGCTAAGGAGCAGGCTGCTCATGTTAAAGAGCAGGCTATTCAGCTATAGGACATCATGACCGCTATGCTGATGAGGCTCAACATGCATTTTGAAGTTGACTTTATAGGCCTTGAGGACATGTTGGCCGGCATTTCAGCTTCAGCTCTTTCAACTCCAGCTCCAAATCCTCTAGCTTCTCCAGCTCGTGATCCATCTCCTCCCGATGATAATGACTTAGATATAAATTTTAAAAAAATTTGATATATTTTTTTATTAAAAAATATTATAATAAATTTTATTCAGTAATAAAAGTTGAGCATTTTAGAAACATTCTTGTGTTTATAATATTTTCTTGTATTATATATTGAACTACATTTATTAGGTTAAAAAAATAAAAATTTAAAAAATTTATATATTTTTATTATCCAAAATCTTTGGTAGCAATTACGAAACGCTGTCGTAGGCGTGCCAACCATTGCCATAGGTTATGTGCCAACTACTGCCATAGAACTATGATAGCGGTTGATCAATCGCTGCCATAAGTTGTCTATGGCAGCAGTTCATGAACCATTACTATTGATCTCTATTACAGCGGTTTAAAAATTGCTACTATAATTTCTTTATGACAGCGGTTCAAAACTATTGTTATAGAGCACCTATGGCAGCAGTTTTAGAACCGCTGTCATAGAGAATTTATAATAGCAGTTACGATAACCACTACCATAGGCTATCTATGGTAGCAATTATGATAACCGCTGTAAAAATCGTTGTTATAGGTTTATGGCGATGATGATAGTGGCAGTGGTTAGTTAACCACTGCTGTAAGCTATGGCTGCAGTTTTTGAACTATAGCAGCAATTGTGAACCATTGTCATAGCCTTTTCTTGTAGTAGTGATAGCAAGATCTGTCCTTGCACAATTAGGATTGAATTTTTCTTTCTAGCTTCCACAAGAAAGTCCATCTTTGCATAGTATGGACATCTTATAATATTAGAAGAAGAAAGATTTTTCTCGATGTGCTCAACTCGAATCTTATAAAAGAATATTAGAAGAAGAGAGAAGAATTTTGAAATATAGGGCTTAAGTCCCAATTTCTTTTATTGATTGATTTAAAATCAAGATATACAATCTTTATTTATAATAACAAATCTATCCTTACATAATTAGATCGGATTCCTCTTCTTAGTTCTCATAGAATTTTTTTATCTAAAATAGATGTATCTAGTAGAAATAATTTAAGAGATAGTTTTCAACTTTGATATCACTGTCTTTTATTACTCTATCAGATTCTTCTTGGATTGAAAGCTATAACTAGTCAAATCTTAATAGAAGAAAATTTTTTGATTTAACTAGACTATTTTGAACCTCAAATGAAAGAATTTAGGTCAGACCACTAGGCCTAGATCTTGAAAAACTATCCATTTTTTTAAAAAAAAAAGATTATTGAAATCCGATACCATACGAGCAAATTATGCCCAATTTATGTATTTTGAAATGAGAACCGGATCATATATATGAATTGGATAATGTACCGACTTCTCGTACTATTATCATAGCTTGCTGCAGGCATTAACAAGATACTTTGTCTAGGCAGCAGTTATAAGGTTTACGTTTTCTTGTGGCTTGGAAGCTTGATCATAAATTCTTTTGCATTCTTGATGAGATAATACTTCCTCTACTGCTTATAGAAGACTGTATCTCAATCCCAAATATATGGACTAGCTATGATAATTTGGCAAACATCTAAAGAAACTATTTCATAAGTTACCTCATCAATATATGCCTTCCAGTAATGGCAAACTTGAAGGTTAAGTCCTCCTTTCCTATCATCTTTTTTCTTTCTTTTGAGAGATCTGAGTTGAGTAGGTTGAAGAAAATCTTCCTTCTTTTTGATTGGATCATGAGTTGTGACTTGCCAAGGGCATGAAGAAGAGGCCTACAATGTTTAAAAAGGAGTCAAAGTGGTGGGAGTGGGAAAGAGGAAAGTAGATGGTATTCTTATAGCTCAAGAAAAGAAAAAGGAAATAGGATGTGGATGAGGTGGAAGGGGAGGAGACAAAGAAGCTGGATATCGAGGGGTTGGTAGGTGGAGTGGATGCCGAGGTTGACAAAGAGGATAATATCTATATTAGGGGATATGGGATAGGGGAAGAAAAGATGCAGAAAGGTGGTTAGTTTTGGAGGATGTCTTCTACATTGATACACATATGTAGACTGATACGTACATACCATTTGTACCAAAACATATATTTTTAATAGACAATATTTACACAGTATTAGTTGATGTGCATGCACCTTGCTGTTTTGTATCTTTCTAATTCATATGCCCACTGCTACCTAGAGACTGACACAAGTATGTTGTAAGGAGAAAGTGAAGTCATCTCTCAGGAAGTTATTGCTATATGCTTTCACAAATATTATAGCAACTTATTCTCAGCTCAAATACTCTAGTATTGGCATTGATAGGAGTTTGCTTTATGGTAATTCCTCCATAGATTTTTTAGAGATTGATGAAGGGGCTCTATGGTAATTTCACCATAGAGCTTTTAGAGATCCATGAACAAAAGGCAAGATCAAAGCTTCAAGTCTGAAAGGGTTTCTATTGATATTTTTTCAATACTTTGGGAACTTGTATGGATGACTTGCTAGTATTATTGGAAGAATTCCGCAAGGATCGATCGAATATTAGTAGGTTTAATTTTTGCATACACAACTTCATCCCCAAAAAGGATGGTGAGTTTGCAACAAAGGATTTCAAACCAATTTATCTATTGAATAGCTTGTACAATATCATGACAAAAGAATGATAAAAAAAGATCCCAAATAATGTATTATAGAAGACTCATTTATCAAAAATAAGAAATTTTTCAAGAGGGAAGTTATTGTGATTTTATAAACTTATCAATGTCAGAAATCATTGATGAATATGACCTATTAATAAGTGATCATGATGACATATCTTTTTCTTACATCAGCAATAAAAGCAAATAACAATCCTTATTTGCTATAAAATATATATTAATTTACTAATTTAAATTAAAATTATTATTATCATGACTAATATAATTGTAATAGATAATATTGAAAATAATAATAGTACTTTTTAAAATCACCTTCACCCGATAAAAATATAATTTCTTATGAAAAAATTGATGCAAAAAATAAAATTTGAAAAATAATTAGTTAAAAAATGATGGAAATGAAATAGTGGTTGTTATTGGCATCAAAACTGACTATAAAATTAAATGTATTATAAGAGATTTACTTATCATATTTATTTGTCAAGAGGAAAAATAGTAATACTTCATAAACTTATTAGGAGGAAAAACTTTTTGATAAATATGAGCAGTCTCATTAAGAGTAATTAAGAAGTCTGATGAATGAACAATCAATTTAAATAACACAAGAGACTATTCAAAATAAATATTTATATCAAATAAGAATCTTACTTATTATCCAAAATAAAAAATTATATTAATAATAATATTAACACGATCGAAAATATTGAACTGTATTAAAAAAGACCCCTACTTATTATCCAAAAGAAAAAAAATATATTAATAATTAACATGGACATTCATATGGCAAATGGAGAGCTCACTATAAGCTGACCCACTATTTTAATTATATATAACATATATAATAGACTAAAGAAAATTTTGGAGTTAGGGTGGCTATGATTCATATAATCTTAAATTATTGGGAGGAGAAGCGGTCTTGGCTAATAAATTTATGTGATATTATCAATATGGAACTATAATAATCTTGCCCATCCATTCTCAACATCCTCATCATGATTGGCTCCTGCTCGAGAGAAGGAGGTCCTTACCCATAGTCAGCACTATATTTGGTGAGAAACTCATATGATTAATAAAAATTATAAGTACAATGAGCTTGGCTCTGAAACCACCTATCATATGCTGGGTATTTCTTTTAGCATCCGTATGATACTTAAAAATTTTGCTTGCCCACAATCGTCTTAGCCTTATTCTATCCTTTCAAGTTAGAACTATTGGAGAGGGAGAAGAAAAGTATGCACAAGAGAAAAAGAGAGAGTTTAGGAGAGCAAAGAGTTGTATTCTATTACATAACTTTTTACTGTATGGTTTGGCTAATGAGGTCTTCCTCCCCCCTCTCCTTTTAAGTGCACTAAATGGTTAGGATATGTATAACTGTCACAATTTTAATAGTTTGGATCACTCTAGCTCTTTGCAAATCAATAACTTTTTAGATAATCACACAAGCTTCTATCTCATTAGAATTCTTTTAATAAGAAAGCGGTGCATGTAATACATGGAGAGCTCGAGCTGTGATATTTAAGCCCCCTGCTCAAAACTAGTTTTAACTCCAGACTCGGCACTCAAAAGTCTATCAAAAAATGATAGCACGTATTCGCAAGTCTTGAGGCATCATCCATTAGTATCTATTATATTGGGCAAGGGAAATAAGTCTGATGAATGCATGCAACTTCATCAAAATAATAAATAATTTAAATTAAATCATACTAGTTATTATTTTTTTAATTAAATAAATAAATTAAGTAAATTAGTTAAACCATGCAATATGAATCCATCAGCAAATCTAATCTTAGCGATCTCTTCATTTATTACTATTACTTTTTTTTTAATGAAAGGAGGACAAACCCGATTCAGGCCGCTGACGACAGCGGTCATCGTGGCTGCCGGCTTTGGTGGCGTAATCACCGGCTCGGCCTCACGACGACCTGCCCACTTTCGACCATCCACCACCGCGGCACTAACAGCATTTCCGTACATAACATCGTTGCGTTGCTCTTTGTCCATTCGATTACTTTATTGGTTTTGGGTGCTTTGGTTGGTTTTTGGTATACTTTTGTCCTTGGATTTCTCTTGGAGCTAACTAGCCATTAAAGTGTCTGCATCTGGTTTTGGGTGGTACTCGGGTTGGTGTACTTTTGACTGACACCATGTTCACCTTCCTTGGGTTACAGCTTTGAATGTCACTAAACAAAAACATATTAGAGATCAATTACCAAATAAGAACATCCTGGAGCTCGTATCAGTAACCATGTATCACGTCTCGACCCAATAATTCTATGTCGAGCATTGGATAGACGGCCGCACATTCTTAAAATTTAATTTTTTTAAATATATAAAATTTATTTTTTATTAAATAATTAATTATTATAATTTAATTTAAATAATAATAAAAATAATTTTTTTAATATTAAATAAAAATAAAATTAATAATAATATCTTCAATATTATTAATCAATTAAATAAAAATTTAAAATAATAATTATAAAATAATTCTATTTGAAGGAACATAAATTAAAAATAATCTACCTAAGTCCTAATCTCCTCGCCGATCGATTTCCAGTCCAGCAGGATTTTTTGGATTAAAAAATAAAAATAGAAAAAGGGTGTGAGCTTTATGGGCTCAGTAAGTTTACCAATCATCTCTGAAGGATCAAGCATAAATATTTTTTTAAATATAATAATTAAGTAATAATATATATCAAGATATCTTTAATTTAAAATTTTATCATGTCTATTAGAAAAAGCCAAAAATTCTCTCTCAGTCTTCGATGACTACGGCCATAATTAGCCCCATGATAAGATCCAAGTGAAATTGTTCCTGAACGAAGAACATCCGAATCATCAACATGCTATCAGTGATCAACTCCACTGGCTAGGCCCATAAGAAAACTAGTTCTAGTTCATACGGCCACGATTCGTCCCGTGATAAGACAAAGAGATTAGTCCTGAACGAAGAACATCCGAATCATCGGTGTGCTACCAGTGATCAGCCCCACTGGTTAGACCCAAAAGGACTAACTCCGCCAGCAATCAGTCCCGACTAGGCCAAAAAGAAACATGTTTCTAACGTGTGGCCAATGATCAATCCCGTTGATTAGACCCAAATCATAGTCTAACTAGAGAGTTTTTCTCATTCATTTATTTCAATCATTTTTTATAAATAAATAAAAATAAAAATATTTATTTTTATTATAGTATCAACTTAATTTTTATATATTTCAAAGAGTAATGAAAGTAATTTTCATTCAAAATTTTATGTATCGATGGACAGATATAATTTTCTTTTTAAATACCATGCAATTTTAAGAAAAGGCCATGCAATTTTTAAGAAACCTTCTCTTTCAAAATTATAATATGTAATAATGATATCATGCTTGATCCGATTCTTTTCAAATCAATTTTCATTAGCAAAATCATAATTTTAAAATTTAATAATTTTTAATTATTTATATATAATAATCTAATTTTAAAATATGTACATATACATAAAAATAATCCAAAGATAAAAGAAAATTTACTTGTTGATCAGATCCAAAATTCTATGATCTTCTTAATTTGATCTATAGATCCGGTACTCTTCCAACATCGAAAGCTCTAGCATTTTTAATAATTTAATTAATTTTTAATTTTAAAAAAATTAAAATAACCAATAAATTTCATAATCTAATCCGGATCCAATCTAAATAAATTTTTAATTTGGATCTATTGGGTCCAAATTCAATTGAATTAGATTCAACCCAAATAAAATATCTAAAACCAACTAAACCCTCTCTCTCTCTCTTTCTTTCTCTCTCTCTTTTCCTTCCTTTTTTTTTTTTTTTGATTCCTCTTCTTTCTTTTTCTTTTTCTTTCTCTTTTTTTCACGTTTGCTTCTTTCTTCTTCTCTTATTTTCTTTCTTCTATTCTCCTTAAGATTGAAACCCCCGATCCTCTTTCTCAGGCATCATCGAGCGATCGGAGAAGAAAAGGGCCGACGAAGGAAAATGGCACCACGATGGTCGGAAAGAAAAAGAAGAAGGAAAAGAAATACCTATGATGGTGGCGGTGGCGATGGCAACTGGCGGCCAAGACCCACGTTCTTCCATCCGAAATTCCACGCATAGATAATCTAGGATTTTATAATTAGGATTAGGATTTCTAGGAAGGGATTTAGGGTTTAGAATTGGGATTTCTTCGTGAGGATTCTAGGGAGGAATTTAGGATTTATTTTATTTTATTTTATTTTTAATGGAGAAGAGGAAGAAGGCTTCGATCCTTAATATAGAGTTGGAGGGGAGGAGTTTCACTCCTCCGCAATGTGGATTCTGAATCCGTTTAGAAGTTGGTTGGGAGGAAGAAGGAGTCTTCTTCAAATTTTTTTTTAAAATTTCTGTGAAGTCGACAAAGGTTGCCTGCTTTAAGATGAACTGAGTCCAAAGAAATCTATCTCTTAAAATAATTTCGTCATCAAAATTAGCATATTATAATGTTAGTATGCTTAGATGAACCAAATTCTTATCCGATCCTTGACCTTCTATCTCTTGCTAAATAAGAAATTCGAATCTCCTTATTATTGAAACCAAAGTTTTTAATCAATTTTAAATAATTTAAATCATCATGCTTTCACTATGCACTTTGATCAAATTCTATCAAATATCATGGATTTACTAAATAACTTCTAAACCATATGAATCACCACTATTATAATCCCTAGTGATATAACCATAAATTTTAATATTTTTGATTAGCTTAAATGACTCAATCACCACACTTTCCACCATACAACTCTAATTAACATTTTTCAAAATTTTTTAATAATCTCTAATTAAAATTCTATATAATCCAAGCAAGGATTTAGTTTATAAATGTCTCTCGAGATAATTGCCACATTCGAACCTTTGTATGATCAAGATATTAAACTCTAAATCCAATTTGGTTTAAATTAACTTTGGATTACCTTAACAATTCAATCGAATTTAAGTACCCATATTTATTTTGATGTATTCATCAAGATCCTAATTCTACCCCACTCGATCTAATCTAAATTCTTATGATCTTTAACCCGGCTCTAATACCATAAAATCTATCACGTCCCGACCTAATAACTCAAGTCGGACAGTCGACAGATGGCCGTACACTCTTAGGGTTTAATCCCCTCGAATATTCAAGACTTGCATTTCACTAAATAATTGATTATCACAATTTAACTCAGACAGTGGTAAAAATAATTTTTTAAATATTAAATAAAAATAAAATTAATAATAATATCTTCAACACTATTAACCAATCAAATAAAGATTCAAAATAATAATTATAAAATAATTTTATTTGAAAGAAAATAAATTAAAAATAATCTGCCTAAGTCCTAAGCTCCTCACTGATTGGTTTTCAGCCAAGCAGGATCTTCTGGATCTAAAAAATAAAAGCAGAAAAATGGTGTGAGCTTTATGGACTCAATAAGTTTACCAATCATTTCTGATGGATCAAGCATAAATATTTTTCTAAATATAATAATTAAATAATAATATATATCAAGATATCTTTAATTTAAAATTTTATCATGCCTATTAGAAAAAGTCAAAAATTCTCTCTCAATCTTCGGTGACTATGGCTATGATTAGCTCCATGACAAGACTCAAGAGAAACTAGCCTCTGAATGAAGAATATCCGAATCATCGACGTGCTACCAGTGATCAACCCCACTGACTAGGCCCATAAAGAAACTAGCTCTAGTTCACACGGCCACGATTCATCCCTTGATAAGGTAAAGAGATTAGTCCTGAATGAAAAATATCCAAACCGTCAGCTTGCTACCAGTGATCAGTCCCACTGGCTAGGCCTATAAGGACTAACTCTACCAGCAATCAGCTCCGACTGGCTAGATCCAAGAGAAATATGTTTCTGATATATGGCCAACGATCAGTCCCATTGGCTAGACCCAAATCATAGTCTAACTCGAGAGTTTTTCTCATGCTTTTGTTTCAATCACTTTTCATAAATAAATAAAATAAAAATATTTATTTTTATTATAGTATCAACTCAATTTTTATATATTTTAAAGAGTAATGAAAGTAATTTTTATTCAAAATTTCATGTATCGATGGATAGATATAATTTTCTTTTTAAATACTATGCAATTTTAAGAAAAGGCCATATAATTTTTAAGAAACCTTTTCTTTCAAAATTATAACATGTAATAATGATATTATGCTTGATCTAATTTTTCTCAAATCAATTTTCATTAGTAAATTCATAATTTTAAAATTTAATAATTTTTAATTATTTATATATAAGAATCTAATTTTAAAATATGTACATATATATAAAAATAATTCAGAGATAAAAGAAAACTTACTTGTTGATCAGATCCAAAATTCTATGATTTTTTTAATCTGATCTCTAGATCTGATGCTCTTCCAACATCAAAAGCTCTAGCATTTTTAATAATTTAATTAATTTTTAATTCTAAAAAATTAAAATAACTAACAAATTTCATAATCTAATCCGGATCCAATCTAAATAAATTTTTAATTTGGATCTATTTAGTCCAAATTCAATTGAATTGGATTCAACCCAAATAAAACACCCAAAACCAACTAAACCCTCTCTCTCTCTCTCTCTCTTTTCCTTCCTTTTTCTCTCAATTCCTCTTCTTTCTTTTTTCTTTCCCTTTCTTTTTTCTTCCAGTTTGCTTTTTTCTTCTTTTTCTCTTATTTTCTTTCTTCTATTCCCCTTGAGACTGAAACCCTCGGTCCTCTTTCTTAGGCATCATCGAGTGGCCAGAGAAAAAAAGGGTCGGTGGAGAAAAATGGCATGACGATGGTCGGAAAGAAAAAAAATAGAAAGAAAAAGGAATACCTGTGATAGTGACGGTGGCGGTGGCAACCGGTGGTCAAGACCTACGTTCTTCCATCCAAAATCTCACGCATGGGTAATCTAGGATTTTATAATTGGGATTAGGGATTCTAGGAAGGGATCTAGGGTTTAGGATTGGGATTTCTTCATGAGGGTTCTAGGAAGGGATTTAGGATTTATTTTATTTTATTTTATTTTATTTTATTTTATTTTTAGTGGAGGAGAGGAAGAAGGCTTTGATCCTTAATATAGAGTTGGAGGGGAGGAGTTTCACTCCTCCCCAAGATGAATTCTGACTCCATTTAGGAGTTGGTCGGGAGGAAGAGGAAGACTCCAAGGAGTCTTCTTCATTTTTTTTTTTTTAAATTTTGGTGAAGTCGGCAAAGGTTGCTGGCTTTAAGGTGAATCGGATCCAAAGGGATCGGTCTCTTAAAATAATTTCATCCTCGAAATTAGCATATTATAAAGTTGGTATGCTTAGGTGAACTAAATTCTTATCCCAACCTCCTTTCTCTTGCAAAATAAGAAATTCGAATCTCCTTGTTATTGAAACCAAAGTTTCTAATTAATTTTAAATGATTTAAATTGCCATGCTTCCACTACGCACTCTGATTAGATTCTATCAAATATCTTGAATTTGCTAAATAACTTCTAAACCATATGAATCATCACTATTATAATCCCTAGTGATATAACCATAAATTTCAATATTTTTGATTAGCTTAAATGACTCAATCACCACACTTTCCACCATACAACTCTAATTAACATTTTTCAAAATTTCTTAGTAATCCCTGATTAAAATTTTATATAATCCAAGCAAGGATTTTGTTTATAAATGTCTCTCGAGATAATTGCCACATTCGCACCTTTGTATGATCAAGATATTAAACTCTAAATCCAATTTGGTTTAAACTAACTCTGATTATCTTAACAATTCAATCGAATTTAAGTACCCATATTTATTTTGATGTATTCATCAAGATCCTAATTCTACCCCACTCGATCTAATCTAAATTTTTATGATCTTTAACCTAGCTCTAATACCACAAAATCTATCATGCCCCGACCCAATAATTCAAGTCGGACTGACAGACGGCCGTACACTCTTAGAATTTAATCCCCTCGATTATGCAAGGCCCGCCTTTCACTAAATAATTGATTATCATAATTCAACGTAGACAGTGGTAAAAGTAATTTCTCTAATATTAAATAAAAATAAAACTAATAATAATATCTTCAATACTATTAACCAATCAAATAAAAATTTAAAATAATAATTATAAAATAATTTTATTTGAAAGAAAATAAACTAAAAATAATCTACCTAAGTCCTAAGCTCCTCACTGATCGGTTTCCAGCCCAGTAGAATCTTCTGAATCTGAAAAATAAAAAAAGAAAAAGGGTGTAAGCTTTATGGGCTCAGTAAGTTTACCAATCATCTCTGAAGGATCAAACATAAATATTTTTTTAAATATAATAATTAAGCAATAATATATATCAAGATATCTTTAATTTAAAATCTTGTCATATCCATTAGAAAAAGTCAAAAATTTTCTATCAGTCTTTGATGACTACGGTCATGATTAGCCTCGTGACAAGATCTAAGAGAAACTAGCCCCTAAATGATGAACACCTGAATCGTCGGTGTGCTATTAGTGATCAACCTCACTGGCTAGGTCCATAAGAAAATTAGCTCTAAGTCACACGGCCATGATTCACCCTGTGACAAGGCAAAGATATTAGTTTTGAACGAAGAACATCTAAACCGTCGGCATGTTACCAGTTATCAGTCCTACTGGCTAGGCCCATAAGGACTAATTCTGCCAGCGATCAGCCCCGACTGGCTAGGTCCAAGAGAAACATGTTTCTGGCGTATGGCCAATGATCAATCCCATTGGCTAGACCCAAATCATAGTCTAACTAGAGAGTTTTTCTCATACTTTTGTTTCAACTATTTTTCATAAATAAATAAAAATAAAAATAATTATTTTTATTATAGTATCAACTCAATTTTTATATATATTAAAGAGCAATGAAAGTAATTTTTATTCAAAATTTCATATATCGATGGACATATATAATTTTTTTTTAAATACCATATAATTTTAAGAAAAGGTCATACAATTTTCAAGAAATCTCCTCTTTCAAAATTATAACATGTAATAATGATATCAAGCTTGATCCAATTTTTTTCAAATTAATTTTTATTAGTAAATTCATAATTTTAAAATTTAATAATTTTTAATTATTTATACATAAGAATCTAATTTTAAAAT
The DNA here is from genome assembly GCA_006176705.1 of Cocos nucifera. Lineage (NCBI taxonomy): Eukaryota > Viridiplantae > Streptophyta > Magnoliopsida > Arecales > Arecaceae > Cocos > Cocos nucifera. The sequence goes on along the minus strand of QRFJ01001105.1, from coordinate 178,878 downwards.
ATGTATATATACATAAAAATAATTCAGAGATAAAAGAAAACTTACTTGTTGATTAGATCCAAAATTCTATGATTTTCTTAATCTGATCTCTAAATCCAGTACTCTTTCGATACTGAAAGCTCTAGCATTTCTAATAATTTAATTAATTTTTAATTCTAAAAAAATTAAAATAACTAATAAATTTCATAATCTAATTTAGATCCAATCTAAATAAATTTTTAATTTAAATCTATTTGATCCAAATTCAATTGAATTGGGTTCAACTCAAACAAAATATCCAAAACCAATTAAACCCTCTCTCTCTCCTTCTCTCTCTCTTTTCCTTCATTTTTCTCCCGATTCCTCTTCTTTCTTTTTCCTTTCTCTTTCTCTTTTCTTTCCATTTGCTTCTTTCTTCTTTTGTTATTTTCTTTCTTCTATTCCCCTTGAGATCGAAACCCCCGGTCCTCTTTCTCAGGTGTCATCGAGCAATTGGAGAAGAAAAGGGCCGACAGAGAAAAATGAAGCGACGGTCGAAAAGAAAAAGAAGGAAAAAGAAAAGGAATACCTATGATGGTAGCGATGGTAGTGGCAATCGGCGGTCAAGACCCACATTCTTTCATTCGAAATCCCACGCACAAATAATCTAGGATTTTATAATTGGGATTAGGATTTCTAGGAAGGGATCTAGAGTTTAGGATTGAAATTTCTTCGTGAGGATTCTAGAAAGGAATTTAGAATTTATTTTATTTTATTATTATTTTTTTAATGGAGGAGAAGAAGAAGGCTTCGATCCTTAATATAGAGTTAGAGGGGAGGAGTTTCACTCCTCCCTAAGATGGATTCTGGCTTCATTTAGGAGTTGGTTGGAAGGAAGAAGAAGACTCCAAAGAGTCTTCTTCATTTTTTTTTTTTAAAAATTTCGGTGAAGTCGGGGCAAAGATTGTCGGCTTTAAGGTGAACTGGATCCAAAGGGACCGATTCTTACATCATGATTAAGACCTCATGAAAGTACAATCATGTGTAGGATTACACCCTGTAGTATGGGATAACTTGTGCTAGCATCTCAACGCAGAAGATATATATTACATCATCTGATGACAAACCATTTGGCAACAGCTTGATAAAACTGCTCATTGAGTTCTTGGTACCCAGTCCCTTTCTTTCCAAGTAATTGGTGCTATTTTGTCTTATACAGCCTTTGCATGACCTTTACTTTAGTTAATAAGATCATTGATTTGAAAGCTACCAGAATTTAGCATTATTTCGTGTTTTGTTTTAGCCTTCCCCCTTACCTTTCATTAAGGATAGCCATTGGATTAGGTTAGATTGAATATGAGTTGAATTGGATATAAAATACATAAAAAAACTTATTAAATTGAATCTGATTTATTTGTTAGATGGGATAACATCTAGATCTGAATCTAATCATTTTATTAAATCAATAACTTAGCTTGATCAATAATAGATTGAATCAAGTTAAATAAATTAAATGATTAAGCATTATGCTATCTTTATCTTATAAAAATATTATATAAAATGAAAGATAGTTTAGGTATTCCTACGTCGTGCCAAACAAATACATTGAGTAAATACGACCATAAAACAGAACGTATGGCTTTGTTATCAGTATCATATGTCTATAAATATAACTTTTTGTAAATTAATTGATCTCAATGTAACAAACCAAGTTTGAAGGTGCCTAGCTTCTCAACCCGGGCTCAAATCGTTTGTTTGTTTGTTTGGTTTTTTTCGATAATAATATTTATAATACTTTCCACTGGGCATTGTATTGTTATTTTTTTCATTTTTTTTTTTTTTTTTTTTTGGTAAATATTACGCTGGGTCCTTTTCCTTTTCCTTGTCGGTTCTCTCGGTTCATCTTGGTCAGGTTGGAGCCGGAGTGGTACCCCCGGTGTCGGCGGGAGGACGAAATGGACTCATTAATCCATGGTAGTTATCATTGTTGGAATGGTTAATGAAAACGCTTAATAGCTATGGAAAAACCTTTACAGGTTGCAGATATATTGATGAAAAAAATGAATAAATTTTTTTTTTTCTTTTGAAAGAATCGAATGGTTATTTCAAAACTTCAAAGTTGAAAAAATTATCCATATGGACTTTATTAAGAAAAAAATTATGCAAAATACTAATTGCTTCAAGGCGCATAATCGCTATCCTTAAGGTTTATTTTGTCCTACAAATTGATGCAAATGGTTCTAGTAAAATTCCTCCAAGATACAATAAAGTCTCCTATTGATGGCAATTGCACCGTTGATATCAACCAACAAATACTTCTATTTGGTTAAGGATTATCAGAACTTATAAAATTCTGCAGTGTAATCTTACAAAAAGATCTGTATAGAGAGAGAGAACGAAAAGTTAAGTTTTGTACAATGCCAGAGTAAGGTGTCTAAGGTGTCTGTTTATAACGGAAAGTTCATTCATAAATAAAGCAACTCTTGGTTTAAACTCCATATTGATTTTAGATGATAGAATTTATAATATTTAATAATTATTAAATCCTACCAATTAGATCATATCTAAAAGTAAAAGGTTGTAACGTTACAAAAATAACTAATCTTATTGAATTCAAATTAAATAACAGCCATTAATTCCAAATTTAATCTCATCCACATGATCATAATATTTTTTGATTTTAATTCAGATCGTTCGATCAATCAAATTGATTTTAATCGAAAATAACGACCAAGATCTAATCTGATCTGACCGTGATCATGGCAAGCGTGCAAAGTGCTAATTGCGTGCGGTGTTACAGACGACCTACAGCCCACTGGCCATACCATGCGTGCATGCACGTACGCACGCCACTCACAACCTACAGCCCATCATCCACGCCGCGGGCGCATGCATGTGCATGTGGTGCCTTTTGCACCATCCTTGTATGGTCCACCCATACAAGTGAACGTGGCTTGGCTTATGCCTATCCTTTATTCTACGTGGGATTCGAGTCCTTATATTTATTTCATTTTTCTTTTTCATCTCCCGAAGAGACATTTAATCCATTAAAACCAAAGTTTTTTAGACTAATATTTTGAAAATCTTTAACAGACTTTGGACCATATAATAAAAAATAAGCACGTCATTCATCATGAAATGACCAAGATTGCTGAGCCAAATCTTGATGAAACTTATAATTGGATTTTGGAGACTGCAATCGCTCTACATAATAATCTAATCCAAATAGGCATGGAAACAAGCTAACCATGGACTAGACCAGCTCGATTCAATTAGCAATTGGGCAAGCTCAAAATAATGTAGTTCAAATATTTATTTCTTAGTAGTCACTTGCAATTTTCCAAACATCTTTTTGCTTGCTGATTTGATGCATGTTAATGAGAACATCAAGTTGCATCATATACGAAGAAAAGAATCATGGCAAGAAAATAAAAAAAAAAACATCACACCTGGTCATCCATGATAATGTCTAAATTGCTGATTGATAGTTGTTTGTTTGTATCTATGGTTAGGTGTAGCCAACAATTAGCATGAAAGAAATAACCTTAGGATCTTAGATCAGATATAAATTTGAATTATCATTCAGAAAGTTTGATTTTTTTTTTTTTTTTATCAATTATCATATCTCAAATTAGGAAATCAAAAGGTTTTTTTTTTTTTTTTTCCGAGACTTTATTGTCTATGGATATGGAAGACTCTTTAAGCAATGAGCAGGCCATATCAATACTTAGAAACATTCTGTAATGGAAGACGTGGTAGAAATATAAGTTTCAAAAGGATCGAAAAAGATATGACGGGATGACCAAGGGACAAAGCGATGCTTCGATAAAAGGGTTAATCAATTAGGACCGCAACCAAGAATGTCTAATTTATAAGTATTGAGGGGTGCTGATAGACATTCTGTTAGCCTGTTGATCATGAGCCCTTGAGATGTGAGAGTATTGTTTATACTCCATCTCAACAACCTGACCGGAGATTATAAGTACCATATGAGCAAGGTTAGATGAAGTAAAGGCAAATAAATGGACATCATTTGACCCTTGCTGGGCTACGCTAAACCATAATAAATCCTGTAAAGATATAAAATTCGGCCATAATACTAATAAGTAGGTTGATAGATTAGGATTTTACTGCGATCCATCCGAAGATGTATGAATTGTCGTATAATAGATGAACAGCTTATCATGATCGCTAACTATTCATGTATGCCAGAATATTAATCCAATCAATATATGCTCGAGCAAACACAAATATTAAATTTTTTATAGCAATTGTTAATAATAACCCTAAAGGTTACGGAAGGATGATATGGTGATTGGTGTTTGGATGGAAGATGAAAGAGCATACAGTTGGCAAGTGGCAGCAATATCATGATGAATGTGACTAGATAATTAACATACGTGGCTCTAATATCATTAGTTAACATTATTATGGAATTAGAGATTTTGGACAAGGGAAATAAGTCTATGATGAATAGCTGCAATTTCATCAAAATAATAAATAATTAGGATTAAATCATACTGATCATTAATTTTATTTTTTCAACTAAATACATACATTGAGTAAATTAGTTGATCTATGCAACATGAGTCGATCATATTTCTAGTAGCAACGTGGAAAGCAAATCGAAGCTTAGTGATTGTCTTTATTTATTTATTTACTTTTAATGAAAGGAGGACAAACCGGGTTCAGGCTGTCGACAGCTGTCATCGTGGCTACCGGCTTTGGTAGCGTAATCACCGGCTCCGCCTCACGTGGACGTGCCCACTTTCGACCACCATAGTTGCACTGATGGCATTTCCATGCGTAACCTCGTTTTCGATTATTTAATTCATTAAAAAAAAATTGATTACTTAATTCGTGTTGGATACTTTGTTTGGTTATTGGTATACTTTTGTCATCTTTCATCAACTAACTAGCTATTAAGAGCCTATTTGACCAAATTTTTTTTTAAAAAAAAAATTATTTTTTTAAAAAATATTTATTTTAAAAAAAAACATATTTGGTCTAGATTATTTTAAAAAATAATCTACTTTTGAGTGACAGTAGAAGTAATTTTTTTACTATAGAAAAAAATTAGAAAATTAGAGTTTTTTAAAAGTAAAAATAAAAAATTAATTTTTTTAAGACAAAAATATTCTTACTCAAAATTATTATTTACCATAACTATCCTTATTTATTTTTATCTAACCCTTCCATTATTTAGTAAATGATGTATTTTGATACATATATATTATTGTATAAAAATTATATAAAATATTCAATACGTATTATCTTTGATTCAATTATATTTATATTAATTAAAATTTTAATATTTTTAATATTTTATTATTTTATTATAATTAAATAAAAAATAAAAAAAATAAATTAAAATTAATTATAATAAATATTTAAAATTATTTATCTATTTAAATAATATTAATTATAAAGTAAATCTATACATATTTTTTTTCATAATTTGATAATCAAAAGTATTTTTTTAAAAAAATTATCTAATATAAATTATTTTTTAAATACTGATAAAAATATTTATCAAATGATTTTATCAAATACAATCTATTTTTCTCTCATAGTATTTTTTTTAAAACTTTATTTGAAAAAAATAATTTTAAAATAAACTAATTTTTATAGTTCAACCAAATAGGTCTTAAAGCATCTATTTTTGGATAGTACCTTTTTTTTTTTCTTTCCATAACGAGTGGTACTTTGGTTGGTATATTTTGACTATCACCATGTTAACCTACCTTGGGTTACAGCTTTTAATGTCACTAAAACATCTTAGAGTTCAATAACCACAAAAAAAAAAAAAAAAAAAAAAAAATCTTAGGGCTGGTTTCAGTAACCATGATTAACACTTCATGAAGGGTAATCATTCGATAGATAAATTGATGCCATAGTTTTGTTGAGAATAATATAGGATTAAATCCTAAAATATAGGATAACTTGTGATAGTAGAGTATTTTATCGTATTAATATAAATAAAAAATTTATTTACATAAATAATGTAAGTTTTAATTTTTTTATAGAAATAATGTAAATGCAATGGCATTTCTTCTAGCAAAAAATGCCATTTATAATGATATTTTTGCCTAGTCAGCCGTGGTCCAGATGGATAGATGAGCCAGCAAATAAAAAAAGATGTCGTGATGAATGGCACTTTTAAAAGCATCATTTGGGATGACGCTTTTAAAAGTACCATTTCAAATGGCACCTCTACTTTTTTTTTTGATTTTTTGTGGCTGGCCAACGTTAGGAGGTGGGTGCGGGGGCCGACGTGGGCTGATGGTGGAGAGGGCTAGCATACCGAGAGAAGGGGATGGTGGGGGTGAGAGGAGGGAGGGGGTGCGGGAGGATGGGCGGGGGCGGGGCGGGGATCGATCGATCGAAGGGTTGATTTTTTTTTTTTTTGGTGGGGGGGCGAGGATGGAGGGGAGGGGGCGGTGTAGGTGGTGGACGGAGGGGGCTGGCCAGGGGTGGGGGGGAGGGCTGCCCGTGGGGGGGTGTGTGGTAATGGCGGAGAGGGTCGGAGGGGGGGGGTTGGAGGGGCACGTTGAGGGGCTGGGAGGGAGTTTTTCTTTTCTTTTTATTTCTTTTTCTATTTTTTTAGGTTGACGAAGGTGGAGGGGGAGGAAGTTTTTTTCTCTCTTTCTTTAAAAATACTTAAAAATAAAAAAAAATAAAAATAAAGTAAATAAATTATTTAAAAATAATAAATTTATTTAAAATAATAATAATAAATTATTTAAAAAAATAATTTTAAAAAATATTTAAGGTTCAGAGAACTCATCCGGCTATTGAGTGTTGGGGGGAGGGACGAAGTTTTTTTTCTCCCTTCTTCTTTTTTTCTTTCTTTTTATTTTTTATTTTTTGGTTGACGTTGGAGGGGATGGGGAAGCAGTATTTTTTAAAAATACTTAAAAATAAAAAAATAAATAAAAAATAAATAAAATATTTAAAAATATTTAACTAAAATTTAAAAATAATGATAAAATATTATTTTTAAAAAATAATTTTAAAAAATATATGGCTAGGCATTGAGGAGTGTGGAGGAGGAGGAAGAAATCTAAATAATAATAATAATATTATTATCATTATTATTAATTTTAAAAAATAATTTAAAAAATAATTAAAAAATAAGCACCCTCCAACTTTGCCAAGGAGTGTGCTCGAGAGCTGAATGAGTTCTCAGACCTTAAATATTTTTTAAAATTATTTTTTAAAAATAATTTATTATTATTTTAAAAATATATATTTTTTTATTTCATTCTTCTTCTTTCATGGATCTGCGTTGAATACTCATACCTCCTTCATTACCATTCATGGCTTCTTTGCTCGTGGCTCTGCGCCAAATATCCAAACCCCCCCATCCGCGCCGTCCATAGCTCCTCCGTGTGGTTGCCACTCCTTAATGCCCATTCATATTTTTTAAATTTTTTTTAAAAAATAATATTTTATTATTATTTTAAAAATTTAATTAATTATTTTTAAATATTTTATTTTATTATTTTATTTTTTTTATTTTTATTTTTAAATATTTTTATGAGACTAAAAAGAAAAAAAAACTCCCTCCCCCTCCACCTTCGTCAGCTAAAAATAAATAAATAAAAATAAAGAAAGAAAAGAAAAAAAAGGAAAGAAAAAAAAAGTCCCTCCCACGCCCTCTCCCCCCTTCTCCTCCTGCGACTGAGTCCCCACCGGTCAACATGCCCCCTTCCCCCTCCGCCTATGAAAACTCTGCTCTCGCTGGCCCTCTCTGCCCACTAGCCTATGCCGCCCCCGGCCCTCTCCGCCCACTATCGCAACCCCTAGGTGGCTCCCCCCCGACGACCCCTCCGTCCCCCCAAAAAACCCCACCCCCGTCGGTCGGGTCCCCGCCGTCCCCGGCCCTCCCGCCTCCCCTCGCTCCCTCCTCTCTGCCCCACCACCCCCCTTCCCCCCTCCCCCCTCCCCTCCACCTTTGGTATGCCGGCCCCTTCGCCACTAACCCCCACACGCCCCCAACCTCTAACCGGCCCTCATCCACCAGGCTACCAACTTCTCAATATCAAACGATGAAGAAGCCATAACGATCTCATGATGCTGGCTCTGATACCAATAGTTTTAATTTATGGCAATTTAAGATGCGAACAATCTTAATGCAAAAAGGTTTAAAAAAGATGATGCTAGGAAAAGAGAAGATGCCTGATAATTTGATAGAAGAGCAAAAGGAGATGGATGATAAAGCTTTGATAGCGATCCATTTATGTTTGTCTGATGGGGTTTTGCGAGAGGTGCTTTCAGAGAAGACAGCCGCTAGCTTATGGTTGAAGTTGAAATTTTTGTACATGACAAAGTCTCTCACCAATAAGTTATATTTGAAGTACCGTTTATACATATTGCGCATGGTTGAAGGTACACTCATGAAAATCCATGTTGATGAATTTAATTCCATCATTACTGATTTAAAGTCTATTGATGTTAAGATTAAAGAAGAAGATGAGGCCCTATTATTATTGTGTTCTTTACCTCCCTTTTATAAGCATTTTAGAGAAATCTTTCTTTTTGGTAGAGAAACCATATCTTTCGAAGATGTTAAAACTGCATTATTTTCTAAGGAGTTGCTTGAAAATCATATGTCTGAAAATATTATCGAAGGATAAGGTGATGCTTTAGTTGTTAGGGGAAGGTCTAATAATAGGGGTTCACGTCACAGTGGCCAAAAGCATAGGTCTAAGTCAAGAAATAAAAATGTGACTTATCATTACTGTAAGAAAAAAGGGCATTTTAAATTTGAATGTTATAAATAAAAAATAAGAAATAGAATAATAGGCAGGATCATGATTAGAAAAAGATTGAAAAATAGGTAGAAGCTAATATTGCAGGAGAAGATTCTGATGGTGCTGACTATGTTCTTGCTGCAACTACTAGTGATGCTTATTTCAAAAATAATTGGCTCATGGATTTGGCCTGTTCTTTCCACATGTGTCTTAATAGGAACTGGTTTTCTACCTATGAGATTGTGAATAGTAGAATTATCCTAATGGGCAATAATGCAGTTTGTAAAATTGCAGGGATAGGAATAGTTCGAATTAGGATGCATAATGGTGTAGTAAGAACTTTGATAGATATTCGGCATGTCCCTGAGATGAAGAAAAATCTAGTTTCTTTGGGTACTCTTGATGCTAAAGGGTATAAGTATTCATCTGAAGGTGGAGTCATGAAGGTCAGTAGAGGTGCCTTGATTGCTATGAGAGCAAATAGACTATTTCCAAATTTATATATCTTGTAGGGTGCTACTGTTATAGGTTCAGTTGCAGTCTCTACATCTTTCATGTCTAACTCAGAGATTACTAAGCTATGGCACATGAGACTTGGTCATATGGGTGAGAGAGGACTACTCCTTTTGAGTAAGAAAGGTCTCCTTTATGGTCAAAGTATAGAGAAGATGGATTTTTGTGAGTATTGTAATCTTGGAAAGCAAAAGAGAGTTAGCTTTAGTGCGGGAGTTTACAGAACAAAAGCTACTTTAGACTACATTCACTTTGACCTCTAGGGGCCTTCACGTATTCTTTCTATAAATGGTGCTCGATATATGTTAACTTTTATTGATGATTACTCTAGAAAGACTTGGGCGTTCATACTGAAATACAAGAATGAAGTGCTCAAAAACTTCAAATATTGGAAGGTGATGATAGAAAAGCAGACCGAAAGGAAGATTAAGCAACTCAAAACTGATAATGGGCTAGAATTTTATTCTTCAAAGTTTGATGAATATTGTAAAAATGAAGGCATTATCAGACATAAGATTGTGAGGTACATGCCACAGCAGAATGGAGTAGCTGAACGCATGAATAGAACTTTATTGGAGAAAGCATGATGCATGCTTTTTGAATGCTGGCTTATCTAGGCAGTTTTGGATAGAAGCAACCTCCACTGCATGCTATTTGGTGAGTAGATCTCCTACTTTAGCTATCGAGTTCAAGACTCCTAAAGAGGTATGGTCTGGTAACCCTCCTAATTATTCTAATTTGAGAGTGTTTAGTTGTCCTGCATATACTCATGTTGATGAAGAAAAGTTAGAGCCTAGAGCTAAAAAATGTATTTTTCTTGGCTATGCATCTGGGATGAAAGGGTTTAGATTATGGTATCCTGATCCTAAGTCATCAAAATTTATCATTAGTAGAGATGTTACTTTTGATGAGTATGCTACGATTAATCCTAAATAAGAGAATATTATTAGCTCTGAATCTACATAGATTAAAGTTAACATCAAGCAGGTGGACTTGGGAGCAGTTGATCCTTTACAAGATTCTACTCCTGAGTTTAATTTAGAATAGATACTAGAAATTAAATTAGAGCAAACTTTATAACAAGATGAGCCTTATTACATTACCAAGCATAGACAGAGGAGGAAAATAAAGCCACTTGCCAAGTATAGCCATATTGTGTAGTCTAGCCATGCTGATTTTGTTACTTATGCTTTGTCTGTAGCTCAAGAGGTAGGTGACACTGGCGAGCCCTCTATATATTCAGAAGCAAATTCTGATGTTGATTCTACTAAATGGTTAGTGGCCATGCATGAAGAGATTGAGTCTTTGCATAAGAATAATACTTGAAACTTGGTAAAATCACCTGAAGGAAAGAAGATTATCAGTTGTAAGTGGGTTTTCAAGAAAAAGGAAGGTATCTCTGGAGTAGAAGATACTAGATATAAAGCACGTTTGGTAGCTAAAGGCTATAGTCAGGTTGCTGGTATTGATTTTAACGATGTCTTCTCTTCAGTTGTCAAGCATAGCTCTATATATTACTCTCCTTAGTTGCCATGCATAATTTGGAGTTAGAGCAGCTTGATGTTAAGACAGCCTTCTTACATGAAAAACTTGAAGAAACTATTTACATGCATCAGCCATAAGGTTTTATTATTGAAGGCATGGTGGATCATGTATGTTTGCGGCTATATGGATTAAAACAGTCTCCTCAATAATGGTATAAGCGATTTAATTCTTTCATAGTAAGTTGTGGTTATTTCAGGAGCAAATATGATAGTTGTGTATACTTTAAAAGGCTTGTTGATGGATCCTTTATCTATTTACTATCATATGTCAATGATATTCTTATTACTGCTAAGGTTATGTCCGAGATTGATAGGTTAAAATCACAACTTAGCAGTGAGTTTGATATGAATGATTTGGGAGTAGCCAGAAAAATTCTCGATATGGAGATTCAGCGAGACTGAAAGGTGGGATTGCTTCACTTAACTCAAAAGAAATACATTGAGAAAGTTTTGGAGCATCCAATATGAAGAATGCCAAACCAATTAGTACACCGCTTGCTGTCCATTTTAAACTTTCAGCTAATTTATCTCCACAATCAGATGATGAGAGAGATCAAATGTCTTGCATTCCTTACTTTAGTGCTGTCGGCAGTCTTATGTATGCCATGATTTATACTCGTCTAGATATTTCACATGTAGTTAGTGTTATCAGCAGGCATATGTCCAGTCCTGAAAAAAAACATTGGCAGGTAGTGAAATGGATATTTAGATATTGCAAGGTATATCTGATGTTTGCTTAGAGTTCGAAAGATATGGCAGCAATATGGTTGGTTTTGTTATATGGCACTAAAATTGTGAGCTAAGTTTTCTTTAGTGTCCTAGTTATCTATAAAAGGGATATATGGTATACTTGCTATGAGATCAATATGATTTGATTATTTATCAGATTGATATCATAGTAAGTATACCATATATCCCTTTTATAGATAACTAGGACACTAAAAAAAACTTAGCTCACAATTTTAGTGCCATATAACAAATCTCCACCTTGGCTTAAAATTAGGTCAAGTTACTCCAAATATAGTAGAAACTTTCTCTATCTTCTCCACTACTTTTCAAAAGGAAAGAAAAAAAAATCAAATGCTGCAAACACCAACTAAATCCAAGTAATGCTTGAACTTGGTAATTAGAAGAGACTTTGTTAACATATTAGCTGAATTATCTACAGTACAAATCTTTTTCATAGTAACATCATCCTGTGAAATAATATTATGAATAAAATAATATCTTACGTCAATGTGCTTTGTCCTCTCATGAAATATCTGATCTTTAGTCAGATGGATAGCGCTCTGACTATCACAATTAACAACAATCACATCACGCACCACCAAATTGAGTTCATAAAATTAGCCTCTTAGCCAAATAGCTCCTTTAATAGCTTCTGTCACCGCAATGTATTCTGCCTCTATAGTAGATAAAGCAATAATAGGCTGTAAAGAAGTTTTTCAACTAATAGCACATCCACCAAGAATAAATACATAACCTATAATGGATCTCCTCTTATCAAGGTCTCCTACAAAATTAGAATCAACAAAACCAACCACATTGCTGTCATGTCTTCTGAACTTTAAGCAAACATCAGATGTATCTTGCAAATATCTAAATATTCTAATGCTTTTTTTCAGGATTAGACATATACCTACTGACAACACTAACTATATGTGAAATATCTAGATGAGTACAAATCATGGCGTACATAAGACTGTCAACAATACTAGAGTGAGGAATGCAACACATTTGATCTCTCTCATCATCTAATTGTGGAGATAAATTAGCTAAAAGTTTAAAATGGACAGCAAAAGGTGTACAAACCGGTTTGGCATTCTTCATATTGAAATGCTCCAAAACTTTCTCAATGTATTTTTTTGAGTTAAGTGAAGCAATCCTGTCTTTCGGTCTCACTGAATCTCCATACCAAGAATTTTTCTGGTTGCTTCCAAATCTTTCATATCAAACTCACTGCTAAGCTATGATTTTAACCTATCAATCTTAGACATATCCTTAGTAGCAATAAGCATATTAGTAAATAGATAAAGGATCCATCAACAAGCCTTTTAAAGTATATATAACTGTCATATTTGCTCCTGAAATAACCACAACTTACTATGAAAGAATTAAATCGCTTATACCATTGTCGAGGAGACTGTTTTAATCCATATAGCGATTTCTTGAGCAAACATACATGATCCTCCATGCCTTCAATAATAAAACCTTTAGGCTGATGCATGTAAATGGTTTCTTCAAGTTCACCATGTAAAAAGGCCATCTTAACATCAAGCTACTCTAACTCCAAATTATGCATGGCAACTAAGGAGAGTAATACATGAATAGAGCTATGCTTGACAACTGGAGAGAAGACATCGTTAAAATCAATACCAGCAACCTGACTGTTGGGGATAAACCCTGCTCCTACCGAAACTCGATTTGATGATCGATAGAAAGATATCTATAATCGTAGAAGAGCTCCAACCATGGCTTCAACGATCTCCAAAATGGTTGAACTTCTTTCAGACTTCTCTATCAGTCAGACTTCTGCCAGACTTTTCCTTCAGTAGGATTCCATCTGGGCTTCTTTATCAGTCGAACTTCTTTCTGACTTCTCCATCGATCAAACTCCTTCTGGGCTTCTCTATTAGTCAAACTTCTTCCGAGCTTCTCTATCAGTCAGACTCCCATCGGACTTCTCCTTTAGTCGAGCTTCTTTCGGACTTCTTCCTTAGTTGAGCTTCTTTCATACCCCTTCCTCAGATGGGCTCTCTTCCAAGTTGAACTCATCCTGGACTCCTTCAGTAGGATTCCTTTCGGACTTCTTTCAGCTACCCAAAAGGACTCATTCCAGAAGAACTTCTCCCCATCATCTGAAGGATCTTGACATCCATCCTAGATAAAACAAATATCAGATAATGCATGGTTGATCTTGAAGACATCCCAAACCTCCCTCGATTCATTGAGGCATGGTTCATCCGGGCTTCAACTATTAAATCCTAACAAACTAGCACTTCACGATAAACGACCACTCGTCCTTCATAATAAATTTCACGTGGCCCTGAATGGCCCACTAACAAGTAGTTATGGCTATCGCCATCAATTTGTTAGAGACTCTGTCTATAAAAAAAATTTTTTAGATATATTTTCTCCAAGCTCTCACTTTCCTTCCCATTACTCTGAGCACTCCATTTCTGTTGGCCAAAAGAGTTGACTTTATCATCGAAGAGTCCTGTCGGAGCCACCACCCTCGACTTCGAATGAGACTTTATTTTGTAGGCCACCGACGACGGTCTCTTCTTCCTCAACTCCAGCTCGATCCGATATCAATCTGATTCTATACCAATAGAATTGATGCTAAAGGTGTTAGATATATATGCCCTACAAGCCAGAATTGGCTGATACTTGTAACACACTTTTAGGAGCAAAATTATAATTTTAACTATAATCAATAAGATGGGTTATTTTCTATCATATATGTGTATTTAGTGTCTGTGATACATCCTTTGAGTTAATGATAATGATAATTCATATTTTCAAGAGTTGAAAATTTAAGACATGAATAATCATTATTAACTCATAAAATGCTCCCGACCATAGGATCATCATAAGGATGGTGATTGATCTAGAAGATTGGTGTACAATCACTTCTCTTTAGTAGATGAGTCTTGAGTCTACGGTGTGGAAACATCGGAGCGAGAGTACAGATACTCGTTAGAGAACGAGGGCACTGAGCGTGACCACCTCGAGTAGTCATTAGGGAGTCTACCTTCTCGTCAATGACTGACTCGATGCTGCAGTAGTGTGTCTGGTTCTTTGACCTGAGATGCATCGACAGTTCACCTTGAGGGTGTTATAGTTTGACTACACCATTACTCGGTCTTCTAGCCATTCGGAATTCTGAGGTGTATGTTGGCTATAGCATGTTCATTGTAGGAACTGGATTAGCATCAAGATGGAATCTATCTACCTCGGTGGTAGAGGAGCAGCCCTATGATGATCATGAGAATCAAGTTTAGAAGCCCATGGCCATGGCAGAGTGAAATAATAGAAAGAGTTTCTATTTAGATTTTCACATCGGACTTGAATCGAATGATTACATCATATGACAGAAACTAGGGTTTGACGAGTTTACCTTAACCCTAATCTGATCGGGGCTCAAGATAGAAGAACTTAATCACACAGGTAGCTACACCAAGAGGTTCGCATTCAGCTCTGATGGGTTGCCACCATATACTGCTAGGTGTCACTGGTGGATTTTGGGAGCAATTAGAATGATTTAGATGATCGATCATTCTAGCTGTTCGAATCAGAAGAGTTCTGATCCATCGAAAGAAGTTTCGATGATGTCGATGATAGAGATCATGACATATCCCATTACCATATAGAACTAAATCTAACTGGGTCACACAAATAAGGGTTTGAATCTGGTGATCATCAATTGAACTGATCTAGTTCAATTGATCTGAATGAGATTCAATTAGGTTCAAGAAAATCGTGCTAGCACTCGATTGAACCTAACGTTCTTCTTTTACTATCATAAATAAGTTGTCCTGACTGAGCCAAAGAAGTTTGTGCTCAATCAGAGGCCTTCATATGGTCTGACTGGAGGTTGTCCAAGTCAGAAAAGGTTGTCTTATTTTGTAAGACATTACCTGCCATTTTTGGTCACCTGCCATTTCTCGTTCTTTGACTTTGGTCAAAAGTCTATCTTTGATTGGTCAAATGTTGACCATTGACATTTTGACTTCTGTCTACTTGTCATGCATCTATTGGAGAGCTGGTGGGAGCCTGTCCCCCTACTAGAACCTGGCAAGGAGGAGGGCACACGCCACCCTTGGCGTGTGCCCAAGTTGAAGGCGCCCAAGAGTCCCTGTTGGACAGGGACTCCATCTCCTTTTTGGATTTCAATTAGAGTTCTCCTAAGAACCAACTTTGACTGGTCTTAGGTGCCCTCTAAGGAGAAATTCAGAGGACTCTATTCCCATCAATCATATTTATATCTAATTTCATAAAGAGTTGTGATTGGTTGGGAAGAAGAGAAGTTGGATCATAGACAGTCTATAAATAAGACCCTGCGCCCAACTCAAATTAAGATTGGAAAATTAAAACCCCACGGCCCAAGGCTGCCTCTCCCCTCTTCCTCCATGCCAAACCCACCTTCTCCCTCTCCTCTCCATGTCCAAAAGAAGTTTTGGACCTTGGTTGGTGTGATCCAGACGAGAGAAAGGCGACTGAAAGCTAGAAGGCTGCACTGCTGCATAGGACAACTGCTGATCTTCAAAAGGAGTTTTGAAGATCCTCCAATCAGATTCAGATCTAATTTTTGGAGATGTGATAGAGAAGAAGAGGATCTCTAGATCCAACCTAAGTGGATACCGATAGAGGCCAGGCACTTGCGTGGCTAGATCCAGAACCTTCCGCTGCTCATAGGATCATCATCGGATAATAGGATTACCCACTTCAAGGTAAATTAAATTAAATTTAATTTATTTAATTTTATTTTAATTATTAAAATAATAAGAATTAGATCTAAAATATCTCAGATCTAATTAGGATCAAAATTTTTTTTTTTGAAATATATCTCTTGATCCGATCAGATCTGAACGAATCTGATCCGGAAAATCAGGATTTTTTCTTCAATTGGTATCAGAGCCAAGGTTCTAAAAGTATTTAGATCTATTTTTAAATTTATTTTAATTAAAAAATAAATAATTTTAGATGTCACATGAGATATGATCAGATCTAAAATTAAAAAAAATTAAAATTAAATAATTTGGATCTAAGATTAGAAGATATGCATGACTAGTTCTAAAATAGAATAGTTCTATAAAATAGTCTTGCATATTTTCGATTTAATATGATTAAATCATATTTTAGATTTATTTATTTACTATTTTTTTGATATTATAATTATTATAATAACATCTAAAAAATAGTAAATAAAAATTATTTAATTTTAAACATCATATGAGATATGATTGATGCATGTCTAGACTAGTTGTAGAATAGTTCTACATAAGTTGTCTAGATTAGAATTTATTTTGATTAGATCAATTTAAATCTAATTTTTTAGATTATTATGAGATAATTTAGATCTAAAAATATGCATGATTCGATACATGAGATGTATGCAAAATATGCCATGATTAGATCTAATTTATATATGAGATATATGATATAGATCTAAAACTGTTTTGTAGTATTGCATGTTCCTGATTAAGGCGTTCCTCTTGGCCGTCCAGTCATAAGAATGAAGAAGGGTTTAAAGGCCTCTCTTTCCCATTCCGATGGGAGTGTTCTTATGACATGTGTAGGGGTGCTGCGTGTTCGTCCTTAATCAGAAATCCAAAACTTACTTTCTGCAAAACCCTAGATCCTGAAACCCTAGGATTTATTGTGCATATTTTGTTTATGAACCCTACTTAATTAAAAATTAAGATTATGGAAATATTAATTAGGTCTAAAATTGAGAATTTCAGATCTAAGACATATTCATAATACTGGGTTCGGGCTTGGGTAGCTCAATTAGGTCTAAGCGGTTGATCAAACCGAATCAAGAGTTGGTTAGATGGGATCAACAATGCTTAAATTGACCAGCCTAATAGGATTAAGTCTGGGTCAAGATCGAGTCACGATCAAGCAAGACCTAATTAGGCTCAGAGGTTAGAGTCTGGATTGTAGGCTAACCCAATTGGTTCTGACTCAACAATTTGGTGTCTAAGGTAAGTTTGGCACATACGACCGACTGGATTTTTAATTGGAAGCTACTCGACCTGAATGCATTCTTGTACGAGTTAATGGCATATTCCTTCCACCGGATCTCACTTACCTGGCCATATCTGTTGACACAGTTCTGATCTGAGGTGGTCAATAATCCGAGCTAACCCATGCCACTAGGTTAGTCATAATTGTTATGACTATGACAAGTCTAGTTTAATGAGACCTGAATCAATTCTCCCTAAGAAAAGATTAAGTCTGAGGTCTTCCACCATTGTAAATGTGCGGGCCCTTCCCGGGGTTGATTGTTCTCGGCTGGATACAGTGGCTCAGTTGCACCGGGAAGATGCAACCATGTCTATTAGGCATTGGATGCTATGGGCTGGAGGATGAGTTGGGCTCAATATTTTGGATACGGTGAGAGACTCAATTAGGAATCCAGTCTATGCAAATGGTGGGTCTGACTTAACTAAGGAGTGGATCAATATTCGGATATGGTGAGATTCATGAATTAGAGACCAAGTTTGGGTGCACCATGATTAGAGAATCATTGAACAAGAGTTGTTCACTCATTGGCTAACCCATCACCAATAACTGTTAGGTGAGGTGATGAGTCAGTTGGTGAGACCGCACCACCCACTAGAAATCATTAATCATGGAGATTTTTCGCATCTCTACAGAGGGAGTGTAGGGATCCGAGAAAATAGTGGGAGCTAATTTGTTTAAAAATAAAATTTTCCTAAATAAATTGGTCAAGTCAATAATTACAGTATCTAACTAGAATCTTTGACTCTCTACAGAAAAATGTCTGCGTCCAACCCATTGGCACGTATCCTGGACACACATAGACTGACTGGACCCAATTATAAGATTGGCTCAGGAACTACAAAATTATTTTGGGTTCAGAGAAGTTAACACATGTTATTGGACCAGGACCCTCCCACCTTACCAGCCCGTCCATCCACTGAACAGAGAGCGTCTCTGGAAAAATGGATTAGACGAAGATAATAAGGCCAGATATTACATGTTGGGCTCGATGTCTGATGAGCTCCAGCGCCAACATGAAGATATCGGGACTGCTCGCCAAATGTTGGCTCACCTGCAGGAGATGTTTGGTGAACAGAGTCGCGCAGCCAAAGTATCAAGTCACGAAATGACTTTTTAAGGCTAAGATGCGTGATGGGCAGTCAGTCCAAGATCACTGTCTGACAATGATCAAGGACATGGAAGAGCTTGAGAAGCTCGGTGTGAAGTTAGACTTGGATCTGCAGAACGATATTATTCTGCAATCCTTGACTGATGCATATGGGCAATTCATCATGAATTACCACATGCATAAACTTCAAAATTCCTTGGCCGAATTAATGAATATGCTGGTTACCGCTGAGCTTTCTATGAAAGGTTCTAAAGGCTCAGTTCTTGCTATGGAACGGACTTCTTCCAAAAGAAAGTCTTATGGAAAGAAAAAGAAGTCTGTGAAAAAGCAAAAGGTGGAAGGATCAAAGAAGAAGAAGGCAGAACCGAAAGAAAAAGGCCGATGTCAAAGGAAAGTGTTTCCATTGCAACAGCGACGGCCATTGGAAGCGGAACTGCCCTACTTACCTGGCCACCCTGAAGAACAAGAAGGAAGGTCCTTCTGGAGGTATGCTCGTTATTGAGTCTAACCTTACGGTTTCTTCTGCATCCAGTTGGGTGCTTGACTCTGGTTCTAGTGCTCATCTGTGCACTTTCATGCAGGGTCTTGAGGATAGCAGGAGGCTGAGGGATGGAGACATGATCCTACGCATCGGATAATGGAGCAAGAGTTGCTGCAGTAGCCGTGGGAAACATACCCTCTTCGATTACCATCTGGTTTAGACTTAGTTTTGAAAGACTGTTATTATGTGCCTGCAGCTAGCAGGAATTTGATTTCTGTTTCATGCTTAGCACTAGAAGGCTATGTGATTACCTTCTTTAAGGACCATTGTAACATTCTTTATGAAAGAAATAAAATTGCAAATGGATTTTCCTTATTAATGGTCTTTATCAGCTACATATTGATGTACCTATTCTAACTATCGAGCAAAACGTGAATGCCAAACGACCTAGGGATAGTCCAAACGATAGATATCTATGGCACCTGAGATTAGGTCATATAGCAGAAGATAGGATCAACAAATTGGAGAAAAATGGGCTATTGAGTCCATTGACTTCTGAGTCATATCCAACTTGTGAATCTTGTCTTCAAGGCAAAATGACTAAACTCCCTTTTGTTGGACATGGGGAAAGGGCCACAGATCTCCTTGCCCTAGTACATACTGATGTGTGCGGCCCATTTGATGTGCCGGCTAGAGGCAATTTTGTCTACTTCATTACCTTTATCGATGATCTGTCTAGGTATGGGTATGTGTATCTTATGAGACACAAGTCTGAAGCTTTTGAAAAGTTCAAAGAATTCAGACATGAAGTAGAAAAACAAACTAAAAAACCCATTAAGGTTCTTCGATCAGATCGAGGAGGTGAATACCTTAGCCAAAAATTCCTAGACTATCTCAAGGATAATGGCATAGTCTCTCAATGGACTCCACCAGGAACACCTCAACTCAATGGGATTTCAGAATGGAGAAATCGGACTCTATTGGATATGGTTCGATCCATGATGAGCTTCACAGACCTCCCTGATTTTCTTTGGGGACATTCATTGTTAACTTCAATTTATCTACTGAATAGGGTTCCCTCTAAAACCGTTCCTACCACACCGTATGAGATATGGCACGGTAAGAAACCAAGTCTGAGTCATCTCAGAATTTGGGGTTGTCCGGCTCATGTCAAAAGACAACAAGCGGACAAGTTAGAGTTTAGGTCCTTCAGAGCTCGATTCATAGGATATCCTAAAGAGTCATTAGGATACTATTTCTACATTTCAGAAGACCACAATGTGATTGTGAGTCGACATGCCATCTTTCTTGAAAAATAGTTTATTCAAGATAGCGGCATTGGAAAGCAGATTAAGCTTGATGAGAAAGTCTCACAAGAACAACGAGCTAAGGACCAATTGGAACCAAATCAGGTTGAGCCAATAAGAACACTACCTCCTCCACCTCGTAGATCGGAAAGAGTTTTCCGTCCCCCTGAAAGATACTTAGGTATTATTTCAGAGGATGTAGAAAAAATATTCCTCGTAGGTAATGGTGCTCATGGTGATGATCCAAAACCTACAACGAGGCGATATCAGATATCGACTCCGAGAAATGGCTAGAGGCAATGCAGTCAGAAATTGACTCGATGCACTCAAACCAAGTCTGGACCTTGGTAGATCCACCAGAAGGTATAGTACCTATTGGGTGTAAATGGATCTTCAAGAGAAAGATTGGTGCAGATGGAAATGTGGAGACATTCAAGGCTAGACTAGTGGCAAAAGGTTATAGTCAACACGAAGGCATTGACTATCAGGATACCTTTTTCCTCAGTGGCTATGCTAAAATCCATCCGCACATTGCTTGCCGTTGCAGCCTATTTCGATTATGAAATATGGCAAATGGACGTGAAAACAACGTTCTTAAATGGATATCTTGAGGAAGATATCTATATGGAACAGCCGCTAGGTTTCACATCCAGTGATACTGATCACAAGGTTTGCAAGCTGCAAAGGTCCATATATGGACTTAAGCAAGCATCTCGGAGCTGGAACACTCATTTCAATGATGTGATCAAAATATTTGGTTTCATCAAAAATGAAGAGGAACCATGTGTCTTCAAAAAGATCAGTGGGAGCGCTGTTGTCTTCCTCGTATTGTACGTGGATGACATCCTCCTTATTGGAATGATATTCCCATGTTAACAATAGTCAAAATATGGTTGTCCAAGGAATTCTCCATGAAAGACCTAGGTGAAGCATCCTTTATTCTAGGAATTAAGGTCTATAGGGATAGACCGAATAGGATGCTAGGACTTTCACAGAAGATGTACATAGAGAAAGTACTAAAGAGGTTTAGTATGGAAAACTCTAAGAGGGGATTAATACCCTTCAGACATGGTATTCATCTTTCCAAGAAGATGTGCCCTAGCACACCTGAGGAAATAGAACGCATGAGCAAGATCCCTTATGCTTCTGCAATAGGGAGCCTCATGTATGCCATGCTATGTACACGACCTGATATAGCCCATGCTGTGAGTGTCACAAGCAGATATCAGTCAAATCCAGGTGAAGAACACTGGACTTCTGTGAAATGTATCCTTAAGTACTTGAGAAGAACTAAGGATATGATGTTGGTCTTTGGTAACGGAGAACTCCAAGTCCAGGGATACACAGACTCAGATTTCATGTCCGATATAGATGATCGAAAGTCGACATCTGGGAGTCTGTTTGTGTGCAATGGTGGTGCTGTCAGCTGAAAGAGTTTTAAGCAAACGGTGATAGCAGATTCCACCATGGAAGCAGAATATATCGCTGCATCAGAGGCTGTGAAGGAAGCATTCTGGTACAAGAAGTTTGCTACTAAAATTGGAGTAATGCCATCAGATGCCATTCCTCTATACTGCGATAATAATGGCACCATAGCTCTTGCTAAGGAGCCGAGGTCTCATCAAAAATTCAAGCACATTGAGCGGTGATACCACCTCATCTGTGATTACCTCGAGAAGGGTTATGTCGAGGTCAAGAGAGTAAACTCTACAGATAATATGATAGATCCACTCACAAAGTCATTGTGATAGCAAAAGATTGAAGCCCACCTTGAGAAGATGGGACTTAGACTTATAGTCAATTGGCTTTAGGATAAGTGGAAGATTGTTAGATATATGTGCCCTAGAAGCCAGAATTGGCTGACACTTGTAATACACTTCTAGGGGCAAAATTATAATTTTGACTATAATCAATAAAATGGATTATTTTCTATCACATATGTGTATTTAGTGTCTGTGATACATCCTTTGAGTTAATGATAATGATAATTCATATTTTCAAGAGTTGAAAATTTAAGACATGAATAATCATTATTAACTCATAAAATGCTTTCGACCATAGGATCATCACGAGGATGGTGATTGATCCAAAAGGTTGGTGTACAATCGCTTCTCTTTAGTAGATGAGTCTTGAGTCTATGGTGTGGAGACACCGGAGCGAGAGTATAGGTACTCGTTAGAGAACGAGGGCACTGAGCGTGACCACCTCGAGTAGTCATTAGGAAGTCTACCTTCTCGTCAATGACTGACTCGATGCTATAGTAGTGTGTTTGGTTCTTTGACCTGAGATGCATCGGTAGTTCACCTTGAGGGTGTTATAGTTTGACTACACCATTACTCAATCTTCTAGCCATATCGAAACCCTGAGGTGTATGTTGGCTATAGCATGTTCATTGTAGGAACTGGATAGCATCAAGATGGAATCTATCTACCTCGGTGGTAGAGGAGCAGCCCTATGATGATCATGAGAATCAAGTCCAGAAGTCCATGGCCATGGCAGAGTGAAATAATAGAAAGAGTTTCTATTTAGGTTTTCACATCGGACTTGAATCAAATGATTACATCATATGACAGAAACTAGGGTTTGACGAGTTTACCTTAACCCTAATCTGATCGGGGCTCAAGATAGAAGAACTTAATCACACAGATAGCTGCACCAAGAGGTTCGCATTCAGCTCTGATGGGTTGCCACCATATACTGCTAGGTGTCACTGGTGGATTTTGGGAGCAATTAGAATGATTTAGATGATCGATCATTCTAGCTGTTCGAATCAAAAGAGTTCTGATCCATCAAAAGGAGTTTCGATGATGTCGATGATAGAGATCATGACATATCCCATTACCATATAAAACTGAAACTAACTGGATCATACAAATAAGGGTTTGAATCTGGTGATTATCAATTGAATTGATCTAGTTCAATTAATCTGAATGATATTCAATTAGGTTCAAGAAAATTATGCTAGCACTCGATTGGACCTAACGTTCTTCTTTTACTATCATAAATAAGTTGTCCTGACCGAGCCAAAGTTATTTGTGCTCAATCAGAGGCTTTCATATGATCTGACTGGAGGTTATCTAAGTCAGAAAAGGTTGTCTTATTTTGTAAAATATTACCTACCATTTTTGGTCAGCTGCCATTTCTCGTCTATCTTTGATTGGTCAAATATTGACCATTGACACTTTGACTTCTATCCATGTATCACGCACCTATTGAAGAGCTAGTGGGGGCTTGTCCTCCTACCAGAACATGGCAAGAAGGAGGGCGCACGCCACCCTTGGCTTGTGCCCAAGTTGGAGGCGTCCAGGAGTCCCTATTGGATAGGGACTCCATCTCATTTTTGGATTTCAATTAGAGTTCTTCTAAGAACCAACTTTGACTGATCTTAGGCACCCTCTAAGGAGGAATCTAGGGGACTCTATTCCTACCAATCAGATTTATATTTGATTTCACAAAGAGTTGTGATTGGTTGGGAAGAAGAGAAGTTGGATCACAGATAGTCTATAAATAAGACCCTACGCCCAACTCAAATTAAGATTAGAAAATTAAAACCCCACGCCCCAAGGCTGCCTCTCCCCTCTTCCTCCATGCCAAACTCACATTCTCCCTCTCCTCACCACGTCCAAAAGGAGTTTTGAATCTTGGTTGGTGTGATCTAGACGAGAGAAAGGCGACTGAAAGCTAGAAGGCTGCACTGCTGCATAGGATAATTGCTGATATTCAAAAGAAGTTTTGAAGATCCTTCAGATCAGATCCAGATTTGATTTTTAGAGACGTGATAGAGAAGAAAAGAATCTCTAGATTCAGTCTGAGTGGATACTGATAGAGGCCAGACACTTGCATGGCTAGATCCAGAACCTTTCGCTGCTCATAGGATCATCTTCGGGTAATAGGATTATCCACTTCAAGGTAAATTTAATTTAATTTAATTTATCTAATTTTATTTTAATTATTAAAATAATAAAAATTGGATCTAAAATATTTCAGATCTGATTAGGATCAAAGAAAAATTTTTTTGAAATATATCTTTTAATTCGATCAGATCTGAACGAATCTGGTCCGAAAAATCAGAATTTTTTCTTCAAAAGGAACGGTTTGCTGAGCCCTTATTCTAAAAAGAGTGCTCAATCGATTTTGATTGTTCTCTTCTTCAAGATCCATCTCCATTTAATCCTTCTTAGTCTCTTAAATGCCCCCAAAGAAGATAACAACTCAAAGATCCACCGCTTGTACCATCAGATCTGAGCCAAATCCACCTATCTCAACACCATCACCAGCATCACAACCTCCTCCATTAGTGGCTATGATGGATTCAGAGTAGTTCAATCTATTAGAATAGTAGGTTTGGGGCCTCACCAAAATAGTGCAGGCTATGTAGCAACCTCCGGTGGTAGTCCAACCAAAAAATTCTCCATCGGAATGTCAAGAACTAGTCCCAAGGAAGCACACTTGGGTTAGTAGATCCAATACTCTTGAAAAGGAGAAACAAAAAGCAGAAGACCCTTGCTCAGACCATGATTCTTCTCCAAAGAAAATTTTTTCTATCTACAGCCAAAAATCCTTCAAGATCTATGATCGAGATGAGATCCTCGATCGAAAACTCTAGAAAATGGATCGGTGGATTAAGGAGCTCCACCATGCTGCCCTAGCTAACCATGACAGCATCTGCACTGACCCTCCTTTCTCCCAGAGAATCATGCAGGAGTTGATCCCGTCGAACTTGAAGCTTCCTCAATTCGAGAGCTATGATGGAACTACTAATTCGGTTGATCATCTGAAGGCCTTTTGGACTATGATGCTGCTCCATGGCGCATCAGACGCCATCTTGTGCTGAGCTTTTTCATCTACTCTAAAGGAAGCACCAAAAAATTGATAATCGATGTTGAAGCTGGATACAATCTTCTTCTTCGACCAAATAAGCCATCAATTTATGGCTCATTTCGTCAGCAGCCAACGTTCTAGATGAGGCTCAGACTTTCTCATCAACATCAAGCAGCATGAAGGAGAGTCCATCTGGATCTATGTCAATCGCTTCAATGTCGCTGCATTAGAGGTCCAAAACTTGGACCAATCTATCATCATGACTGCATTAAAGGACGGCCTTCAGAAGAATAACCTGCTATTCTTTCTGAAGAAAAAATATCCCAGAAACTTTGCTGACCTACTAGCTCAGATTGAAGGCTATGCTCGAGCTGAAGAAGCCTTCAAACTAAAGAATGAGGAAGCCGCAAGAGAGTGGCAGGCGGGCGAGTCTAGCAAGCCTGTAGTTTAAGAGAAGTTGAATGAAGTTTGATCGCGCTCTCGAACTCATTTTGAGTGCAAGCGAGTCCGAACTCCTCAAGCTCGCCATCAAAGAAGCTCTGACAGAAAGGCACAAAGGGGCTCTCCCTCTAGAAGGTTTCACAACTATGTCCTCCTCAATTCTCCAAAGACTTAAGTGCTAATGAAGATCAAGAAGCAGCTACCGAGATTGAAAAGAATGTGCACTCATCTTGGCAAGCGTAATCGTAATAAGTACTATCTATACCATCGTGACCACGATCAGGATATTAAAGAGTGTATCCAGCTTCAAGATAAAATCGAGGAGTTCATCAGGCGAGACTGACTTGGTCTCTGCGATGTTGGCCTGAGACAAGAGAAGATCGGCTGCGGGCACTGCCGTAATCAAAACTACCGAGGAGGGAGGAGCAGTAAGAAGATCGGCCACCTCTTGGCATCATCAATACAATCTTTGGAGGACTTCGGCGAGAGGAGGTCGGCGGATCTGAAGGATCGGCCAAAAGGTGGAGAATTGAAGAACCCATCATCTTCATCGAAGAAGATGTGCAAGGAGTTTAGTTTTTGCATAGCGACGTGATTATAATAACTTTAAATATTATAGACTATGATGTACGTCGCATTCTTGTGGATAATGAAAATTTGGTCGATGTCTTATTTTTATATGCTTTCTCCAAAATTTTTATATCTAATAACCAACTCAGACCAATGAGCTCTCCATTGGTTGGCTTTACTAGTGATGTAGTGCCAGTCAAAGGTGTGACAACTTTAACTATGGTTGCGGGATGATATCTGAAGCAGTTCAGGATGCAAGTGGGTTTTCTGATAGTAAAAGCTCAATTTGCTTATAATGCAATTCTTCGTTGATTCGGTCTAAATACACTTCGGACAATAGTGTCGACTTACTATCTAAAAATGAAGTTTTCAATAAGCTGTGGGATTGGAGTGGTCAGAGGAGACCAAGTTTTGACAAGACATTGCTATTCAATTATTCTGCAAAAGGATAAACAGTCTGACCTTTGCCCAGTTGATGGGTTGGACGTTCAGAACGATCTTACAGAAGAATGGAAAGAACCCATGGAAGATCTTATCTCAGTCCCGTTGAATGATAAAAATAAGGATCACACAATGCAGATTAATTCCAATCTAAGAGAAGAGGTGCGAGAGCAACTCATCAAATTCTTACAGAGAAATATAGATATTTTTGCTTGGATCCCCATTGACATTCTAGAAATTGATGTCGAAGTTATGAAATATCGTCTGGCTATTGATCCTAAACATCGATCAGTAAAAAAAAAGATGCGCAGTCATGCCCCAAAGAGATAAAAGGCAATTACAGAAGAAGTAGACAAGCTCCTCAAGGTTGAATTTATCAGAAAAGTCTTCTATCTGAATTGGATTTTCAATGTGATCCTTGTCAAGAAAGCGAATGGTAAGTGGAGGATGTGCAAAGATTTCAAGAAGTTGAACAAGACCTGTCCAATAGATAGTTATCCCCTTTCTAGAATTAATCAACTGGTGGACGCGACCTCGGATCTTGAGCTTTTTACTTTCATGGATGCCTTCTTTGGCTATAATCAGATCCGGATGGCATCAGAGGATGAGAAAAAAATTACTTTTATTACTGATCGTGGTCTTTATTATTATAGGATCATACCTTTTGGACTCAGAAATGCAGGAGCAACATACCAGCGCTTGATCAATAAGATTTTCAAGAAGCAGATTGATCGCAACATAGAGGTATATGAAGATGACATGCTTGTCAAGGGTCGAGCTTCAATATCATATAGCCGACCTTGAGGAGACCTTCAATACCCTTGGAGATACAAGATGAAGTTGAATCCGACCAAGTGCGCCTTTGGTGTAACTTCGAAGAAGGGTTTGGAATTCATGGTGTTGATGCGTGGGATTGAAGCAAATCTGGAGAAGATTTGGGCCATTCAAGATATGACTGTCCCAAAATCAATAAAGAAAGTTCAGCATCTAATGGAAAAGGTGGCAGTCTCAACCCATTTTATCTCAAGATCGGTCGAGCGATGCATGCCTTTCTTCCTAGTTCTCAAATAGCCAAAGAACTTTTGTTGGGATACTAAATGTTAACAAGCATTTGAAGAACCTAAAAGCTACCTCGGCTCATCTCCCTTATTGGCCAAGCTCAAACCTGAAGAAGGATTATTTTTATATCTGGCGGTCTCTCCAGTGGCCCTTGCAGCAGTCCTAGTCAAGGATGAGGTGAAAGTGTAGCGGTCGATCTACTACATAAGCTGAGTTTTGAGGAATGCCGAGATCAGGTATGCTAAGTTAGAAAAACTAACTTATACCCTACTGATCGAAGTCCGGAGATTCCGACCTCATTTTCAGGGGCATACCATAACTCTCCTCATCGATCAGCCAATCAAGGCAATTCTTCATCGAATAGATACCTCTGGAAGAATCATAAAATGGATAATTAAACTTGCAGAATTTAACATCAACTTTCAATCTTAGCCATCAATCAAAGCTCAAATACTAGTAGATTTCATAGTAAAATGCACTATCTTGGATGAGGCTGAACTTGAGCAGAATGAAGTTGGCATTCCATGGTTACAGCCGAGCTTCAATGAAGAAAGTGCCGATATTCTTAAAGGCTTCTAGGCCCTATATGTGGATAGCTCATCCAATGCTTCGGGCGCAGGCACTGGATTGATCCTGATAAACCTAGAGGGAGTCATCGCTGAGTATGCACCGCACTTTGAATTTTTTGCAACAAACAACTGGACTGAATATGAAGCTCTGATAACAGGATTAAGGATAGCCAAAGAATTAGAAGTAGATCGGCTCCAAGCTTATAGTGATTCTCAACTAGTGGTCAGACAAGTTAGTGGCAATTATGAAGCTCGAAAGGAAAGCATGATAAAATATCTTGAAAAAGTGAAGAACTTGACTCTGGCCTTTAGTAGTTTTAGCATTCGATAAGATTTTAAGAGCAGAAAATACCAGAACTGACCTTCTCTCTAAATTGGCTACACTAGCCCTAGCTGAACTATCCAAGAAAGTCTTCTTCAAAGTTTTGAAATGCCCAAATTCGGAAGAACCGTAGTCTGTGCTACAGGTCGAGCATGAGCTGAGCTGGATTGATCCTCTGCTCACTTACCTCAAAGATGGAGTTCTACCTTATGACCCAAAAGAAGCTCGAAAATTAAAGAATCAGGCCTTCCGATATGTCCTTTATGAAGGCAAGTTATACAGAAGGTCGTATTCTTTGCCATTCTTAAAATATCTCTGACCCTCTGAAGTTGACTTTACATTATGAGAAGTACATGAAGAAATCTACAGGAGTCATTTGGGAGCTCGATCCTTATCTCACAAACTACTTTAGTAGGACTACTATTGGCCAATAATGTACCATGATTCTATAGAGTATATCAGAAAGTGTGATCGGTGTCAGTGAAATGCGAACATTCAAAAATATTCGACCTCTGAGCTTACCCCCTCTGAGCGCCCCATGGCCATTTGCACAATGGAGAATGGACATACTTGAGCTCTTTTCCATGGCATCCGGACAGTGGAAATACCTCCTGGTGGTAATGATTACTTCATAAAGTGGGTTGAAGCTGAACCTCTGGCCAAAATCACTAAGATAAAAGTATAGAACTTCATCTGAAAGTCCATTATTTGTAGATTCGGCTTACCTCAGACTTTCATAATAGATAATGGACGATAGTTGCCAGAGCAAAATTTGACGAGTTCTGTGAAGCCTTGAATATCTCTCATAATTGTATATTAGTAGCTCATCCATAAGTAAACGGCGAGACTAAGGTAACCAACAGAATCTTGCTGCAAGAAATCAAAGCAAGACTTGAGAGAGCAAAAAAAACTTGGATAAACGAACTTTATCATGTACTCTGGTATATCGAACTATCCAAAAATTGCCAATTAGAGAGACTTCATTCATCTTGGCCTTCAGAATAGAAGTTGTCATCCCAATAGAGCTTAAACTTTCATCAGCATAAGTTGTGGCATTTAATGAACAATATAACTCGTAGGATCTTAGGGCTAACTTCGACTTACTGAAAGAAAAATGGGAAGAAGCTTAAGTTCAGATGGCTGCTCATAGATGGAAGGTAGCCCGATATTATAACTCCAGAGTCAGAGATAAAGCATTCAGAGTGGAGGACTTGGTGCTTTGACGAGCAGCTATCTCACGGCCTTGAACTAAGAAAAGCTCATCCTAAATTAGGAAGGACCTTACGAGGTCAAGGAGGTCGTCCGGTTCGGGACGTATTACTTGAAAGAGCTTAGAGGAGCCGACCTACCCTGACTGTTGAACTCGAAAAACTTGCGGATGTATTATCAATAACTTCATTACAAAAAAATCTCTTTCTTAGCATCTTAGTTCTTGTTGTAAAATGGTAATGATAGGAAATAATCTTTCGAGCTTCGCCGTTGGATAAAAAAATAGCCATGTTAGGAACAGGAGAAGAATCTCATCCTAACATGAGCAAAATGAAGGCCTTGTTAATGTATGATGAGAGAAGAGGAGAGACCCTAGTAGTGGCCCTTACGTGCCTCTACGTCATGTTAGGAACATGAGGAGAACCTCATCCTAACATGAGCAAGATGAAGGCCTCGTTAATATAAGACGAGAGAAGAAGAGAGATTCTAGCAGTGGCCCTTATGTGCCCCTACAGTCATTTTAGGAACAGGAGGAGAACCTCATCCTAATATGAATAAGATGAAGGCCTCGTTAATCTAAGATGAGAGGTGGGGAGAGATCCTGTCAATGGCCCTGGTATATATCCTCCTACTGCTACACCAAGAATGAAAAAAGAACCTCATCCTAATTCAGGGGAGGGACTCCAGTTCGATATCTCTAATGGCCGCACCGATAGAAGACGAAATAAAGAAAGCGAAGATGTCAACAAGCATTAAATTTGCACAAGACGAAAAGTAATGAAGAAGGTACCATTTTATTAGAAATAAAAGATCATTATAAGATAAAGATGAAAGTAAAGGTCTACAAGACCAATTACATACAAAAGAAAGAAGAAAAAAGGTCGAAGTCCTAAGATAGATCGGACTCTTCAGACTTTGGACTATTGGCCCCAGCCATCACCAAAGCCTGTTTCAGCCTGAAGATCTCTTCTTCGAGTTTCTTTCTTTTTAGCAGGCCTTCTATGAACATCTTGTCAGCTCACCAAAATTTGTCTTCAAGCTCTCATCGTTGCTTCCTCAGGACCTTGAATTCAGCCTCTGCATCCTTGATAGCCTAACGCTTGTAGGTCAATTGAACCTTCAACTGCTGAAGCTTGGCCTTGTCCCTCTCATACGATAGGAAAAGATCGCTAAAGAACTTTCGATAGAAAGCGAGCTGCATCGACTCCCTCAAAGTATCGACCTGCTGGCCACTGGCAATCAGCTTTTGAAGGCGAGCCACCTCCTCATTAGCTGACTTGAGCTGGCGTTCGACCTTGGTTAGCTTTTCTGTCCAACCAATTCTTTGACTATTGTGCCGAGCTTCAGCATCTTGGAGTTATTTCTGAAGCTACAAAAGCTTCTTCGATCAATCCCAGCTATGTCTTATCCGAAGACTAGGACGAGCTTTCCTCCAACAATTTGACCTTCTCCTTTTCAGCGTTAAGTTCGGCCTTAAGGGAGCTAATCTTCGCGGCAAGCACCCAAGACTTGTCGCTGGCATCCTTCCTAAACCTCACAAGCTCCTTCTTGAAGTTCTCTTTTTTGATATTATAGCTAATGAAGTCTTTCATGTGTAAATTTTGAAGGTGGGTCATCTTAATCATCACCTTCGAAACATTCTTTCTAGATCTTTGGAGCTCATCCTCAGTCTTCTTTAGCTTCTTTTTCAAATGATGAGCTTCTTTTTTTAGATTTTTGATCATTGATTTCAAAGAAACTCCCTGAGGCAGCGGATCGGTGCCAATAGGGGACTGTGTTCGATGCACAAGAAAAATACTCAGAGGTATTGACAAAAGAAAGTATGCTTTCATTTAACCAAAAGTTTCTAAGCACAGAATAAAGTAAAAGAGAAAAAAGATAAAATACAACTACTCGAGATATATGTATGTATGTATATATATATATAGATATATGTATGTATGTATATATATATATATATATATATGTATGTATGTATGTATATATATATGTATGTATGTATGTATATATAAATGTATGTATGTATGTATATATATATGTATGTATGTATGTATGTATATATATATATGTATGTATGTATGTATATATATATATGTATGTATATATATATATATATATATATATATATATATATATATATATATATATATATATATATATATATATATATATATATATTTATTTATTTATGTATGTATGTATGTATGTATGTATATATATATGTATGTATGTATGTGTGTATATATATATATATATATATATATATATATGTTTGTATATATATATACATACATACATCTATATATATATGTATATATATATATATGTATGTATATATATATATATGTTTGTATATATATATACATACATACATCTATATATATATATGTATATATATATATATATATATGTATGTATATATATATGTACATCTATATATCCTTCCAGAGTGCATCTTGGAGACTCCCAACTTCTGTCGCCTTCTCTCATGTGAAGCGTTCAGTCTCGGCGGCCTTCTCTGCTTTGAGATGATTGATCTCAACTTGAAGATCCTTCTTGGCCTTCAGCACTTCTGCCTCCTGACGGTGCATTCTTTTTATGTGGGCGAGTATTTGATGACCCGACTACCACAAACGAGTGAGGCTAAGATAGAAAAAAGAAGAGAGAAAATAAAAAAAAAATATAATAAAGCAGTCACCTTCAAGAAGGTTCCGAAAAAACTCTAGGTGAACTATGTCTGGTCAAGGTCGGCTATGCAGTCCACCACCTCGAGCATGGCAAACTTGTCGGTTAAGTCCTGAATTATCTCTAAATTTTTGAAGGAATCTTCTCCCAGATCATTGCCATTGTCGCTTGGCTTGCCCGGACGAGCCTTGCAGACTATCTTTATGACAACTGACTTCTTCTTCTTGTCATCCTCCTTTTCTCTTTTGATGGAGGGCTCCGAGACTAGTTCTCCTATGTGGAGGCTCGAGGATGCAGGAGGCATGGAGTCCGCATCGATAGCATAGACCTTGATCATAGGAGGAGCTTCGACATTCGGGGTGATTTCGGTGGAGGTCATAGGGACGACTGGAGCCACGGAGCTTGGGACACAAACTTTTATCCTTTTTGAGCTTTCGCTCAGGGCCTTCCATTCCTCTTCTAAGTATAGAGGCCCTTGATGAGCATCCCTATAGCTTCAGTATCCATCTTTGCAATAAAAAAAAGTTACAATCAGTAAAAATGCATCTGCGATCTCATAATAGTTCGAAAAGTAAAAAATATACTAGCAGGATCAAGAGGGCTCAAACCCAGGTTGAACAGAGTGTGCTCTTTTAGAAGATCGAAAAAGAGAGGAGCTCGGTATGCCTTGAGTCTTTTGGAAGAATCGAGGTTGACTCTATCTAAACTAGGAGCTTGGTGCATCGATTTCCTAAGAAAGCCTCAGGAGGAAGATCCAGCACCAAGATCGGACAGTGCACGAAGAAGTACTTTTTCTTTCAGTTGTGAATGAAAGAAGAAGCACCTTTCAGAAGCCCCTTCTTACCGAATTAGGAGAAGAAGTACCACCAATCCTTCATGGAAGGATGGCATTTGAAGGTATAAAAATTTCTAAAGAGGGAGATGGTCGGACGAACTTCAGCCAGATGTAGAGAAAAAAAAATCCAATCATAAACCTAAAAGAGTTCGGTACTACTTAAGCTAGAAAGATGTTTAGAAAGTGAAAGAGGGCAACTACGAAAGATGGGAGTGGAAGTTGAAGTCCAGCATGCAAAGTTTCTACATACAAGCAAAATCGATCAGGCCGAGGGGAACTAGCTCGGTCGCTTGACCTGGGGAGTTCAAGATTGAATTTCTGGGAGATCCCGTATTGAATCCTAATTAAGGAGAGGTCGTTCGGGGTCAGAGCGTAGAGAATGATATCTGGTACAAAAGGATGATGAGACATACTCCTAGGTGTGGCCTCGACTAAGAGAGTGGGGTCTAAGAAGGTCGGACCGGATGAACTCCAAGAACCGACAGATTGGAAGGTTTCGGAGGACATCCGGATCGAACTAAATCCAAGAAAAATCTTCAAAAATTAGGAAAGATAAGATACGAAGATTTCTTGAGGAAAATCATGGAAGAAAGGAGCAAGAGAGATGGAAATAATAAAAGAAAGATTGCGAAACTAACCTAGGATATCGGGGAAGGCAACAAGATGACTGGCGCGGTGAGA
Source organism: Cocos nucifera (assembly GCA_006176705.1). Lineage (NCBI taxonomy): Eukaryota > Viridiplantae > Streptophyta > Magnoliopsida > Arecales > Arecaceae > Cocos > Cocos nucifera. Next base: position 144,825 of record QRFJ01001105.1, on the reverse strand, counting down.
AATGAATGAGAGAACACTTGCCTGTGGGGGAATGAAGGAAGAAATCGAAAGAACTCTCGGACAGGAGGAAGAAGCCTAAGGAAAGGAGGAGAACTCGGAGGAAATGAGACCCCCCAAGAGAAGGAAGGCAGGTTTAAATAGCCTATGGAGTCTGCGGCAGTTATGATGGCGGATTGTTTCCAGTCGATCCTTGACTGGTAGGTGTCCTGCTAACCTTGGCAGGCGGCTGATGGCTGACAAAATTTTAATTGCACTGTACTCAGGGTAGCATCCCAGTGGGAGTCTCGAAAAGCCATCTTCTCAAATTATTTCATTATTAAAGAGGTTTCGGCACCAGCACAAAAATCGCCCCGACTTTCTATCTAATGGGCACGAAATGCGAAAAAAGACTTTGGCAGTCGTCTTTTTACTTTCTTTCTTTGAATCTTGAACTCGAAAGTAGGAAGACTTATATTGGAGATAAACCCCACTTCTGTCGAAGCTTGGTTTGATCATCGACAGAAAGATATCTATAATCATAGAAGAGCTCCAACCACGGCTTCAACGATCCCTAAATGGTCGAACTCCTTCTGGGCTTCTCCGTTAGTTGGACTCCCATCGGGCTTCTCCTTCAGTAGGACTCCGTCCGAACTTTTTTATCAGTCGAACTTCTTCATCAATCGAACTCCTTCTGGACTTCTCCGTCAGTCGAACTTCTTCTAGGCTTCTCCATCAGTTGGACTTCTTTCAGACTTCTCCATCAGTCGAACTTCCACCGAGCTTCTTTCGGACTTCTTCCTCAATCGAGCTTCTTCCAGACCTCTCTCTCAGATGGACTTTTCTTCCAAATCGAATTCATCCTAGACTCCTTCAGTAGGATTCCTTTCGGACTCCTTTCAGCTGTCCAAAAAGACTCATTCCAGAAGAATTTCTCCTCATCATCAGAAGAACCTCGGCATCCATCCTAGATAAAATAAATATCAGACAACGCATGGTTGATCTTGAGGACATCCCAAACCTTCCTCGATTTGTTGAGGCATGGTTTATCTGGGCTTCAACTATTAAATCCTAACAAACTGGCACGCCATAACAAACAACTACTCATTCTCCATAATAAACTTCACATGATCCTGAACGGCCCACTATCAGGCAATTACGGCTGTCGCCATCAGTTTGTTATAGACTCTATCTATAAAAAAAATCTTTCAGATATGTTTTCTCCAGGCTGTCACCTTCCTTTTCATTACTCTGAGCACTCCATTTCTATTGGTCAAAAGAGCTGACTTGATCGTCAGAGGGTCCTACTAGAGCCACCACCTCCGACTCCGAACGAAATTTTATTTTACAGATCACCAGCAGTGACCTCTTCTCTTCCAACTCCAGCTCAATCCGGCGTCAACCAGATTCTACACCAACACTGGCTATAGCCTTTCGCTACCAAATGTGCTTTATATCTAGTATCGTCTACTCTAGAGACACCTTCCTTTTTCTTGAAAATCTACTTACAATCGATAATCTTCTTTTCTTCAGGTGGTTTCACTAAGTTCCAAGTATTATTCTTATGCAGAGACTCAATCTCTTCATGCATGGTCACTAACCACTTAGTAGAATCAATATCAGAAATTGCTTCTAAATATGTAGAGGGCTTGCTAGTGTCACCTGTCTCTTGAGCTACAAACAAAGCATAAGCAACAAAATCAGCATGGCTAGACTGTGCAACATGGCTATACCTGGCAGGTGGCTTTATCTCCCTCCTTTGTCTATGCTTGGCAATGTAGTAAGGCTCATTTTGTTGTGAAGTCTACTTTGAATTAATTCTAGTATCTGTTCTGAATTAAACTCAAGAGTAAAATCCTGTAAAAGATCAACTGCTCCCAACTCCACCTGCTTGATGTTATCTTTAATCTGTATAGATTCAAAGCTAATAGTTTTTTCTTATTTAGGATTAATCATAGCATACTCATCAAAAGTAACATCTCTATTAGTATAAATGGTGCTTCAAATATAATTTGTTGGTGAGAGACTTTGTTATGTACAAAGATTCTAACTTCTACTATAAGCTAGCGGCTGTCTTCTCTGAAAGCACCTCTCGCAAAACCCCATCAGACAAATATAAATGGATCGCTATCAAAGCTTTATCATCCATCTCCTTCTTTTGCTCTTTTGTCAAATTACTGGGCATCTTCTTTTTTCCTAGCAGCGCCTTTTTCAAACCTTTCTGCGTTAAGACTGCTTGCATCTTAACTTGCCATAAATTAAAACTACTAGTACTATCAAACTTCTCAATATCAAACGACGAAGAAGCCATAGTCAACCTGTTGATGGTTGAGCTATATTATATTTATAATTAATTTATTAATTAATAAAATATATTTTAAATACTTTTTATTATAAGTTTTTATCTTCTAATGAACTCCATTGTTGTGATGAAGTCCTTAGAATTATTTAGATTTGATAAAAAAATAATTTATCGATTAGTTCTTAAAATTATTCACGATCAAATGATAGGCTGTTAATAAGGACGACAACGTCTATCGAGTATAGATCGCTGTATGCCATATAAGTTGGTTGCCTTCTTAACTGAGGAGTGTGGAGATACTGGTATGGCATACAGGTGAGATATAGAAGTATATCATCACTGAATATAATCAACTTTAGAGTATTATGCTATCAAGAATATTTTTGATGGGATATAGGTATACATGTCCCTTAGACCTGAGATCATCTTAGTGTCTTGCAAGTAATTCACTATGCTTTGGTACCGAACTAACTGAATTTCTAATTCAATAATGAAAGACTTTTGAGCACAGTCAAGTACTTATGAAGTCGGTGTGAGATCAAGATGGAATTAATCACTCCAAGAATTAGAGAAGAATGTATCACTATATTTCAATATAGTAAAACCTTGGCCAAGATAATTCATGAGATAAATTTGATATTTTAAAATACAATGTGGATAGCCTGATTAGAGTTGACAGTTTAACTTTGAGGTGTTCTACGAGCATTTTGGTCAAAAAGATGAATTATATGGAAACTATATCCGCATGGGTTCTAAGGATGTTATTTTACACATTCGATCTATTCGGCTGTCGGATATCATTGCTAAATGGTTATTTCGACTCGTATAAAAAATTATTTCTATACTACCGACTTAGGTTTGGACCTATGGGATCACACACATTAGAGTTTACGATCTGATCGAATGGTTGATCAACGATTGAGAATCATTCTAAGATTAAACAATCAATACATTCGATGTTTAACCTAGTGCAAATATTGCAGGAGGATCAATTAGCAATTCGATTGCTAATTGGCTTAATTTGATTAAGTCAAAGAACTGAGATTAAGTCTAATTAAATATAATTTAATTAAAATTAGTTTGGACTTAATTGGATCGAGTTTAATTGATTTTTTAGATAAGCCAAGTGCAAGGAATAATTAGTCTTAGTTCAACTAGGACTTGAGTCAACCTAATTTTCTAATTTAATTAAAAAATAAATTAAAATTAAATTAAATTTAATCTAATTTAATTAAATTTTTAATTAGATTAGGACCTAACTTAATTGGATTGAATTAATTTTAGTTTGATTTGGTTTGAGAAATCATATTTGACCAAGTCAAATATGAAATCCTAGTAAGACTAGGATCCGTCTTGCGCTACCTATATCCCACGCCTCCCCATGCCCACTCTCCCTTTATTTTTGGCGATAAATCTCTTCTCCCTGGTCTTCACGCATGCCCACTCATCTTTTCTCTTTTTCATATGGTAATTAGTTATGGACCCAGTCAAAGAAGGAAGTTTGAATTTGATTTAAATTTTTCTTTGGATAGAGTTTTAGGAAACTAAAACTCCTTCTATGCATGTCGCTCATTCTTTCTATTTTCTCTCTAATTTATTTGATGGAAAGAAGAAATTTTGTGCGCTTTTCTCTGATGGTCCACGCCAAAAAGAAAGGAGGGGGCGTCCAAGTGTTGGATGCCCCAACTAGTTGCCATGTTTGTTCTTTCCTAGTCTAAGAATTTGACCCAACAAAAACTCCTCTATAATTAATTATATAGGATGAATTTTGGACTGATTTTTGAACATGTTTCAGATCTTGGAGAGTGCTTTTGGGCGTGTGAATACTAGGGTGAGAGACCTCTTGGGCGTTGAAATTTCATATACACCAATCCGGATGTCTAGGTGAGAGAATAGAGAAAAAGAAGAGGATCTTCTTCTAGGATTGCTTTGTTCTTCTCTTATCCTCCTCTTTTGAGATTTTTTTTGAGAGCGTCTCAAATCTGGAATCTCTCCTCTTTTTTCTATTCTTTGGAGGAGTCCAAATCCAGAAGAAAAAAGCAACGGATCAATTATCGAAGAAGGATCAGCACAGTACTAGCATACTATGCTGATTTTCTGCGTAGAACTTTTGATCGGAGTTCATGAGCTCGTGTAAACATTTCTTAGAGGCCGAACGTATATGCGGCTCGGAGCATCATCCTCAAGCCCATATTAGCAAGTTAGAACATTTAACTTGCATAGGTAATATAGATCTGATCTGTTTTTACATAGCTGCATTAGATATAGTGTAGATGCATGTTGATATGATCAACATGTTTTTCTTTCTTTACGTTTTTAATTTTTGATTTAATCTTATGCCATAATTATATAATAGGATCTTAGATTTAGAGATTCTCTGGTATTAAAAATTAATTTTGATTAATTTTAATCTTTCGCTATCTGATCTTGAAAAATTTTAAGATCTAGTTCCGAAATCCTAAATTTGATTCCTCCAGTCAGATCCCCGCATGCCCCCCACGCACCTGCCTTCCCCTCCCTCCCTCCTCTTTGCCCCACCACCTCCTCCCTCCCCCCCCACCTTCCAGTATGCCGGCTTCTACACCAACCCCACCCCCACCCCAACCTCCGACTGGCCTTCGCCCACCAGCCCGCACCCTCTACATGGTCTAGCCATAAAAAATTAAAAAAAAAAAGCATCATTTGAAATGGCACTTTTAAAAATGACATTTCGAATAGCACTTTTAACGGTGACATTCACCATGATATTTTTTTTTTTTTTTTTTTGATCGACTCATCTTTTCGTCCTTGGCCATTTGTGCATGCTGACTAAGCAAAAATATCTTTACAAATGATGTTTTTTTTTGTTAGAAGCAACATGAAGTTTTTTTTTTTTTTTTTTTTTTATCATTTTAATTAAAAAATTAAAATTTATATTATTTATGTAAATAAATTTTTTATTTATATTGGTATGGTACGGCATTCTGTGATAGCGTCTCAAGGCAGATGATACGACGACAAACCATCAGGCAACAGCTTGATGATAAGACCGCATCATTGAATTCTTGGTATCCAGTCCCTTTCAGTCAGTTCTGTTTTGTCTTATATGGCCTTTGTTGGATCTTTCCTTTAGCTAATAAGGCCGTTGATTTGAAAGCTACTAGAATCTAGCATTAGTTCGTGTTTTGTTTTAGCCTTCTCCTTCACCTTTGATTAAGGATAACCATTGGGTTAGGTTAAAGATATGAGTTGGATTGGATATAAAATAAATTAAAAAAAATTATTAAATCAAATCTAATTTATTTGTTAAATGAGATAAAACTTAAATCTAGATCTCATCATTTTATTAAACAAATAATCTAGCTGATCAACAATAAATTGAATCAAGTGGAACATGTCAAACAGGAAAGCATTGCGCTACCTTTATCTTTGACAACCTGTCAGGTAAGAACATTGCACAAAATTAAAAATAATTTAGATATATCTATGCCGTGCCAGATTAGTATCGACAAATATATTGAGTAAATATGATTATAAAACATAATATGTAGCTTTGTTATCTATATTATATGCTTATAAATATAATTTTTTGTAGATTAATTAATCTCAATTATCATCTAATGCCAGCTTGGTTTAAGCTCAATTTTATACATACATACATACATACATATATATATATATATATATATATATATATATATATATATATATATATATATATATATATATATATATATATATATATATATATATATGTATGTATGTATGTATGTATGTATGTATGTATCGATATGTATGTATGTATGTATGTATATATATGTATGTATGTATATATATATGTGTATGTATATATATGTATGTATGTATGTATATATATGTATGTATGTATGTATGTATGTATATATATATATATATATATATATATATATATATATATATGTATATGTATGTATGTATGTATGTATGTATGTATGTATATATATATATATATATATATGATAATAATTTTTATAATACCTTCCACTTAGCATTATATTGTTGTTTCTGTTATCTTCCGCTTTCCTTTTGTTAATATCATGCTGGCTCCTTTTCTTTGTCAATCCTCTCAGTTCATCTTAGTCAAGTTGGGTCCACTGTAGGAGTGGTACGCCCAGCGTCAGTGGGAGCACGAAACGGACTCGTTAATACATGGTGGTTATCAGTGTCGGTATTATTAATGAAAAAGAAACAAAAGTAATGCCTTAACAGCTATGGAAAAAACTTTATATGTTGCAATATGTTGATGGAAAAAAAAAAAAAGAAAAAAATCTTTTTCTTTTGAAAGAATCAAATGATCCTTCCGAGGATTCAAAGTTGGAGAAATTATTGATTAAAATCTTTTTATCACACGAACTTTGGACCATCCAATAAAAAATCAGAACAGAACATTATTATCATGATTAAAGTTGGCTGAGCCAAATCTTGATGAAACTTATAATTGGATTTTAGAGACTGAAATCACTCTACATAATAATCTAGTATGATCCATAGGCGTGGACATGGACTGGACCAGGCCTAGCTCAAAGTAATGTAGTTCAAATGTTTATTTGTCAGTAGTCACTTGCAATTTTCTAATCATCTTTTTGCTAGCTGATTTGATGCACGTTTATAAGAACATCAAGTTGCGTCTCATATGAAGAAAAGAATCATAGCAAGGAAATCAGAAAACGTCACACTTGGTCATCCATGATAATGTCTAAAGGGACAGGAAGTCTAAATTGCCGATCAACGGTTGTTTGTTTCTATCTATGGTCAGGTGCAGCCAACAATTAGTATGAAAGACATAACCTTAGGATCTTAGATCTGACATGAATTTGAATCATCATTCAGAAAATTCAATTTTTTCCAATTATCAAGTCTCAAGTTAAAAAATCAAAAGGTATTTTTTTTTTGAATTTTTTTTAAAAAATTCAAGACTTTATCATCCAGCACCTACAACTTGACCCTAAAAGGCCTACAAATTTAGTGGAAAAAAAAAAAAAAAGGAACAATGGTTCATAATTGCCTTGCTTGAACCTGTTTTGGTTCATGGACAATATGAAATGGAATGTTAACACCTTCAACGATTTCCTATCTTAGGCCAAGCCAAGGTAATGTATGATGTGGTTAGAGCAAACCAACTGGTGTCAAGTGAAGACCAGCATGAATTTGGATCAGCATTAGCTGAAAGTAGGATTCCAAATTCCAAACAGTGCCAAATCTAACTCGATCATGACAAGAAACACCTTGCTCAGAAAATTACAAGAGGACATCAAAACACCTACTCAAGTCAACTGCTGCTCTTTTTCTATTGTGCGGTGAAGAAAAATTACATGCTGAAGCACGATATCAAAGACACTTTTATGATGATAGCAGCTACTTATATAACAATTAATAAACTCTGATTTTATAAATATTTACTTTTTTTTTTTTGAGAAAAAATTTCACAACTCAATAATGACATATGATTTGACATTCTTGCATGTTACCCTTTAACACTTAATGAACTTTATGGATCTCACTAAAAAAGTGCCCATCAAAGTAAAAGTATATGTTTCTACCAAAAAAATGTTGTTGTAGAGTCCTCTAACTATAATAGTCAAATTATAGTCCAGACTACATCCTTGATCTCAGTCTCACAAGACTGTCCGGGTGTTCATGTATATTAGCATTCTAATCTAAAGCAAGGACCTTCTTAAGCTGTAATTAAGTTTTACTTTTCCATATCTTCTAATGACATTCTCGAACATGATGCGCCACGCATTTCCAATGTGATTAAGGAGAAAACATGAGGGTCGCCAAGCATTTGGGGTTGACTACAAGCTACAACCATGGTAGCAGGTTAAGAGCTGAACTCAGGTGCCAATCAAGTCAAAAGCCCAGGGAAAGTTTTGATCTACTTGATTCTTGAAATGGAACCCTTTCCCCCCTGGTTATGGGATCTAACTAGAGTAAATAATGACCGGCTGCCACCACCATAAAAGCAGGTCGAGGGCCAAGATTTTCTAATAAGTATGTGATCTAATATATCCGTCTCAAACCACAAGTTTTCAGTACAAATGCACGCAAATGATAATGGCATTTTGCTAATTACAAGCATGCATAGGGTTAACTTTCATTAACATCCTATTTAACTAAATAAAGTAGACAGAGAATGGCAAATCTTTAAGTTAAATGAAGAAAAGCAACAAATGAATGATGAAGCATTTTTAAAATGTTTCAAGATATCCCGATATCTTGCTTGATATATATCGACCATGGCACTAACATATTGGCAAAAAAAATAATAAAAACAAGTAAAGGGATGAAATACATACAATTATACAATATATATTCTGACTTGCTTCCTAACGCTGCAAGTCTTAGGAAGACAAAAAAAAAGAGAAAAAAGTCCAAAAAGATGGACTTTCCGTAATAATTTTACTCGTAAGTTATGTGAATGTGGTTTGATATTTTCGTTGGCAAATTTTTCCTATGAATGCTTCTGTAGCTGAAATGAGAGTGCAAATATTAGTTTCAAAATTCTAATAACCAAAGACTTGCCATTCAACAAATCACAGCTATCCAAACCTTAATCTATCAACACTCTCACCATGCGCCCAGAGAGAAACCTGATTGCTCTCCCCTTTTCAAGGAAAAGAGAAGCAAGCCTGACCATGCCTCCTGTAACCGTACCCTGACGAGGATCATGTAATGTCTTGAACACATCCTGAACGAGTTCTTGCCAATGAGCTTGAGTATATCCAAGTCCGGTATATTTTGTCACTTCAGGCCAGCCTTGAGAAGCAACAATCTGTAAGCATAGATCGTTAGAGAAAATATATTAAGGGCTATCACCAGTAGGATGAGTTACATCCGCTCCAATTATTATGGTTGGTACATCACTGAACCATGGGAATTATCCAACTTACAGCATCTATAAGTACAGTATTTCTTCCTCCCATTTGCATGAATCATGTAGATAAGAAATGGAGGCAAGGAATCATATAACACGGTATTTCTTCCTTCGCACTATTTCTTTATCAGAAATATGAATAAAGTGCTTAAAATTATCTTGACGTTAATTTTAAGTGACACATTTGGCTGGTATTGTTTGCTGACTTTAAAAACATGATTTGTTAGGCAGAATTGACACATCAATCCAAATCAGTTTCAAATATTTGTCCGAGATTGCCTATATTCATATACAAGCATCACGATCAAAAGACTATTCTTGCAATAATATGCAGGGGAACATAATAAACAAAGAATATACAGAAAGAATGGTCACAGCATATTGATGGAATGTGAGAAATGAAAACACACCATATAAAGAATCATTATCGTTAGGAAGGAGGGGTAAGAGAAACTCTAGTTCTTCCCCTTGAGTTTGTCAATTGCAGCGTTATACGCACCTGTCAGAGGGCTTTCTCCACTTGTTTTCACCTTGCAGAATGGATTGGTTTTGCTAATTCGTAGTTAAATTAGCAAGGAAGGATTTGATATCTCAACATCTCTCAAAACGTATGGCCTTAAATCAAGCAGAATGGAGGAAAAGAAGTAATATAGCCAACCCCAACAACTGGTTTGAGATTAAGTCTTAGCTGAGTACTGGTTCATGGTTGAATTGCTGCAGTGTTAGATCGGCAAGATTAGGTATAGTTGTGCATGAATTACTGTAGGTCTACAAAAGCTTTTCCCAGACACATGAACAACTAGTTATCGTTGCATGCTCTCGTGAGGAAAAATTAAGCAATTAAACCTGCTATGGATAAAAATTATTGGGAACAAAATTTAAACTTGTCACGTATTTGGCACATTTGGGCTTGCTACTGACAAAATCCACAAGCAGTGCTTTCTTGAAGTAGGGCAGAAGACTTGCACTCTATAGTGCATCTGTTGCATGACTGGTAAAATCCAAAAATTTGTGGCACAAGTTTTATAGGATATGTACCTTGTCAATGTAGTCCATTGGCCAACCTGAGACAAACATTCCTCTTCTTTTTCAGGGTCATGATATTTAGATCTATAAGACACAATAGATAAAGAAATATTCACCAGCACAATATTTTCTGGATGCCACTTTCTGTAAATGGCTCAAATTAATATCTTCCAAAAGTAAAAGTTGGATCAACTGTGTCAATCTTGTGCCTTTAAAACCAGCCCATTCACAGTTTTGTCTTTGATGACTAGATAAGGTTGATTTATTAAAGATGAGCATTATTTATGAAGCAACAAATGAATCATTCACAATCATGCTCTGCTAATTTGTTCTGAATTTATTTTCCCCTTTTGTTATGTAGAGCAGAGCTGAAGAACTACTCACCGTGGAAACAGAAAATAAGCAATATGAAAATGAGACTATTAGAGCATATCCTGCACAAATAATGGGTTGGCATGGAGAAAAGTGGGTCCATCTTTCCTGTATGTGTAGGCTTCTAGAATGGATAAAATAATGTACTCTTACCTGAGAATGATATCGACTTAATATAAATGAACACATAATCTCTTCAGATCAACATCTCCAAGATTGCAGCTAACAATAACTTTTATAATTACCGAAGCATCAAAATCTTCCTAAGTTTCTGATTTTTATAGAGGCCTTTGCTAATACAATGATAGTGTTGGGTTAAGTAAAGGGAATGATTCGACATGTAACCTTCAAACACATAGAACACAGTCAGCACCGCAAGGACCTGGCTTGCCTGAGTCGGCACAGATCAACTTTGTATTTCAAATACGGTGGGCTACATTAGTTATGCTTTCATTTGTTTACTGAAAAGAGCAGAAGGATTTCCAATTATATAGACATAAAATTATGGAGATATAAGACTGCTAAGTCAATTGTGAAAGAAAAAAAAAAAAGCCAAAAACCCTATGCTTTCATTCCTTTACTGAATAGAGCAGAAGGATTTCCAATTATATAACATATATAAAATTATGGAAATACATATATAAAACTGCTAAGTCAATGATGAAAAAAAGAGAGGCAAGTTTTCCTTCCAAATAAAAAGGCAAGTAAACCCAAGACCACCAAATAATGCAGCCTTTGCCTTTTAAATAGTAAATTTACTCAGTCCTCACCTTGATCTCTTGATAAGTGATAGCAATGCTGGAAAGTACTCTGAACAGTGTATGATCAGTTGAGCCAAAAGGTGAAATTGTTATATAGTTTATATCCACTTTTATAATGAAGGAATCAGGATATTCTTCTTCTGAATGAGATGAGAGACATTAACTTCAGAAAGGGTGAACAAACGCACATCAAGTGAAACTGAATAAACAAAGTATAATGTCACTATTAACTCCTTCAACAAACTTGTTAAAGATGAAAATCCCCTCAGTGTAACATCCTGAACATGTGAGGCAATAAAGGCAAGCTTCCACATCAAGAATCCTATATTATTCAACTAGTAGTCACATAAGCTGAGTCACATTCCGGCAAGACATAACTTAAGAATATCATCTGCATGTTCTTAAAAAATCCTTCGAGTCTTCCAATTTCCACTTTAAACAAGTTCTGGTTACAACAGCTCCAGGTATGGGCAGCACCTGCATATGTAAATACCCCAACCTGGGTGAACTGTGTTTACCAATAGAAGCTACCAAGCTTGTATTCCTCATTAAACACAAAGAGCTATGTCAGTCAAGTTTATGTAAGCTTCAACTTCTGGCATCAAGACAAAAATTCTATCTCAAAACCAAATGTGTGACTGTCAACTGTATAGGCTGCTTCGATAAGATTTGGCTTGAAGAGTTTTCCCAGCAGAATCTCCCAGAATCAAACAAGAATTTTAATCAAGTGGCTTTCAGGGGACAATTTGCCCTGGAACATCATATCTCACCTTTTGAGAAGGTATGATGTATTAATAATATCTCGATCATTTATCTCAATTTGTTCATCCAAGTCCATAAGCCTGCTTATACTGTTCAGTACTGAGTAAATCTGACTTCTTTGAGGAGATGCAGAATCGGCTACAAGGAACTCATGAATCATGCCATTCACTTCAATTGAACTGCAACCTGGTGTCTTCTTGATACCAAGATCTTTCATCTTTCTTCTTATTTTGGTGACATCATTCCATCTGTCTGCCGCAGCATATATATTAGCCACAAGAGTATGTAGACCAGAATTTACAAACTCCAGTTCAATTACTTGTTTGGCCAGTCGCTCACCCATCTCAACATTGCCATGCATTCTACAAGCATTAAGCAAAGCACCCCACAAAGGTAAGATACTTTTATCATTATTATTCGGTATATTCCCAATCAACTTCTCTGCATCATCCAAAAGACCGGCACGACCAAGGAGATCAACCAAACAGCCATAGTGTTCTAATTTGGGTTCTATTTGATGCACTCTCTTCATAGCATCAAAATAGTAACGGCCTTCATCCACCAATCCTCCATGACTGCAAGCATTTAAAACACCAATAAAGGTGATATCATCTGCTTCAGCTCCAATGCTTTTCATCTCTGAGAACAACTCAAGTGCTTTGCTTGTTTGCCCATTTAGAGCCAGCCCACAGATAATTGAAGTCCACATTGCAGTGTCCTTTCCTTCCACTCCCCTAAATATATCCAACGACTTCTCTATGCACCCACATTTTGCATACATGTCTATTAGTGCTGTGCCAACCACAGCATCAATTTTTATCATATTGTCCTTGATGTATCCATGAATCCATTTTCCTTGTTCCAGTGCTCCCAAACTAGAACAAGCTGTAAGAAGAGCAGCGACTGTGTACTTATCGGGTTTGACTCTTTTCAGCTGCATCTCTCTAAAAAGTGCCATAGCTTCTTCAAAGTGATTATACTGCACATATCCATTAATCATAGCAGTCCAAAGAATTACATCTTTCACGGGGCTCCGGTTGAACAACTGTCTTGCTTCATCCAACTGGCCTGAATTCACATATCCTGAGACCATGCTAGTCCAAGAGATCACATTTCTTTCTGGCATGCGGTCGAAGAACCTACGGGCCATATCTACACGGCCGCATTTCGCATACATATCCAACAAAGCATTTCCAAGAGGTACACCGAATCTAAATTCTTCATTCATAAAATGATGAATTCTTGTTCCCAACTCCAAATTCCCCGTTGAAACACATGCAGAAAGTGTACTCACCAAAGTAGCTTCATCAGGCTTCACACCCTCCTGATCCATCCTCCAGTAAACAGAGATAGCGTCCCCAAACTTCCCACATTTAACATAACCCGCTATCAGAATATTCCAAGAAATTATATCCCTTTCAGGCATTTCATCGAACAGCAACTGTGAAATCTCAACCCTACATATGTCTGCATACATGCCTATCAGTGAGTTCCGTACATATGAATCGAATTCGAGCCCAGTTTTAACAATGAGTGCATGGGTCTTTTTCCCTTCCAATTCCATGTGAAGGCTGCCTATCGCCTTCAAAACAAAGGGGTACGTAAAATTATCTGGCTGAAAAGACTCCTCCCTCATTCTACCGAACAAAAGGAGACCACTCTTTAGATTCCCCTTCTTTACGAATGCTTTGATCATTAAGTTGTGGATGAAAAGTGATCGGTTCTCGAGGGTTTCAAACACCTTTGTTGCATGGTTGAGGTCTCCGGACACAGGATCGGTGCAAAAGACGATGAGGTCATCTATCACATCCCTGCTTAGGTGGAGGGATGAGACGAGGATTTGGCAGTGGATTTGCTTCAGTTGCTTCATGGACTTGCAATTTTCGAGGAGGGAGATGCATGTCTTCTTGGTTAGCCTTCTCACTTTGGAGCTGGAAATAGAGAAGCGATAGCAGATAATCTTTGAAAGAAGCTGGAGGGAAAGGGCAGAAATCGTGCGTCGGCGGATTCGGAACAACATGCGAGGGCGTGTGCGGCAGGCTAAAACAAAGACCGTGTGGTATTTATTCGACGGCACGGCCAACGGTAACAGCCATCTGATTTTTTTTTTTAAAAAAAACAGATGGTTAAAGTCTCAAGTTATCTAATATGAGCACAACCAGGCATATCAGAAACTAAAATACTCTGGGGAGGGGTAGATGCCGTTTCTGGTCCCATCCAAAGAGCACCGCTAGAGTACATAGGATGCCACTTGCTCCGCCGGAGTGATTCGCTATACAGGGTGTCACTTAGTACGTTCACTCGAGGGAAGACATGCTTCGCATGGAGAGAGGCACGCATTCTGCATTGTCCAAACATCTGTAAGCAGAGGATGACATTTTGTCACACGATTCTTGATGCAGCATTGGTGTAGAAGAACAAGAATATACAAGGTGAAATCTTTGAAATTACCGAGAAACAATCATAGACTCTAATTGAAGAAATAATTCTATAATTCTTTTTCTTTTATTGATAAGTCCCAAATAAACATAAAACAAAACAATGGTATATATAGAGCATCAATCCTAGCAAATTAAATAAAAAATTAAAAATATGAAATTGAACGAAAGAGCGACTCTGAAATATAAAACGAACCTGAAACCCACTAAAATGATAGAATTTAAACTTGAAAACTAAGGTAAACGGTGAGTCCTAGAGCTCAAAACAAGTTTTCTATTGATATCTTATGGGCCCCATAACGTTTTTTGGATTAAAAGTGATGACCATTTGAAGTCCAGGTCCTTGTTTTGACGCCCAAGCCCATTTATTTGGGCTTTCATTGCTTCTTATGCTCCATCCGGCCCAAGTATTCTTCAGCCAGATGTTCCGCATCATTCTCCTCCACTTGAGAAAAACTCACCTTCGAGTTATCATCAGCATCGGGATACAAAATCTTATCTTCAAAATAGTAAGGATAAATAGCAGCAATATTAAAGATCTTAAAAATATCCAAACTATCAAGTAGATCAACAACATAGGCATTATCATCGATCTCCCGTAGGACTTCTTCTGCTATAGCTTACCGTACGTGTTAACCGGAAACCTTTCCTTGCAAAGGAACATCACAACCATGTCTTCTTCAACAAAAACTTTCTTATAGCTGCTTTATACTTAGCATTAGTAGTTTTAAGCTTCTGTTTCACCTCAATCTGAATATTTTGAACTTGTTTTGCAAACCTCTATAGCAGTATTCCCATAAAGTTATTGGCTTCTAGGCTCAAAGTGATGGTAGAGCCGCAGAGGAAATGCGAGTGTTTCCTTACAATAAAACTGTTAACGGTAAATTGCAGTATTTAAAAGATCAGAGAACCAAACGACCTAACTTCTTAATACCATTGGCAGCGTACAAGTAATACATGTTTTCTTAAACGTTCTAGGAAACACGTATCAATCAAACTAAGAAATAGGTAGGGAAGCACTAATCCAAATTTGACTCGAATTGTATCTAATCTCTCTCTTTTCCTGATCCTGTCCTTTCCTGAGAGACGAAGGAAACAGATCGGAGCCTAATCTCTCTCTCTCTCTCTCTCTAGAAAGATAAGACCGTTATAATCATCATGGAGAACGAAGGAAGCCGGTCAGATAAAACCTCGTTTCTAGATTCTGCCCTTTCCTAAGAGAAGAAGGAAACACTTGATCCTAATTTGACTCGGATTAGCTTCACTCTCTATTATATGTAGGGCCAGAAAATCTCATCTGATCATCGTCTTTGCTTTTTGTTTTCTTCTCTTCTCCCTGTTCGCTTTGTTTCTGCTCGGAAAGTAGAACGATGGCGCGCTACACCGATGGAGAAGACTGGTACGACTGCGCTCAGTTCGAGGGGATGCTTTTCACCGTGACCGCCGATGGGAGTGTAGCTGAAGTCGACCTCCACCCTGCGGTGAAGGTGACGGTGTTGGAGACCGAGAGCTTCTACGACCCAAGAAGGGACACCACGGAGCATTTCTTTGACGTGTACAGAGACGGCACCGTGATCGTCGTGAAGATCTCAGTCTCCGGACGTGAGATTAAGGAGATCATCCGTTTCTGTTGAAGCACGTCGATCGGGTCGCAGAACCAGCACCTCTTTTTTTTTTGTTTTTTTCCTCCATTCTTAATTTTCTTTTTCATGCATTAGAGGAGACATATACCAATTTTTGTTTTGTAAGAGGAGATGTACACATAACTCTGTTTTGTAAGCTGATAACGGTACTTGGGACAAAGAATCAATATATATCCAATCTTTAGGACGGCTGTGCATGCGAGTCTTGTAGTTTGTTTGGCTGTAATCGTTTGGAAGGTTGATGGTTTTGTTGTTTTCTGGTGACTGGTCGTTCTGATTCGTTTGGGTATTGATAAATATGAATTTGGTTGAAGATTGTATACGAATGGTTTTGGTACTTTCGCTACTACTGCTTTGATTTATAGATTCTTGATTTGTATTGAGTTGTCCATTTGCTGAAACTTTAAGGAAGATAGCCGTACCTCTGAAGACCAAAATTTTGCTACCTTGGGATACAAAAACAGAGCTAAGCACTAATCCACCACGTGATGTTAAACGCCCGTTTTCTGCCATCTGATCTGCTATATATTTTTGACTCTACCGGAATACGGTCGCTGCCTTCCTCAGTCATGGCACTGCTTTGAGCTCTTGTTGAGCGAAGGATGTCCCCAAGGCTTTTAGAATTGCCTTTGATCAGATGGTGGCAGTTGGTTGCTTGTCCTGCTGCTGCTGGAAGGAGAGAATTTTCAACAAATTACTGGAAGACAATCCAACTTTTATTTTTAGATATTTTTTTTTATTTTTAGCTTATTTTTTTTTTTGTTCAGGATTAAGTTGGAAGAAGAATTGCAGACTCATGCTTGACGAATAATAAATAAACCCAGAACGAGTTCAAAAACATATTCAAACCAAGTGAACTCTTTTCTTTTATTTTTTTTATTTTTTTTATCATACTCTATTTCTCAAGGAAAATAAAAATTAAGTTAGAAAAAAGGTAAATAAAATAATTAAGTCTTCGAGTATAGTAATAATTAATCTTATGTACCTAATTTCATTTCGATTAAAGTTAATCAGGCATCTTAATTGATGATTGATTAATAGTCTAAAATTTTTTTGAAATATTAAGGATCAAATTATTAAGAAAATCAAATAAATAGTCAGATTTAGAATGAAATAAATTTCTGAGTGATTCTAAAATATTCTTTCAGCTTATATTTCATAAGAAATCTACTTTATATGGGTATGAATAAAAATAAATAAAAAAAAAAATAAAAAGTAAGTTCTAAATATTGGTCTTCCACCGAGTAACTGGATCCGATTGCCTAAATAAGTAATAATATTTGTGTAAAAAAGTGAACAATGTGAAGAAGCTTGTTATACAGTTAATTTTAACATGTAGTCTATTTGACTCGAGTCAGTAAGCGCAAAGGGTGTTCTACACCTAGTATCCTAAAATCAACTAATTTGGGAGTCATTGATCCAAAACTTGCAACAAGGATCAGATAGAAAGTTTAAGAGGTTAAAACATTGCACAGGCTATAAAAAAAACTTCAGCCCATACTAAAGATAGAGGATTTAAAAAATAAGGATAGAAAATTGATCAAGAAAAAACTCTAAAATTTTAAGTTCTTTACTTAACCATTATTTAGGATGGAATTAATAGTCCAATGATATATCTCTTAATTCTCTAACTAGGTATTAACTAATTTTATGAACTTTAATATCTTATCGAGTCGGTACATACTTTTAATTTTTCTCTTTTTACTCGAGGACTAGTAAAACTCAAGTTGGAGGGTTTGATAATTATTATAAATATATAAATAAAAATATTAAAATATATAATAATTAATATTTATTTTAAAAAATTAATATTTTTATTTATATTTTTTAAGAAAGAAGCTCGCTAATATAAAGAGCTCAATTTATGAGATAAAATAAATCAAATTTGACTCAAATTAGAGCTAAAATGAAAAAGATACAAAAACTAAAGTTTTAAATGAAGAAAAAGAAAAAAATAAAATAAAATTGGCCGATTCAAACTGGCTGGTGATTATGGTCCGCACGCCCAATCGACCACATAGTCCAATCAGCCGGGTCCACTAGCGCAAATCAGCAGCACAGCACCTGACCATGGCCCAGCCCAAAGCAACGTAGTGCCCGACCTAGATCCCTATTCGGATGACGTCAGGCTAGTGTCATTTTTCATGCGGCTTATGGAGGAGATTTCCTGTGGCATGGCCTGAGTCTTCACACAATCTATGGGCGGGGTTGAGTCGGTTGTTCCATCAAATGGTTGGCAGCTCTCTTCAAGGGCGATTGGGCGATGGGGATTGATAGCCGATTTTGATCTAAGCTTTCCCAGCATCATCAGGCACCAATGGACGATCGACATTGATGCCGATCAAAATTCGATGGTGGAAGTCACTTTTGATTTAATCCAAGCACTCCAGTGATCTCAGGTCTTCACAAACGCCATTTAACAGCCAAAAAATCATGCCGATTACCATCCAATGGTAGGGACAATTATCTGGTTTGATCTGGGAATTGCCGGTCGCCATCCAATGGATGAAAACACATTGATGAGATGATCTGACAGCCAAAATTCAGTTTAGAATGAGAATTTCAATCCAGACTCTAATTTGAGTTCGGTAGGATTCAAAACTCTCTGATTTTTTTCTATTTAAACCATCATTCATGCCAAAAGCCAGAGAGCCCTCTCTTTAGGGGATTAGCCTCTAGATTAGCCCCTCTAAGCTCTCTTCCTCTCTCGTCTCTCTTTCTTCTTTCTTTCTTTTCCTTTCCTTTTCTTTTTCTTTATTTAAAAGATTTGAACACGTCAAAAGCTAGAAGGATCAAAATCATGTACGGCTAAAGATGTCATGTCCAGGGGAGTAAGGAAAGTCTTCAGTATAAGAGTTTGTAATTTGAATCTTATTTATCTTTTTATTGAGCAATAAAATTTACTTATTTTTTACGTATCTTTTTTGTTTATACTTTATTATTTAATTTCTTATAATTTATACCTAAAGAGATAAATCATAATCGTAGAAAGATACAGTCTGTGCTCAGATTAGGATGAATTGTAAGAATTAATTAGATTTATATTTATATTATTTGATTGCATGATCTAAATAATCTGTCTGTGAGATGGGTCATAATCATGTTAGAGATGGTCAATGCTTAGTAGAATAGGTTATATTAGAATTAAATCAAAAAAAATATACATCTCATAAGATTGCACATGATAATGAAAAGATTGCATGAATCAATTATAAACTTGAATCATGAAAGATAAAATTGAAATCCTAGACAACTTCTTTTTTTATTAATTTCAAAATCCTAATCAATTATTATTTACTTTCTTTTATTTTAATCTAAATTAAGTCTTTTTAATTAATTAATTTATTTAAATTTCTATTTCAAAGATTAATTTAAATTCTATTTTTGATTAAAATTGAACGCAATTCAGCCTTCAATTCTTGAGGAAATCGATACTCGAGTCATCACTATTCTAATTAATAGTAAGATCGATTTAAATTTTTATTTATTGCTATAACGACAAGCATCCACTAAGTCCACCACATGGCTCGGAACTTGTAAATCAACTACTGAGAATGATGACCATCGTGTAGCACTATATTATGCATTATTACATGCAAACTCTGCTTGTGCGAGTGTTAAATCCTACTACTTCAGCTTGTCTCCACAGATGCTTCGAATTAGGTTGCCTAGAGTCTGATTAAGAGACTCGATTTGTCCATTAGTCTGTGGGTAAGTTGGGCTGCTATACTTCAAAGAAGAGTCAAATATCTACCACAATGTCCTCCAGAAGTGACTTAGAAATTTGCTGTCTCTGTCTGAGATAGTGGTTTTGGACGGCTATGCAATCGAGCCACCACTTGAAAGAACAGCTTAGTAATATGTTTAATATCTAAAGTCTTCTTGCAAGGGATAAAATACACCATCTTAGAGAACCTGTCAATAACAACAAACATAGAATCCACACCTCTTTGGGTGCAGGGGAAGCCAAGAACAAAATCCATGGATAGATCCTCCTAGATGTTTTCAAAAACCGGCAAAGGCATATATAATCCTGTATTCTGCATTTATCTCTTAGCTGTTTGATAGGTGTAGCATTTTCCAACAAATCTGCCAACATATTTCTTCAATTATGGTAAGTAATATCTCTCCTCCATTATAGCAATTATTTTACCTACTAAGCCGCCTCCATGTAAATCACAAATTAGCTTCTGCCGTAAGGAAGAACAAAGAATATATAACTAATTATCTTATATCAAGAAGCCCTTATATATGTGAAAATCTTTAGCTGGATATTTCTGAATGCACCTATGCCAGATGTCCACAAAATCCTCATCGTCCGCATACTGATCTTTCAAGCAATCAAAACCCACAATCTCCTACTGTAAGGTCATCAATAAAACTGTTCGCCTACTCAAAGCATCTGCCATCTTATTCTGAACCCTGGCCTTATACACTAATTTGAATAAAAATTTCTATAAAAAAGTACTCCACCTTATATGCATGTCATTTCGTATTCTTTTCTGGATATTCAAATACTTTAAGATTTGATGATTAGAATAAAGGATAAACTCTTGTCTAATCAAATAATGGTCATAATGTTTGAGAGTTCGAACCACAACATAAACTTTTTTGTCATATGTGGACTATTGTTGCCTTGCATTACATAGGTTTTCACTAAAAGGTGCTATTAGCCTCGTCTCTTGTGATAGGATAGCTCCAATGCCAACTCCACAAGCATCACATTCCACCTCAAATAGTTTTTGAAAGTTAGGCAATGCTAATATAGGTGCACTGCACACTTTTCCTTAATCAATATGAAACTTCTCTCTATAGTCTCATTCTAATCAAATTTTTTCTTCTTCAAACACTCAGTGATAGGTACCATAATGTTCGAAACCTTGAATGAATCTCTTGTAGAAGATTGTTAGGCCATGAAAACTTCACACCTCACTTATCGTTTTTGGTGTTGGCTAGTCTCTAATGGCACAAATCTTCTCCTCATCAACATGAATCCCATCTGTATTCATAATATAGCCTAAAATTAGCAACCTGTTAGTCATTAAAATGTACTTCTTCATGTTGATATATAGCTTGTTGTCCTCCAAAATTGTCAGACAGCCCTCAAGTGCTCAATATGCTCACT
The DNA here is from genome assembly GCA_006176705.1 of Cocos nucifera. Lineage (NCBI taxonomy): Eukaryota > Viridiplantae > Streptophyta > Magnoliopsida > Arecales > Arecaceae > Cocos > Cocos nucifera. Next base: position 123,528 of record QRFJ01001105.1, on the reverse strand, counting down.
TTCTATATGATTATAAATCAAGATATCATCAAAATAAACAATAATAAACTTGTTGATAAAATATTTTATAACCTGATTTATAAGCCGTATAAAAATACTCGGGACATTAGATAGCCCAAACAGCATCACCAGCACTCATACAACCATTCACAGGAATAGCCCTATTCATAGGTAGGATGCGAGCTTTATTTCTGATAAATCACGTATCTCCATCACATTCCTATTTGCATTGATCCCTAGAGCATCGAATAATTTACATAAGCCCTCAAGGGTTTGCTCCATGCATGCAAACCGTTGCTTGAGCGCCTCTGTTCATCACTCAAAGTTTCAACCGCTGCTCTCTAGGCACGTCCTGCCTTTTAGTTCACCTATACCCCTTGATCAACGTCAATAGGATGGTTGCCTCTAATTACGTCATGGTTTTTCATTAAGAGCGGGCGATGCTATGGCCTACTTTAATACCGCCTGATGTAGCATTGGTGAATAAGATGAGATTCACACAAGGTGAAATTCTTCTAGGTACCAAGGAAGAATCTTAGACCCCAATAGGAGAAATAATCCTGTGATTTTTTTTTTTTATTCATAAGTTCCAAATAAACATAAAGCAAAGAAATTTATAGTGTCTCAGCCCTAACAAATTAAATAAAAAACTAAACATATGAAAATGAACCAAAGACATACTCTCAAACATAAAACGGCCCTTAAATGATGGAATTTGGATCCGAAAACTAGGATGAACCTGTTCATGACCGTAGAGCTCAAAATAAGCTTTCCGTCGATATCTTATGGGTCCGTAACTCTTTTTGGATCAAAGTTACCCCTGTTCTCACGTCCAAGCTCATTTATTTGTTTGGGCTTTTGCTGCTTTCGACCCAAGTACTCTTCAACCGCATCAATCCTGTCGCTTTGGCAGTCTCCTTCCAAATTAATATGGGAAGCCCCCAATATAAGCCTCACATGCCCGAACGCTTTCTAGGCTCCTTTGTGTTTTGCCCATGGCATAAATGTATGAAATAACAGTACTTCCAGCAGCCACTAACTTAGAATATAGTCCTTTAATAACAAAAACATCTGCTATCATTATCAATCACACTACCGTTAAAATTTATCTTGAGGAAGTTTAGGGCCAGGGGCTCCCAAGTAATATAAATCATTTGAGAAATTGCAATAGCTGAAGAGGTGTCCCAATTATCCCTAACCATCAACAGCGAGAAAATATGTGATCTTGCACAAGCGCTTTCTTATCACAAGTCTTGGAGACAGAAATATTCTCAAATATATGGCTATTTCTAATAGGCTAAATATTATAAACAACCTTCCATTAGTATTACCCATATAAGCAATGAAGGAATCAATAGAAGATGGGTCCATGATGAAGGCATACGTAATACCTGACAACAATCATACATGTTTGGCCTTCGGGCATAGAAAGATGATATGAGATACAGTTTCCACGTTGCTTGGGCGACGGTCGTAGTTTGCTAGAACATTTAACCCTCGTCGTCCCGGGACTTTGCAACAAGTGATGCGATTCCATACTACCTTCCAAGAAAAGCAGGGAAACTATTGGATGGACTCCACGCTTCCAAACCCAAGCACCATCCCTTCTATCTATTGATTGATGGCTTATTTAATAGTTTGTAGATTACCCTGTCCTTCACCTTGGACTTGCATGTTAAACCCCACAGCAATCTATCTGGTGTGTGATATAGTAGTGGACAGAATTTTACATACCTCTCTAAATATTAATTCAATTATTAAAACAAAGTTGCATCTTTTTTGGCCTGGGATAAGGTTGCAAACCTTCAAATTTTGCAGCACTTCCAAATTCACCATGGTTGGCTAGTAAGTAATAGGAATGTTGGATATCTAAGCATCATTCAACACCTCTACTGTTTGCCCATCACTAATGGTCTACCATATATTAGTACTCACCAATGGAAGAAAGACATAGATCCGTTTCCAAAAGGAAGAATTATTCCTGGCGGGCAAGGGTTGAGAAAAAGCTACTCACATCCCTTAGCTCTCATCAGACAACTTCAGGTATTATCTGGCTCCGTAATGAGCTTAGCCACATGCTTGGCCCACGTCACTTTCTTGCACGTTAGCATGGATTGAATACCCAGCCACTATCCTGAATAGGTTGACAAACTTTATCCCAAGCAAACAATTGAACTCTCTTTTCTTCTTCCCAGCTACCCTAAACAAAGTTCTTGAAGATTTGCTCCATTCTCAAAAGGGAAGTTTTAAGAATAATACTGTTAGTCATTATATATATATATATATATAAACAGGAATAGAGGAAAGCATAGATTTTATATCCATCATAGAGCAGGGAGATTTTGACTTCCGTCCATCCAACCTTCTCTAAATCTTTTGCTCAATTCCCGAGCAGCAATAATCTTCTATAATTTTCTTTGTAATCATCAACAAAAAAATAAATGAGAGATTGCCTAAGCTCTTGGCAACAGATGGTAGGCTTCAAACGTGCTGCTTAATCTGGTCACCCCAAATGATCTGGATAAAATATTAGCACACATAATAAATAGCTAGGTAAGGAAAAAGAGGACAATATTCGTAGAGGCCAACCAAAGACCGACAGAGGCCATTCAATTATTTTCCTTATTTCAATAAAAAAAAGTAGAAATTATTGCTTAGTCATAGCTAACATCGCAAATGGATTGGGTTGGCTCGTGCTCTGACCAAACCTGACCCAACCTATTCTTAAAGATCCATGGGGCTGGGTCAAGTTAAAATATTAGATGTGTTCCACAATTCAGATTGGGTTTATGTTTCATAAACTTTGACCCAATGCAGCCTGAACCAATCCGTACACTATGTGGGTCTACTTTGAGGCTTCCTTTTAGTTACCCAATCCTACCTAACTCTAATTAACTTGAAGAAGGTATTCCAAGTTATTTCTTCTTTTCCATTACTGAGAGAAATGCACCCAAACCAAGCTCACTATATTAAGAAAGACCAGTTGTTTAGATAATTAATCTCTTGAAGTAGATTGCAATTCTAGATAAATATATATAAACATTAAGTTTTGACTATATTAGCAAATAATTTTGTGGCAGTTAAAATTCAGTTTGATTCAATAGTAAGAACAAAATTTTCTTCATAAAATCTTGTTAGTGGACATATATAGACATGGATTTGATCCGGATGCGACCCAGACCCAAATATTTTTGGGTAGATCCAAGTCATAGATGACTACAATTCAATCCGAATGACTTGCTAGGTCTAAAATACTTTCCATGGATCGAACTTGACTCAACCTAATCATGTATTGGATTGGGTTTGGCTCCAACATCATGACCCGTGTATGAAAATAGGCTAGTTCAGGGTCATGCATGCCTTAGTTCAACCCAACCTCTTTGTAACCTTAGTCAGAACAAGAAGTTTCACCACCAATTCTAAGCTCCAAAACTCCAAATGAGTTTATTGGCATCTTTTTTCTATCCCATTTTAGGTGAGCTGGGGAACTCAGGATCTTTGGAGAGCTCAATTAGTTGAGGTAGAGGGCAACTCATCAAGCTTAACTAGCCAAGATTTGGATGTGTGAATGAGCATAATGTTGAATTAGTTAAAAAGGTGTGGGTCAAGTAGAGGATAGATAGTTGCATGGATCTAGATGCCCTGATCTTCAAGGACTTTCACTATCATCATACTACCATTAAAAAAGATGAAAACGAATGAGGTGTGCTGCTAGGCTATGGGGGAAAGGATATAGCGCTAGACTATGTTAGGAGTGTAGTGCTGGCATAAGGGCATAGCACTGAGTAAAGAGAAAAAAAACTTATATATTGGATTGATTGTCAAAGGATCCCTTTATAAAGTATAATTCTACTTATTGATACTAATACGTAGTAATTGCCTACAAATACGATAATTATCCATACTGACAGTTGCTTTCCACTTTTGAGCTTCACCACTAGCAGTCTGTTAGCCATCTTCCCATTATGCAAGTGCACAAGTATGATCATTCTATAATAGCTAGATCAATAATCATGCCTTATTGGCCTTTAATGTAGCTTAAGTAGGCTATCTCCTCTCATTCGGCCTATAATATAGTCTTTAATTTTTGGGAGTTTAAGACCAGTATGTTTTCTTCAATCTTGGCTCATGATTTGACATTTCGGCCTACTTCTCTACCTTAGGCCCAAATTTTATCCGCTAGATCTAGGTCTCCACTTTTAATATGCTTTCAAAGCCAAACTCTATCTAATCTTTACAAGGGTCACATGGTTCTCACTTGCTTTGATTCGCTTAACTCAATCGATGTGGCATTTGCTCTTGGCCAACAATTAGATTATTGAGATATGATTTAAACAATATCCTCTATATCTTATTGGCTGAGGGTCATGAGACTAATAAAATATCCATCATTTCCTCTTTGGTACTTGCAAAATGATGATCCTATAATATTGGTTTTGGTTTGCTGACCTGATATTCCTTTAAACCAAGTTGTTTGCCTTTTGCCTTTGGTAATCTACTCGCATTTTTTTCGATTTTGTTAATCATCCTTTCCTACTAACTCCTTATATGGATGCTTCTGGGCACCAAAATGACCCATGCATTGTTTGAAGGATCCTCCACACCTGTAGGGATTTGGCATTATCTTCAGTATTAATGGGGATCACCTTACCAAACACTCCTTTTTTTCTATAAATAGACATTATACTTTTCTTCAATGCTCATCTCCCTTCTTTTGTGGTCATTCCTCTTCTTCCTCCTGACCACTCTCATCCCTCCTAATCTTATTTTATTTATTATGGTTGGTGAGACTGAGTATTGGCTAGCACAACTCATTTATTTTGATCAATCGACTTCAAATCGATGTATTGAGTTGGAATCTCATCACCAAATCATGCATCACTACAAATGGGTTTTGTTGCTAAATTGGAATATCATCACCATAGATTTGCTATTTGGTTGAGGGCTTCCACATTGACAAGTCAATATGTTTTTGGCTAGTCCTCAGCTAATGTTGCATGCTCACCATTTTTGCTTTAGCTAGAGAGGACCTCTCGTGTTTCCATTCTTATCAACTTTATTTGCCCCCTAATTATGAGACTCGTTGTACTCATTCTGACTCTGTTGCCATCATTTGAAAATATGAGGGTATAACATCAGTTCTATAGGAATTGATGTAGTGCTCCCAAGCCTTGAGAGGCCATAGGATAAGTCTGGATGTTGACTTCAAGAGACTAGGATAGGTGTGAGTCCTAGGGCTAGGACATAAGTTGTCCTAGGTGAAGACGATGTGTAACCCTGCACGGGCTCGAGGTTCAGATGTAAGAATCTTGAAGAGGCTTGGTAGATGCTCTAAAAATCTGAAACACAAGATGGAGCAAAGAACCAAAGTCAGAAGAAGAATCAATCAAGATAAGGGGTTGACACACAAGCGAGCTAGCTTGGATACGCAGTTGAGCCGGCTTGGGCTGAGATCGAGCTAGCTCGGGGTGCAGTCGAGCCAGCTATCTTAGATAGATAGAAGATAGGGTTCGGACGAGATGCAGCCAAGCCAGCTCGACTCCTGATAGAGTCGGCTCAACGATGGCGAACAGAACTGGATGAAATTTTCTATTTGGATCTAGGATAGACTTTTATCCTAGGGTCTTAAAGCTTGGATCAATAAGATCTTAAGGGGGCTAACTCATGTATGGATTAAGTTCAGATCTAGGAGATGAGAGTATGTGAGACATATGTATATGGGCTCGGTGAGTGCTTTTATGTATTGGATTAGCTTAGGAGAGATTTTCAGTTGGGGTTTGGATTTATTAGGGTTCATATGGTATAGTAGAAATCCTAGGATATATAAACCTAGGTATTCTATCTTTACAATAGAGTGAAATATAATTGAGCTTTTCTTCCTAAAAACTCTCTATTCTTCTCTCGCTGGTTCTAACTTTATGTCCTAGGTGCCGACCATCTACTTTATTTTTCTTCTCTCCAATAATTGGTATCAGAAAGGTATCAGAATCTAACAAGTGGTATCAGAGCCTGGTTGAGCATGGAGAAAGAAGAAGATCAGATTTTAACAGAGATCAGTAGTGAGATTTAGATCTAAAGGCTTTCTCCAAACTTTATGAAGAAGAAAGAGATCATAAGGTTGCTGTCTATCATTCCTAGTCAAGATATTTTTTTTAGATCTATCTGTTTGCTATTTTTGATTCGTATAATCATAGAGAACAGCGGGTTGAAGGTAGGATTTGAGAAGTTTGATGGAAAAAAAAATTTCATGATGTAAAAGATTAGGATGGAGGATCTGCTAGTTTAGATGAGACTGAATTCGATCTTAGAAGATAGGCTGGAGGAGATGATAGACAAGAAGTAGGTGTCCTTGGAGAAAAGGGCATGTGTCATAATTAGATCTTCTCTGGCAGATGAGGTGCTATATGGCATATTGAAGGAGAAGACGCCTAGGGGTTTATGATCGAGATTATGCCAGTTGTATAAGGAAAAGAACATGTGCAAAAAGTTGATGCTGAAAAAGCAACTGTACAGCCTTCGGATGCAAGAGGGTAAGAATGTTGTGGGGCATATTCAGCAATTTGATCGGATGAGCATAAATTTGCTCAACATTGGGATGGATCTCGAAGAGGAGGATAAAAATTTATTGCTGCTATATTCGCTGTCTGGGAGCTTTGATTTGTTGGTGATGACATTGCTGTATGGTAAGAAGATGCTGGTGTATGAGGAGATCGTATCAGTGCTAAGGTCCAACGAGCAACAAGAATGAATGATGAAGAGGGAGGTCTTTTAGGAGGGTCTCATGATTTTAGAGAGGCCTAGGCAAGGAAGGAAAAGGGTCAACGAAGGGATAGCAAGGAATCCAAGAGATGCTTTAAGTGAGGGTACTTTAAATAAGAATATCCACTTTGAAAGAATTGCAAGAGAGGAGAAATTTGGATTCCATCAGTTCAATCACTACAAGTGAAGAGTCAGATGAGCTCTTAGTGATCTCGAAGGAGCCCATGGCGTGCGATGTATCTGAGATAGTTTTGGATAGGTCTGCAGAGTGCAGAGGGTCTGAAGGGATAGTGATGGTGTCCAAGGTGCAGTGACAGGCTCAGCAGTACAGCATTGAGTGGTTGTCCTCAGAGGACTCGGTTATAGAGTTGACTTTTGCGACATCAGAAGGATTTTGATTTCAGATGGAGCAACGAGCAGAGGTGGCTTCATAGATGGAGAGAGATGTGACACGAGTTCAGAGTGAAAGAGTGTAGAAGGACCAATATTTTAGCACCATACCGGAGATGCATAGTTTCAGATGAAGCAGTATGTGCAAGAGGATAGGCAAAGTTTTGAGGAGACCGTGTTAGGGTATGCAGTAGGCACCGGCATAAAATTGATGCAAATTCTTCAGAAAAGTTCAGGATAGTTGATGTAACTGTCAAGCAGAAGGATGCTTACAACTCCAAGGGTGGTGCATAGAAGCAAGCCAAGATCTTTAGCATTGGAGGCTGTTATCCCAAAGACCTCAAAAAAAGTTCAGCAGTTAAAGAAGAATGGCGGTGGCAAGGTATGCATAAGTAGCTATCAAGGCATGCATTGACAGCAGGTTCGTGCAGAAAAAATTGTCAGGTGTGCCAAGGCTTGAGTGCACCAAGGTAGAGATTGTAGGATTTGATGTGATGCTCTCAAGTCTTAGAAGATCATAAGAGGGGCCAAGGTGTTGCCTCTGAAAGACTAGGATGGATGTGAGTCCTAGGGCTAGGACAGGAGTTGTTCTAGGTGAAGGCGGTGTATAGCCCTGCATGGGCTTGAGGTTCAAGTGTAAGGATCTTAAGGAGGCTTGGTAGGTGCTCCAAAAATCTGAAACACAAGATGGAGCAAAGAATCAAAGCTAGGAGAAGAATCAGCCAAGATAAGGGGCTAATACATAAACGAGCTGGCTTGGATACGCAGTTGAGCCGGCTTAGGTTGATATTGAGCCAACTCTGGATGCAGTCGAGCCGACTGTCTCAGACAGATAGAAGACATGGTTTGGGCGAGATGTAGCCGAGCCAGCTCGGCTCCCTACAGAGCCAGCTCGACGATGGCGAACAAAACTGAACGAGATTTTCTGTTTAGATATAGGATAGGCTTTTATCCTAGGGTCTTAAGGCTTGGACTAATAAGATCTTAAGGGGGCTAACTCATGTATGGGTCGGATTCAGATTTAGAAGATGAGAGCATGTGAGACATATGTACATGGACTCGGTGAGTGCTTTTATGTATTGGATTAGCCTAGGAGAGTTTTTCAGCTTGAGTTTGAGTTTATTAGGGCGTTAGATATATGTGCCCTAGAAGCCAGATTGGCTGACACTTGTAATACACTTCTAAGAGCAAAATTATAATTTTAATTATATATAATAAAATAGATTATTTTCTATCATAGTGTATATTTGAAAGTGTTTATGATACATCCCTTGAGTTAATGGTAATGATAGTTTATATTTTTAAGAGTTGAAAATTTAAGACATGAATTTTCATTATTAACTCATAAAATGCTCTCGACCATAGGATCATCATGAGGATGGTGATTGATTCGGAAGGTTGGTGTACGATCGCTTCTTTTGGATAGATGAATCTTAAGTCTATGGTGTAGAGACACCGAAGTGAGAGTACAGGTATTCGTTAGAGAACGAGGGCACTGAGCATGACCACCTCGAGCAGTCATGAGGAAGTCTACCTTCTCGTCAATGACTGGCTCAAAGCTGCAGTGGTGTATCTGGTTCTTTGATCTGAGGTGCATCAGTAGTTCACCTTGAGGGTGTTATAGTTTGACTATATCATAACTCAGTATCCTAGCTATTCGAAATCCTTAGGTGTATGTTGGCTATAACATGTTCATTGTAGGAATTGGATTGCACCAATAAGGGATCTATTTACCTCGGTAGATGAGGAGTAGTCCTATGATGATCATGAGAATCAAGTCCATAAGCCCATGGCCATGGCAAAGTGAAATAATAGGAAGAGTTTCTATTAGGATTTTTATATTAGACTTGAATCGAATGATTAATTCATATGACAAAAATTAGGGTTTGATGAGATCACCTTAATCCTAATCTGGTCGGGGCTCAAGATAGAGAAACTTAATCATACAGATAACTACACCAAGAGGTTCACTTTCAATTTTGATGGGTTGCCACCATATACTGCTAGGTATCACCGATGGATTTTGGAAGTAATTAGAATGATTTGGATGATCGATCATACTAGTTGTCTGAATCAGAAAAGTTCTAATCTATCGAAAGATGTTTCGATGATGTCGATGATAGAGATCACAACATATCCCATTACCATATAGAACTGAACTTAACTGGATCACATAAATAAGAATTTGAATCTAGATATCATCAATTGGATTAACCCAGTTCAATTGATTTGAATAAGATTCAATTAGGTTCAAAAAAATCGTGCTAGCACATGATTTAGCTTAATGTTCTTCTAAAACAATCATTAAAGCTTATCTCGACTGAGACAAATATGTTTTGGCTCACTTAGGAACCTTTACTTGGTCTGACTAGAGCTTGTCTAGGTTAGAAAAGGATTATCTTAATTTATGAGATAAATTTGAGATAACACCTATCATTTTTCATCATCTGCTAAATCTTGTCTTCGGATATTGGTCAAATATTGACCCTGGATACTTAGACATCTGCCCATATGTCATGCACCCATAGGAGAGAACCTGAGGACTTATCCTCCTGCTAAAAAGCAGATAGGCAAAGGGCACATGCCTAAGGAGGCATGCGCCCCATGAGGATAGAAGATGGAGTCCCATACAGATGGGACTCCAGTTGCTTCAGGGAATCAAACTAGATGGTGCTATGAAGACTTGTTTGACCCAGTCTTAGTGCAACCTAAGGAGAGTTTTGAGGGACTCCAATCAAATTGGATCAAATGATGTCATCCCATAAAACAGATTTAGATCTGATTGCACAAAGGGCCATGATTGGTCAGGATGATGTGGCACTGCATGGCGTAGCAGGGTCTATATAAACCCTATCTGCGCTTAGAATTCAAGGATTCTACCTTTAGCCCACGCCACATAGCCCCTCTCCCTCCTCCATGCCACCCTCTGGTCTTCTCTCTCCTCTCCATGCCTAAGGGACTTTGGGCATTAAGAAGGTGCGATCCAAGCAAGTGAAAGGCACCAGGAAAGGAAGAATGCAGCACTGCTGCAAGAGATAACGACTGTTCTTCATAAGTCATTTTGAAGACCTTCAAGATCAGATCCAGATCTAATTTTTGGAGGATTGATTGAGAAGGAGAATATCTTCAAATCTTACTCGGGTAGATACCGATAGAGGCTAGGTACTTGCATGGCTATATCCAGAACCTCAGGTAAGCATCAGAATCATCATAGGATAATTGGATTATCTAAAACAAAGGTATAATTAAATTAGATTTTATTTTTATTTTTAATTTTATTATTAGATCAATAAGATTAGATCTAAAAATTTTTAGATCTGATTAAAAACTTAGAAAATTTTTTTTAAAATATCCCTCCTGATCTAATTAGATCTGAACAAACCTAACCCAAAAAATAGATTTTTTTCTTCAACTGGTATCAGAGCCAAGTTCCATAATTCATTAGATCTAATTTTAATTTATTTTTAATCTAATAATTAAATAATTTTAGATTTTATATTAGATGTGATTAGATCTAAAATCAAAAAATTAAAAATTAAATAATCTAGATCTAAGATGTATGAGTTGCATGACTAGATTAGGAATAGAATTATTCTATGTATAGTCTAGCATGATCATAATTTTAATTTAATTAATTATAATTTTTAAATTTATTTATTTACTATTTTTTAATATATAATTATTATAATTAGAGCTAAAATATAAAAAATAAATTTATTTAATTTTTTCATATGAGATATGATAGATGCATGTTTAGACTAGTTGTAGAATAGTTCTATAAAATTTTCTAGAATAAATTTTAATTTGATATGATCAAATTTAAATCTTATTTTTTAGATATTTATGAGATAATTTAGATCTAAAAATATGCATAATATGATACATGAGATGTATGCAAAATATGTTTTTAGTTAGATTAATTTTTATATGTGATATATGATGTAGATCTAACTAGTTTTGTAGATTTATCATATTTCTGATTAAGACATTTTTCTTGGCTATTCGATCATAAGAACGAAGTAGGATTTAAAGACCCTCTCCTCTCACTCGATGGGATGTTCTTATAGTGTGTAGGGGTGCTGCGCCTTCAACCTTAATCAGAAATCAAAATTTATTTTCTACAAAATTCTAGATCCTGAAATCCTAGGATTTTATATATATATTTTATTTTTGAATCTTAAACTTAATTGAGAATTAAGATTATGAAATATATTAGATTTAAAATTAAATATTTTTAAATCTAAGACATATTCATAAAATTGGGTTCGGACTTGGATAGCTCAATTAGGTCTAGCGGTTGATCAAATCAAATCAAGAGTTGGTTAGGTGGGATCAAGAGTACTTAAGTTGACCAGCCTAATAGGATTAAGTCTAGATCAAGGTCGAGTCACATGAGTGATCGATCAAGTTAAGACCTAATTAGGCTCAGTGGTTAGAGTCTAGATTATAGGCTAATCCGATTGGTTCTGGCTCAACAATTTGGTATCTAAGGTAAGTTTGACAGATACGACCGATTGATTTTTAATTTAGAGCTACTCGACTTGAATGCATTCTTGTCGAGTTAATGGCATATCCCTTCCATCGATCTCACTTACCTGGCAATGTTTGTCGACCTAGTCCCGATCTAAGGTGGCTAACAATCCGAGCTAATCCATACCACTAGGTTAGTCATATTGGTTATGGCTATGTCAAGTCAAGTTTAAAGAGACCTAAATCAAATCTTTCTAAGAAAAGATTAAATCTAAGATCTTCCACTATTGTAGATGTGTGGGCCCTTCCTAGGGTTGATTATTCTCGACTGATCACAATAGTTTAGTTGCACTGAAAAGATGCAACCATATCTATTAGGCATTGAATGCTACGGACTGGAGGATGGATTGAGCTCAATATTCTGGATACGGTGAGAGACCCAATTAGAAATTCAATCTATAAAAATGGTGGGTTTGACTTAACTAAGAAGTGGATCAATATTTTGGACATGGTGAGATTCATGAATTAGAGACCAAGTCTGGGTGCACCATGATTAGAGAATCATTGGATAAGAGTTATTCACTCATTGGCTAATCCATCATAAATAACTGTTAGGTGAGGTGATGAGTCAGTTGGTGGGACTGCATCACCCACTAGAAATTAGTAATCATAGAGATTTTCACATCTCTACAAAGAAAGTGTAGGATCCAAAAAAATAGTGGGAGCTAATTTATTTAAAAATCAAACCTCTAAATAAATTGATCAAATCTTAATTACAAAATCTAACTAGAAACTTTGACTCTCTATAGGAAAAAAAAAATATCTACGTCCAACCCACTAGCCCGTATCTTGGACACCCATAGACTGATCGGATCCAATTATAAGGATTAGTTTTGAAACTTCAAAATTATTTTGGGTTCTGAGAAGTTGACTCATGTATTGGATCAGGATCCTCCCACCTTACCAGCTCGTCCGTCCATTAAACAAAGAGCGTCTCTTGATAAATGAATGGATGAAGATAATAAGGCCAGATAATACATGTTGGACTCGATGTTTGATGAGCTTCAGCGCCAACATGAAGATATCAAGATTTTCATCAAATATTGGCTCACCTACAAGAGTTGTTTGGTGAACAGAGTTGCGTAGCCAAATATCATGTCACTAAATAACTATTTAAGGTTAAAATGTGTGATGGGCAGTCAGTCCAAGATCATTATCTGATGATGATTAAGAACTTGGAAGAGCTTGAGAAGCTTGGAGTGAAGTTAGACTAGGATCTTCAGAATGATATAATTCTGCAATCCTTGACTGATGCGTATGGGCAGTTCATCATGAACTACCATATGCATAAACTTTAGAATACTTTGGTCGAGCTTATGAATATGCTGGTTATTATTGAGCTTTCTATGAAAGATTCTAAAGGCTTAGTATTTGCTATGGAATGAATTTTTTTCAAGAGAAAGTTTTTTGGAAAGAAGAAGAAGAAGTCTATGAAAAAGTAGAAGGTGGAAGGTGGAAAGAAAAAGAAAGCAGAGCTGAAGAAGAAAGTCATTGATAAAGAAAAGTATTTTCATTGTAATACTGATGGCTACTAGAAGCGGAACTGTCCTACATACCTGGCCATCCTGAAGAATAAGAAGAAAATAGGTCCTTCTAGAGGTATGCTCGTTATTGAATCTAAGCTTATGATTTTTTTTGCATCTAGTTGGGTGCTTAACTTTGATTCTAATGCTCATTTGTGTACTTTTATGTAGAATCTTGAGGATAGCAAGAGGCTGAGGGAAGGTGAGATGATCCTACGCATCGAAAATAGAGCAAGAATTGCTGCTGTAGCCATAGAAACCTACCTCTTCGACTACCATCTGGCTTAGATTTAGTACTTAGGAATTATTATTATGTGCCTGCTGCAAGCAAGAATTTGATTTCTATTTCATATTTAGCATAAGAAGGCTATGTAATTAGTTTTCTTAAAGTTCATTATAATATTCTTTATGAAAAAAATAAAATTTTAAATAATTTTCTTATTAACGGTCTCTACCAGTTACATATTGATGTATCTGTCTATAATATCGAGCAAAATGTGAATGCCATAAGATCAAAATGATCCAAGGATAATCCAAATGATAGGTATTTATGGCACCTAAGGCTAGGTCATATAGCAGAAGATAGGATTAACAAATTGAAGAAAATTAGACTATTGAGTCCGTTGACTTTCGAGTTATATCCAATTTGTGAATCATGTCTTCATGGCAAAATGACTAAGCTCCCTTTTGTAGGACATAGGGAAAGGGCCACGGAACTACTTGCCCTAGTACATACTGATGTGTGCGACCCATTTGATATACCGACTAAAGGCAACTTTGACTACTTTATAATCTTTATCAATGATTTATCTCGGTATGAGTATATGTATCTTATGAGACACAAGTCTGAAGTCTTTGAAAAGTTTAAAAAATTCAAACATGAAGTTAAAAAGCTAACTGAAAAATCTATTAAGGTTCTTCGATCAGATCGAGAAGATGAATACCTTAGTCAAAAATTTCTGGACTATCTCAAGTAAAATAGCATAGTCTCTTAATGGACTCTACCTAAAATACCTCAACTCAATAGAATTTCAGAATGGAGGAATCGGACCCTATTAGATATGGTTCGATTCATGATGAGCTTCACAGATCTTTCTGATTTTCTTTGGAAACATAGTCTGTTAACTGCTATATTTACTGAATAGGTTTTTTTTTAAAACCATTCCTACTACACCATATGAGATATGGCATGGTAAAAAATCAAATCTAAGTCATCTCAGAATTTGAGATTGTCCGACTCATGTCAAAAGACAACAAGTAGACAAGTTAGACTATAGGTCCTTTAGAGCTCAATTCATAGGATATCCTAAAGAGTCATTAAGATTTTATTTCTATATTTCAGAAGATTACAATGTGATTGTGAGTCGGCATGCCATCTTTTTTTAAAAATAGTTCATTCAAGATGGTGGCATTGGAAAGCAGATTAAGCTCGAGGAGAAAATCTCATAAGAGCAACGAGCTAAGGATCCTATGAAATCAAATCAGGTTGAGTCAATACAATCACTACCTCCTCCATCTCATAGATCGAAAAAAGTTTCTCATCCCCTTGAGAGGTACTTAGGTACTATTTTAGAGAAAGTAGAGAAAATATTTCTCATAGATAATGGGACTCATGGTGATGATTCCAAAATCTATGATGAGGCAATATCGGATATTGACTCTAAGAAATGGTTAGAGGCAATGAAGTCAGAAATTGACTCGATGCACTCAAATCAAGTATGGACCTTGGTAGATCCACCAGAAGGAATAGTACCTATTGGATGTAAATGGATCTACAAGAGAAAGATTGGTGCAGATGAGAATGTGGAGACATTCAAAGCTAGATTCGTGGCAAAAGGGTATAGTCAATGTGAAGGAATTGACTATCAGGATACTTTTTCGCCACTAGCCATGCTAAAATCTATCCGCACATTGCTTACTGTTGTAGCCTATTTCGATTATGAAATATGGCAAATGGATGTAAAAATGGCATTCTTAAATGGATACCTTGAGGAAGATATCTATATGGAACAGCCACTAGGTTTTACATCCAGTGATGTTGATCACAAAGTATGCAAGCTGCAAAGGTCCATATATGGACTTAAGCAAGCATCTCGGAGTTGGAATACTCATTTTAATGATGTGATCAAATTATTTGATTTTATTAAGAATGAGAAGAAACTATGTATTTTCAAAAAGGTCAATGGGAGTACTATTATCTTTCTCGTACTATACGTGGATGATATCTTCCTTATTGGGAATGATATTTTCATATTGACCATAGTTAAAATATGGTTATCTAAAAAATTCTCCATGAAAGATCTAGGAGAAGCATCCTTTATTCTAGGAATTAAGATCTATAAAGATAGACCGAATAGGATGTTAGGTCTTTCAAAGAAGATGTACATAGAGGAAGTGCTAAAGAGGTTTAGCATGAAAAACTCCAAGAGGGGATAGGTACCCTTCAGACATGGCATTTATCTCTCCAAAAAAATGTATTCCAACATACCTGAGAAGATTGAATGCCTGAACAAGATCCTTTATGCTTCAGCAATAAGGAGCCTCATATATGCCATGTTATGTACACGACTTGATGTAGCCTATGCTGTGAGTGTCACGAGCAGATATCAATCGAATCCAGGTGAAGAATACAGGACTTCTGTGAAATGTATCCTTAAGTACTTAAGAAGAACTAAGGATATGATGTTGGTCTTTGGTAATGGAGAACCGCAAGTCTAGGGATATATAGACTCAAATTTTATGTCTGATATAGATGATCGAAAGTCGACATCTGGGAGTCTGTTTGGTGTAATGATGGTGCTGTCAGTTGGAAGAGTTTCAAGCAGACAGTGATAGTAGATTCCACCATGGAAGCAGAGTACATTGCTGCATCAGAAGCTGCGAAGGAGGCATTCTGGTATAAGAAGTTTGCCACAGAGATTGGGATGATGCCATCGGATGCCATTCCTCTATACTGTGATAATAATGGCACCATAGCCCTTGCTAAGGAGCTGAGGTCTCACTAAAAATTCAAGCACATCGAGCGGCGATACCATCTCATCCGCGATTACCTTAAGAAAGGTTACGTTTAGGTCAAGAGAGTCAACTCCATAGATAATGTGGCAAATCTACTTATAAAGTCGTTGAGCCAGCAGAAGATCGAAGTCCATCTTGAGAAAATAGAACTTAGATTTGTAGCCAATTGGCTTTAGATCAAGTGGGAGTTTGTTAGATATGTGTGCCATAAAAGCCAGATTAGCTGGCACTTGTAATACACTTCTAAGAACAAAATTATAATTTTAACTATATATAATAAAATGAATTATTTTCTATCATAGTATATTTTTGAAATTGTCTGTGATATATTTCTTGAGTTAATGGTAATGATAGTTCATATTTTTAAGAGTTAAAAATTTAAGACATGAATTTTCATTATTAACTCATAAAATGCTTTCGACCATAGGATCATCATGAGGATGGTGATTAATTCGAAAGGTTGGTATATGATCGCTTTTGGATAGATGAGTCTTGAGTCTATGGTGTAGAAAAATTAGAGTGAGAGTATAGATACTCGTTAGAGAATGAGGGCACTGAGCGTGACCACCTCGAGCAGTCATGAGGAAGTCTACCTTCTCGTCGATCATTGGCTCGAAGCTACAGTAGTATGTCTGGTTCTTTGACCTGAGGTGCATCGACAGTTCACCTTAAGGATGTTATAGTTTGACTATACCATAACTCGATATCCTAGCCATTCGGAACCCTGAGGAGTATGTTGGCTATAGCATGTTCATTGTAGAAATTGGATTGCACTAATAAGGGATCTATCTACCTCGATAGATGAGGAGTAGCCCTATAATGATCATGAGAATCAAGTCCATAAGCCCATGGCTATGGCAGAGTGAAATAATAGAAAGAGTTTCTTTTAGGATTTTTACATTGAACTTGAATCGAATGATTAATTCATATGACGAAAATTAGGGTCTAATGAGATCACCTTAACCCTAATCCGATCAGGGCTCAAGATAGAGAAACTTAATCACATAGGTAACTGCATCGAGATGTTTACTTTTAGTTTTGATGGATTGTCACTATATGCTGTCAGGTGTCACTGATGGATTTTGCAAGCAATTAGAATGATTTGGATGATCGATCATACCAGTTGTCTGAATCAGAAAAGTTCTGATCCATCGAAAGATTTTCGATGATGTCGATGATAGAGATCATGATATATCTCATTACCATACGAAATTGAACCTAACTAGATCACACAAACAAGGTTTGGATCTGGATATCATTAATTGAATTAACTTAGTTCAATTGATTTGAATAAGATTCAATTAGGTTCAAAAAAATCATGCTAGCACATGATTGAGCCTAATGTTCTCCTTTAACAATCATTAAAGCTTGTCTCGATTGAGCCAAATTTGTTTGGGCTCACTTAGGAATCTTTATTTGATCTAACTGGAGCTTGTCTAGGTTAGAAAAGAATTGTCTTAATTTATGAGATAAATTTGAGACAACACCTATCATTTTTCATCATCTACTAAATCTTGTCTTCTGATATTGGTCAAACATTGACCTTGGATACTTAAACATCTGCCCATGTGTCATGCACCCATAGGAGAGAACCTGAGGACTTATCCTTCTACTAAAAATTAGATAGGCAAGGGGCACATGCCTAGGGAGGCGTGCACCCCATGAGGATAGAAGATGGAGTCCCATACAGATGGGACTCCAGTTGCTTCAGGGAATCAAACTAGGTGACACCAAGAAGACTTGTTTAACCCAATCTTGGTGCCACCTAAGGAGAGTTTTGAGGGACTCTAATCTGATTGGATTAGATGATGTTATTCCATTAATCAGATTTAGATCTGATTGCATAAAGGGCCATGATTGGCCAAGATGATGTGGCACTGCTCGGCTCAGCAGGATCTATATAAACCCTATCTACGCATAGAATTCAAGGATTCTACCTTTATCCCACATCACATAGCTCCTCTCCTTTCTTTTCTATACCACCCTCTGGTCCTCTCTCTCCTCTCCATGCCCAAGAAACTTTGGGCATGAAGAAGGTGCGATCCAAGCAAGTGAAAAGCACTAGAAAAGAAAGAAGGTAGCACTGCTGCAAGAGACAACGACTGTTCTTTAAAGCTATTTTGAAGACTTTCAAGATCAGATACAGATCTAATTTTTAGAGAATTGATTGAAAAGAAGAATATCTTCAGATCCTATCTGAGTGGATATCGGTAGAGGCCAAGCACTTGCGTGGCTATATCTAGAACCTAAGACAAGCATCAAAATCATCATAGGATAATTAGATTATTTAAAATAAAGGTATAATTAAATTAGATTTAATTTTTATTTTTAATTTTATTATCAGATCAATAAGATTAGATTTGAGAAGTTTCAGATTTGATTAGGATCTTAGAGAAAAATTTTTGAAATATTCCTCCTGGTCTAATCAGATCTTAACGTACCTGATCCAAAAAATAGATTTTTTCCTTCATAGGGTTCATATGGTATAGCAGAAATTCTAGAATATATAAATTTATGTATTGTATCTTTACAATAGAATGGAATATAATTAAGCTTTTCTTCCTAAAAGCTCTCTACTCTTCTTTCTCTAATTCCAACTTTAAGCCCTAGGTACTGGCCATCTACTTTGTTCTTCTTCTCTCCAATAATTAGTATCAGAAAGGTACCAGGATCCAACAAGTTCATCCTAAAGCTTTGGTGGGCACATGATGGAAGGTCTCCATAGTCTATGTTAAGTACACAGTGATCGAGCACCTTGAGAGTATTACAATAAGCCTTATATCCATATTTTTATAAATATATTAGTCAAAAGTAATACATGTCCTTTGTTATTTCTTGCACACTTGTAACAACTCAATTCAAATCGCATCACTTGAGGCAAAACTACTCCACATCCCAACCTCTTTAATAGTAGGACTAGACAAGCCATGAGAGAATTTTGAGTATAATCCATCTTTATAATAGGATGCTTGTATTGGTGACACTATATATATATAACACTATTTATTTTTCTACCTTTAGACCAAATTCATCACTTCTCCTATCCTTTGGCAATTTTGGTGTAATACATGACCCATACTATTCATAATCCATATAAGCAACTTTGATCATTCATAATATTGTGTATCGGGCCAAATTGGCCCTTACATTGCTATCTTTCCCCCAGACATATGGAACATGCACTACATAGAAAACTTATGGAAGCTCTCTTTGATAAGGTTGCCCTCCAGGCCCTTATAATGCTCACAATGAGTATTATGAGGTTGCTATATTTTTGCTCTTTGTTTTGAGGCAAACAATTAGGATCTAGTGTCAATAAAGATTTGCTTGCTTCATCAATAGTCGTATGAACTTGTCCATGATCGAGACTCTAGTTTTGGCCAAGTATTGACCAAAATATTCCTTGATGGTTTGGTTTGCTGCAACTTTGCTGGCACGACCTTTGCGCTACTTTGGTCAATAGGTTCCAAAGTATTACTAACAAAATTGTCGGCAAGAAAGCCGATTCATCCATTACAAGAATGGGTACAATTGTCTTCACCATAGAATCACTTGAATGCACTATAGCTTTATGAATCAGCTTTCAACTATAGAAACAAATCTTCTAAAATGTGCAGCTCTAAGAGTTGACGATGCTGCATAGTGCTCCAAAAGTGGCCCCAATATAGCAACTGCTTTCTCTGCAATTACTTTTTTGGCTTCCTTTGATAGTGGAATGATGTCATTACGTAGTTGTCTGGCTAAAAACAATGTAATAATAACTATGTAGCATCATACGAAAGACAATGTGATGATGACTACATAGTGTCCCATCAAATGTACCAAAAAGTTGTTGGTATCATTTTTCCTTCCTATTTCTGGCGAGCTAGGATACTTGGGATCCCTAGAGAGCTTGGTTGATTGAGGTAGGGGGTGGGTTGCTAAGCTTGACGGAGTGAGGCTTGGATGAATGCAAGGATGTGCCACTAGCGTGTGGCTAGCTAGAGAGGTGTGGGTCAAATAAAGGATAGAAAGTAGTGATTTGGCTTCTTATCCCCAAGTTCTCCATGTTAGTGATATCATACCTGTCAACACTGCCCACCTGCCTATGGGAACGAAGAAATGCAACCTCTAATTCCTCTGCAAGTTCATGATGGTGATCATCTTCAAATGTAACAACATTCCAACAATTGGTCAACTTATCATATCCTATATCCAACATAACAAGACAACCACATCAGCTCAGAAGTCAATGTGCTTTCTCCCTATCCATCTTCTCATAAATTTATTGCTTTAAACCTTGCTCATAAGCATCTAAATCTATGGCATGCAGTTTTTTGTTTTTCATATCTCTCCTTATGTTATCCCTTCTAATGATGAAACCTATATACTAAGCATATGCATTGAACCAATGATAAGCCTAGTTCTTGGAGTGGAATACAAACTCCATGATTTGGTCATGGGTTGACATTGGGTCATGCTAAATATCAAAGTATCTATGATCATTATTACTAACACTACTACAATCATCAATGATTTTCAATGCCTTGTACTTTTCAATCAATTTTCATCCCCTACATCATGCAACTTGATAAGTACCATAAATTTACCAATAAAAATATTAATTTATTAATTAATTCATATTAATTAATAATTAATTTATATATAATTTTTTAAAAAATAATATTTTTATTAATTAAAAAATTAATTAAAAAATAATAAAAATTAAAAAATAAAATTTAATAATCAATAGAAAGAGCTCATTTTTTTTATCACAACAAAATAAGTTTTGAACAAAATGAAGCTAAAACAGAGAAGATATGAATTTTTAAAGAAATAAAATAAATAAAAATTAAATAAAAAAGGAAAATGGCTTAGTTGGCTCAAGCCGACGTGCCAAGCCAGCTACATAAGCCGACTCAGTCATGAAATCCATCAGCTGATCCACCATCCAGGCATGGACCGCCAGCTCAATAGAATCCAGCAAATCACATCGCGACATATGGTGGACCTAGACTCTTAAAGGATCCACAAAAATCTATCATGGCTCATAGAGTATTTTGGTCTATTCACTCGATGACAGGAGCGCTGATTGGCTGTGGTATGTGGTGCGATCGGTTCACGCGATCCATGGGAATAGTAATGGTGCGATCGGATGGCTGCGGTAGCTTGCGGTCAAGATCAAACGACTGTGGTTATTTTTGAATTTGATTCAGCTTCAGACTTCATGCGGATTATCATCCAATGACAGTATTTGATCCAAGGGATGATTCGATGGTCTACAATACTCTCAGCATTGATCAGGACTCCCAACGCACTATTTGTGGTCAGATTTCCTCCATCGATAAGCGATCGGACGGCCAGAATTTAATCCGATCTAATTGGACTGATACACATCCGATTTTGATGAGTTTTGGTCTGTTAGATTAAAAAGAGTCTTGGATGAATTTCAGCAAACCACCGACCCTCCACCTGAATCTATGATGGGGTGCCTCCCTCCTTGGGCTTGGGGGAGACGCTCCCTTCTCTAGGGCTTCTTCAAGAACCCTGAGGCGGCAACATTAGAGAGAAGAGAAGAAGAGAAAATTGAGGGAGAAAAGATCTATATTGATTCCACTTTTGAAAATTCTAATACAACCTATGTATTTATACATAGCCATTAGGCCCGACCAAAAACTTTTCTGGCTAATCCAATACATGAAAGCACTCACCGAGCCCATGTACATCCATGTCTCCTATGCTTTCATCCTCTAGATCTAGACCCAACCTATACATGAGTTAGCCTCTTTAAGACCTCTTGAACCAGGCCTTAAGACTCCTAGGATCAACCCAGACCCTAGCCCAAAATAGACCCTCGCATAACTCTACCTGCGCACTGAGCTGGCTCAGTCTCAGCACTGAGCCAACTAAGTTCCATTGGGGCTCAGTTTGAAATTGAGTCAGCCCAGTTCTGTGCCGTGCTTGCAGTCCCGAATACTCAGCTCTCTATTTTGTCTGTGCTCTGAGACTTAGCCGACCTAATTTTGGACTGAGTCGGCTAATCTGCAAAATATCTTCTTTCTACAGTCTTGATTTTTCAGCTTTGGTTCCTTGCTTTACCTTATATCCCAGGTCTCCGAAGCACCAACCAAGCCCCTGAAATCTTCGAAGCCAACATCGTGACTCCTCCCGTGGCCTCCTAAGGCTTGAGAGCACCATCAATCCTCACAAGTCTTTCATTAGTTGTATGTCGAAATAGAGTCATTTCACCTTGTCTATGTGATATGAAGTCATAACGAAAGCAAAAAAAGTTATAAATAGATAGCAGGATATTATAACCACTTTTGGAAAGTAAAATAGGGTTGTAGCATGTCATTGGGAAGCCTTTCTCTACATCATATATCATATCTTTTTCGTTGTTTCAACATCATATTATTTTTTTTCTAGACCATGCACTTTGTTTGATATATCACTGCGATGGAAAATAATAACAAGAGAGTAGGAAGCCATAAATGGATAATAGGATGTTATAAGTTCTATGAAAAAAGTCATATAGGCCAGCAGCAGCTAACTGGAAAGCCTACCTCTGCATCCTTCATCATTTCAATCATCATTTCTGATCTCCTATTGCTTGTTTTTACTTTCTATGATGTTTTTACGATGTCCGATGCTCTATTTGACCAATAATTATGACAAGAAGTAATAAAGAGAATGTAGAAAGCTAGAAAATGGGCAACAAGATATCATAAACTCTATCAGAAAGTTTTATATAAGCTAGTAGCAGCTAAGTGACAAGGCTTCCTTTGCATGGCATATCATCCCAATCAAAGTTTATCATCTTCTGTTCCTTGTTTTGACATCGTATTATGTTTTTATGACATCGTGCACTTTGTTTGAGTTATCATTTGCAAAGAATAATAATAACGGAGGCACAGGAAGTCATAAATGGGCAATAGAATATCATAACTGCTATCGACTTTTATTCATGAATATTGAACAAGTTCATTACAAGATAACATTCATCAAATGAAACCCATATAATAAAGAAAAAAAAAAACAACCTAGAACCTAACTCTAGAAGCAGCATTGAAGGAACCCCAGCAACTAGTTACATAACTTTTCATATGCGCGCCGTCAACGTTGCAGCTCCACCACATTCAGATGTAATGTTGGCTTTTGCACTCGGGATGGAATTTGCCCTTAAAGAGGTCCATAACCTCTTTATGGGGCGTGGTGCATCAGTAGCCTCTTTCTCCCTCTACTCAAACTTCATTACTGGTGCAGTGACATTTTCCAATACCACCCAAGCCAAGCGACATTTCTTGGTGCTGTGCTCCCCAAAGACTTTCTTCGATCGCTTAGTATTCGATGGAGACTGATAAAGTGAAGTGACGCCACCATAACATCCTGAAAAGTTGAAAAGTGCCGGGCTTGAGCAGCAATACTAAATCTATTTATAGAGAGTCTAGACCTTGCCACCTTCGATTGTACCCTCTGATAATTTAAGATATATCATCCTAAGAAACGTATAGTGGGCGGCGCCTTCCAGGAGTTAGGAAAGCCATCATTTTCAATAGACTATTACCATGGAGAAAAGGGAGGCACTAAATTGCTGCATAGGTAATGTAAACCCTCTCCACGTCTTCTAGAATCCTTTCAACTCCAGTCGCCCTATTGAGATCGTACTAGATATTATGATGTCGTAATATGTTTGATGACATCTTGTAGTTTCTTTGACTTGTCATTATGATGGAAAGTAATAACGGAGCACAGAAAGCCATAAAAGGACAACAAGATGTCATAACCACAGATAAAATGTCATAGGCCAGTAGTAGCGAATTGGAAAGCCTTCCTTTCCATCATTCATCATCTTGATTGTCATTTCTAACCTCATGTTACTTGTTTTCACTTTCTATTATCTTCCTAGACACCATGCAATTTGTTTGACCCTTAATACCATGGAAAGCAATAATGGGATGGTAGAAAGTCATAAATGGACAAGAGGATGTCATAACCGCAATTAGGAAGTCATATAGGCCAGCGGTAGCTAACTGTGAAGCCTTGCTTTGCGTCCTACATCTATCTGATAGTCATGTATGACCTTCTATTGCTTGTTTTTACTTCCTATAATGTTGTTATGACACCATGCACTTAGTTTGACTCTTTAATACAATGTGAAGTAATAACGATAGTGCAGGAAGCTATAAATGGATAATAGGATGTCATAACTGCTATTGAAAAGTCATATAGACCAGCAACATCTAACTATGAAGACTTTCTCTATATCATACGATATCTTGATTGATATTTTTGATCTCCTTTTTCTTGTTTTGGCATCCTTTTATGTTATTATGACACCCTAAAGTTTGTTTTGATGACATTTCTTATTGTTTTGACGTTCTTTAAGCCTTGTATGACTTCTTGCTTCATTGCATGGTACGTTAAGAGGCATGCATCACATTGGATATCTAGCAAATGAAGTTGTGTGAGCATCATTTACATTTCGGTGCTCAATAAGGACATACTAAGGATGAGATAGGAAGTCATAAGGTGCTCATTTATGGGAAGTAATAAGGATGAGATAGGAAGTTATAAACTACAAACAAGATGTCATAAGTTATATTGGAAAGTCATATAAGGCTGCAGCAATTGTCTGAGATGCCTTCATCTGTATGCTATGTCATCTTGGAAAGTTATATATTTTCACATTTTGTTTTATTTTTGTTGCCTAGAGACAGCAACCCAAGAGGGGGGGGGGGATTGGGTTTTCAAAAATTTTAACCCTAATTGAACTTTAACAAGTATGTTCTTTAAAAGTTATCTAAAGAGTATGGAAAAGATGTGTGTAATATAAGCAATAGAAGAATTAAATCATACAAATTGCTAACTAACAAGTAAAACCAAGCAAGCCAAGCAAGCATGTAAAGTAAGCACAAGAAGACACAACAAACATATGAAATTTATAGTGGTTTGGAGCAACCTGCTCCTACATCCACTCTCCAAGCTTTTCTTGAGAATTTTACTATAATCCTTTCTTGATTATAGTGTGTTTATATTTTTGGACTTACAAACTAACCCAGTTGATTTTCATAGGAGCACCAATCAAAATCTTACACTGTTATTTTTTCGAGTTCACTAATTACCCAGTTAGTTTTCTAGGCTAACCAACCAAAATCAATACAATGTCCAATTATGGGCTTGGACTAGCCTAAATCTTAAGTTTCTTTTTCTCAAAGAAACTTATAAAAAAATAAAAATATAAGTATAAGTTTCAGCATAAAACAGAAAATAAAAATTAGAACTCTTTGAAGCTTAAAGAAGTTGCTGTTGGATTGCTCAAATAATGCTTCAACTCTTCTTGATGCTTAAGAGGATGTGGAAGATGATGGAGATAGTTTCTCTTGAAAGCCCTTTGATTTTGAAGCTTGGTTCCTTCCTTTATTTTACATTTTTTTTGATACTCAATGAGCCTCACAATTTGAATGAATTTTCTTTTTCAATCTCTTCCCATTCTTTTGAATGCCTTTTAAACCTTCAATCAATACTGGAGAATGATTAGTAGCTATTTAAAGCCATTGGAGAGCATTTATTAGACATTTAATGTACCAAAAATAGGTAGAAAAATTAGTCATTATGGAAGTTTCCGTTGCAGGTGTCAACCTTAGGGTCGTCCCTTGGCATAAAGGTCGACCCTGAGGATGACCTCTATTATAGAATAGAAATAGCTAGTTTCTATTTTTGGATGGTAGAACAGCAGGGGTCGATCCTAGGGTTGTCTCCTAGCAAAGGGATCGACCCCAGGATCGATCCTTTTTGTGTGCCACTCAAAAACAAGCGTGTCAGGCTATCCTTTTCAAAAGGGGATGACCTAGGGGTCATCCCTTTTTGCCCAAGTCAAATTTTCTTCACTTTTTGACTTTCGAAACTTTTAAAATTACCTCCAAAGATTCCGAATTCTTCTCTAATGCTCTTGAGGTTTTCAAAATATTATCTTGATCTCCAACTTGATGAAATGATAGTTTTGACCTTCTCCAAACATCTTTATCAATTCAAGTTTCGAAACCTTCCAAATTGCCTTCAAAGATTTCGAATTCTTCTCTAATGCTCTTGAGGCTTTCGAATAACATGGTTTTGATCTTCAACTTGATGAAATTGAAGCTTTAGTATTCTTCAAGTATTTTTATCAATTTAAAAATTCTTATATAACCTAAAATATATAATTGAACTTCTTCTTAAGATAAAAATTATTAGTACTTTTCTCAAATATTTTATAGTCATCAAAATTAATTCTTGGGACAATAATCTCTTTCTTTTTGATGATGACAAAATATTTGAGTATAAATAAAATAAGGTATATATAAAATATTAGAATAAAGTAGTGCCATTAAGGATTTTAAATTTAACCCAAGGTAATATATAAGTGTATCCAACTGATGCAAATTTTTAAGGCATGAGCTTTATAGTATCAAGATATAACGTCAGTTCCTACAGATAGATGATCATAGTGCATCATTATAATAAAGGATAGAGAAATCATAATATAAACCTCACTTTCTACAAAATGACTTAGTATTTTTAGAAGAGAGGTTAGGGGCTATATAAAAAAATTTGCCAATCATCAACCATGTAATTTTAACATTATCAATTAATAATTATTGCTTATATCAAATAATATATTTACTCTCTTTTTTTGACATCATCAATTAAAAAAGTACTCTTTCCTTATTGTGAATAAACTTTACTCTCCCTTTCTAATAAGAAGGAAGAACCTGCTCATTAAAAGATGATTTATAATATAATTGATACTATATATGAAAAACACATTTTATATTCATGACAAAATAAGATGCCAACATTCAAAATATATGAGGTTCACAAAAGTTATACATCAAGTAAATAGTTATAGCCAAAATACATAATAATATGACATGGAGTTTATACTACATATTAGAAGTACAAATAGATAGTCATATAAGATAAGAACTATATATGAACAAAATTGGCCAACATATAACATGAAGTAATTGATTAAATATATAAATGCATACTTTATGAATATTCTTAATTTATCTTTAGTTCATTGCATATTTTTCATATACTCTTTATACTATAATGTCTCAATTCAAATCAATGAGTATTAAGGTTTCAAGCATCAAATTATTGAATATTTTAAGCATCAATTCATTAAGGATATACTCAACATTCCTCTTTTCATTTTTGATAATATTAAAAAGCTTATAGGAAGGATTAAAAAAATCATCAAAATCAATAAGATGTAAGAGTGTATCAAATGAGAGATGTATCAAATTTAAAAAAAATAAAATCAAATGAATCATCTCTCCTTTGAAAACTTATCTTTTGATTTAAAACATGCTCAAGACATTGCTTTTCTTTCAAAAATTTGCTTGAATTCAAGTATCAAAGTTTGAATAAGTATAACACTTTGATCAGATTTTCAAATATGTACTTTTATGCTTTAAGATAAATAGAGTATTTCAAAGATTTGAGCAAAGAAATCAAGCATAATACCTTTTTTTTTAATCTTTATGCATCAAATAAATCATGAGAAATATATCATCAAAATCAATCAAAATTTAAAAAAAAAATCAAATTTAAAAAAAATTGATTTAATTTCAAAAGGATATTAAATTTGAACTTTATGGGATATTTAATATGAAAATAAACATGTTTGATATCATATTTATATTGATATCACTCTTCTCCTTTTTAAAAGATTTAAATTCAGATTTTTCAAATCTATATTGAGAGATAGGGCTTTTCAAGATATTTGAGCACATTTGATATCAAATAAAATATGTCTGATGCCAAATTTTCATTTGACACCACCAATTTAGATTTTCAAATAATATCAATAGAAATAGTTTTTCAAATAATTGATCAGTAAAACAAATGTATAAAATATTTTCAAATATGATACCAAATTTAACATTTATTCTTTTCTTTTTTTTAAAAAAATTAGTTAATTAAGTTTATAAAAGATATGTATCAAAATAGTATCAGAGTAAAAATGACTTTATAAAGATTTCTAAAAGTATATCAAAAATTTTGTATAATATTTATATTTTCAAATGACTTTTGAGATTGGATTTAGAATTTTTTTTGGAGTAAGAATATGTTTCAAATTTAATTCAACTTCAAAATTATCAAGAGTGTTAATGCAAATTAGCATATGAATAATATTTAAATTCATAAATAATTTTTGATAATAAAAATTAATTTATTCATTTGTTATTACTTCAAATTAGGTAAATCAAATTTAATAACCACATGTAAGCACAATTTGAGAAAACTACAAGGTACTTGATTGAGAGCCTAAAATCAATTAAAATAAATATAATAAAGCTTAAAATAAAAAAATTATAAGATAAATGATTGAGAATTTGAAATCAATATTCAAATTCATTATATTTTCAATCAAATTAAATTAGTTAACCTAATCAATATCTCTCCTCCCAAATATTATAAAATTTATTACATGATATTTTCTCTCCTTTTTTTAAAAATTCTTATAGAATAGATTTTAACATTTAAAGTTATTCTTCCCTTTTTTTTCAAGTTAAGCACATTTGATTGATACCACATTAACCTTTAATTAATATAAATTTAACTTTTAAGCTTAGATTTTCAAATTTGACTAATTTTAATTTTAACTTTTAAATTTAGAATTTTAAATAATTACATCTTCTTTAATGTTTTCTCTTCCTTACTTTTGCAAAAATATAATATGGGTTTTACTTTTAGATTCAGATCAAAACTTCTTTGTTTTTCTAAAAAATATAGATGCAAACTTACTTCTTAATTTTAATTAAAAAAATTAAACTTTAAAAATTTTGAATAATATAATCTTGAGAATATTTATCTCTTTTTGATACTGAAGCAAATCATTCAAAAATATATTACAAAAATTTATCTAAATAATATAATAGCAAGTATGTAACCATGAAAATTCAAATTTAAGGCACAGCATACCCTTTTTTTTCACCAAAAGATAATATAATGAAATTCAAGGCAAAATAAGACTATTTGATACAAATTATAATACCAATTATGATAAGTTTTTGAGAAATTATTTATTTGTGCCATTTGCAGGAAGTTTTTGTTTATTTATTTGAGCTTTAAAAATTTGAGATGGATATATCATTCAAAGCAAATCATAAAAAGATTTATTTAACTTTTGAGAAAATATTTCTTTCTTTTCTTAAGGAATATTGCACATTAAGTTCAAAAAAGATATCAAATATTTATAATTTATCTCAAAAAATATCATATTAAAAGTATAGCTGTGCAAACTTAGATTTGAGATAAAGCATTCTTTTCTTTCTTTTTTTTCTTGTTAAAAGATGGAGTATAAGGCGATAAAATTTGATACCAATTATTTTAATTTTTGATCAAAAAAGATGAATCCATTAAGTTTAGATCAAATTAACTTGATTAGTCATTTTGAATTGATACCAATAGATTATGCAAATGAATCATAGAGAGATTTACTATTTAAATTTAGATATTTTATTCTTAAAAAATATTGGTCAATTTAGTTAAAAAAGATATAAAATTTTTTGAATTTATTTTAAAAGATATCATATAAGCTATGCAAAACTAGATTCGAGATAAAATGCTTTTTTCTTTTTGCCAAAAGAAAATAATGGAGTGCAAGGTAGAAAAACCCTATTTGATACCAATTGTGAAATTTTACTTAAGAATGAATTCTTTGATACCAATGCAAAATATGAATAAACAAGATCACATGAAAGCTCAAGTATAAGTGAACCAACAAGTGAAGCTATAAATAAATGCCTATTAATGATTTTTCATGAGATTCAAAAATTATTTATCTAAGATTTTCATTTAGAGTAAAATATTTTTCAAGAATCAGCTTAATATCAATTAATTATTAAAAATCATGATAGGATCAAACCATGCAAAGTATGATTGAATAAAAAGATAAAATAAAAATAAATTTTCTAAAGCAAATCAAATAATTAGAACAACAAAGGTGCATAAGTAGATCAAAATAAATTTTCTTTTAATATTTTAATAATATTTTCTCTTATTCAATTCAAACTTTTTTCTCTCCCTATTTTTCATAAGAAATATTAAAAAACTTGACTTTCTTAACTCTCCCCATGCTAGAAAATTAATTTTTCTTAATTCTCTCCCTATTTCTTTCAAATCAAGTGCATTTAATTAATTTAAACAAGCAATCATTTTTTTTTCTTAGTTTTGCAAGCAAAATATATATTGAGTCAAACAAATAATATCAAACACATTAAATTTTCATAAAAAGATAAAATTTTTATTGATTAGCCAATGATGATTACAAAGATAAAATCATGAATGCATACAAAATGTATGTGAGCTATATCCTATATAGATGCAAAAGATAGATTGAAAGAGTCACTAGAGCTGTGGAAAGAAATCCTAGCATCTTAAGCAAGTATATGTTAGGATAATCCTAAGGTGTAGGTTTAGGCTAGGTAGAAGAAAATGATAGTCTAATATCTCCAAATGACTAAATCCGATAGCAAACATCCTCTCTTACTGCAATGAGTGTCTGAATCAATCTTCTTGACTCATCTCTGATCAATGATATTGCCTTTATCTAATCTCATCTTGTCTGATGTGCCGCTGATATGTACCTCTAAAGCTCTACATAGACTGATGCTATAATCTTGATAGAGAGTCTCTCAACAAATGCATCCTCATCTAGTCTATTAGATAATCATGAGCTAGTATTTGGATGACTGGTCTATGAAAGTGAAGCTATCAGTATTTGTTCATGCTGCTTTGCTAGCTCCTTATCATGATATGTACTGCAATAAATTTTGCTATAGGAGTCTCATCATCATCATCATCATCATCTGCTATAGCATGAGAGCTGATATCCTTAAGACCCTCGATCATCATCTCGATCCAATATAAATCTTAAATATGTAGTTACTTGAGATAATTCAAGGTGTTTCTATCGATCTATATATGTATAGCGTGCGTCCAATGCTATCAACATTCATCTCAATCTGCACATCTTTTGCTTTAGAACCTAGACTTCCTCTTTCTTTGGGCAAAATGCTTCTGGGGTGCCATTGGAGAACAAGGATCATAAGATTAGAAAAGAAATGGAGAGGAAAGGTCTGATTTATTGGTAGAAGGGTTTGAAAGGAATTACGACTCGAGAAAATTGACAATGGAATGATAAAGTCTTGGAATATTTTCAAATAAGAAAACTAATCTTAGAAAAAAGGGGTTGACTCCTACTAAATCAAGAGTCAGCTCCTGAAGAGAGGTTGACTCTAGTAAAATTAGGAGTCGGCTCCTTGAAGTAGAAAATAGTTCAAGTAGTTTTTAATTCAAGAAAATTTAATTAAATTGAATAAGAATCAATAGGCAATCAAATCGATGATCAAGAAAGATATTTAAGTCAAATTAGGGGATCAAAAATTAATCAATCATGAGGGCAAGATTATCAATCCAAGGGACTCATGTAAAAAAAAATCTAGATATAGGCTTCACGAGTTTTGGTTGAACTATATAATTTCAAATCCTTAGGGATAAGCTAATATGCAATGTAATTCAATACATCAAGCACTTAATTTTTATGATTGAATGTCTTATCTTCAAGTATTTTATTTCATACAAAATTTTAAAAAAATTCTAAGCATCTTATGAGGGAATATCAAAAATTAATTTCTCTTGTAGGTTTAGCAATTAAAACATCCATACCCAATTAAGGATCTTTTAATTTAAGTTCATTAGTTATAAAATCGATATGAAAAGGCTTAAAATATCATGTTGAATTTCAAGATAAAATTATTCATTTATAACATGATATATAGAGAAGAGCATATAAAAAAAATTAAAATATTTAAATTATTGCAAGTATCAAAATCAATCATACTTATTAAAACATAAAAGAAATCATCATATGAATATTAATAAATTATTGAAGTTAATACAATCAACAAAATAATTATTAATGGTGCAATGTAAGAAAGATTTAAAAATTACCAAGTATCATCACCCATCTTAGTTTATTTCCAAGGCATCCTTCCACAATAGTTTTTTCTTTTCATT
Organism: Cocos nucifera; assembly: GCA_006176705.1. Classification (NCBI taxonomy): domain Eukaryota; kingdom Viridiplantae; phylum Streptophyta; class Magnoliopsida; order Arecales; family Arecaceae; genus Cocos; species Cocos nucifera. The sequence continues at coordinate 91,264 of QRFJ01001105.1, read as the reverse complement.
CCATTGGATCCTTGGAGTACCTGCAAAATTATTTCATAATTTTTGATACCCAAGCTTTCTTGGGCCCATAGGAGTTAGTGCTCAAGGTTTCTTTTGAAACTTAAATTTATCTGATTAAAGTATAGCCAATTCTTTTAAAGTTATACTCTAAAATTTTATGGTCAACTTGATTACATTTAAAGCATACTATTAAATTATTTTTAAGTGAGGCTCTGGTAATCAAATTTTTAGTATATTGCTATTTTCTTGAAAAATTTAAACTAGTTTCTATTTTATTAAAAATAACCTTATTATTATTGTTATTTATCATAGATTGAAGATTTTGAAAGCTAAAAATAAAATTTTTAGCTATGGATTTCAAAATCTCAATATTTTTTTTTAATTTTTTATTTTCTCTTAAAAGTTCTTTCTTTTCTTTTAGAAGATTTTCATTTCTTCTAGAAAGAATTTTTAATTTTTATATTCATTTTTTGGCTCAATATTATTTTTACCTAAGAATTTTTGAGATTTAACCATATTCTTCTTTTCTTAGTTAGAGTTTCAATTTATTCCAAGAAATCTTTCTTTTCTTTGGCCAGGGTTTTTATATTTTTTAATAGATCTTTTTTTTACTCAATTTTTTTTTCTCTTTGATCAAAGATAAATTAAATTTTTTAAGTTCTTTGTTTATAGCCTTATGTTTTTATGTTCATTCGTTAGATCATTGAAGGCTTCATATAATTATTGAAAAATAAATTTGGAAGAGTTATTAATGTTAACCTCATTATCATTGGCCATGAGGCAAGAATTTATAGCACTTTTTTCCTCTTTCTCATTTAGCTTTTCTTTGACTTGCTCCCCTTTAATTGTTTCTTTCTTTCTTTTTTATTTCTTCTTCTTTTTCTTCTTTTCATCCTCATGATCCATGAGGCATAGGTTGGGGTGAGCTTCTTTTTCTTCTTGGAAGCTTGATTCTTCTATTTGATTTGCTTTCCTATAAGTTCTTTCCAATTTCTCCCATACATGTTTTGCTAAAATACATGAAAAAATTATATTAAATATATTTAAGTATAAGGAGTAATAAAGCATGTTCATGGCCTTAGCATTTAGATGCATTGATTCATTATCAATAAAGGATGCATTTTGTGTGTGAGGGCCATTGACAATAATCTTCCATAGATTATAGTCATGTGCTTGATTGAAGATTTTTATCCTAGATTTTCAATAAGAATAATTTGAGCCATCAAATAATGAGGACCTATCTATTGAATGTCCATCATTAAAAAGATATTCTATTTTGGATTGTCAAGATCTTTAGTTCTTGATCATTAGGTCAACAAATACTATTAGAGCACCACTCTGATACCACTTATTATCTAGAGATAGTAACCTAAGAGGGAGGGGGTGAATTGGGATTTAAAAAATTTTAACCCTAATTGAACTTTAACAAGTATGTGCTTTAAAAGTTATCTAAGGAGTATGGCAAAAATGTGTGTAATATAAGCAGTAGCAGAATTAAATCATATAAATTGCTAACTAACAAGTAAAATCAAGTAAGCCAAGCATAGCATGTAAAGTAAGCATAAGAAGGCACAACAAACACATGAAATTTATAGTGGTTTGGAGCAACCTGCTCCTACATCCACTCTCCAAGCTTTTCTTGAGAATTCTACTATAATTCTTTCTTGATTATAGTGTATTTTATTTTTCCTGACTTACAAACCAACCTAGTTGATTTTCATAGGAGCACCAACCAAAATCTTATATCATTAGTTTTTCGAGTTCACTAACAATCCAGTTGGTTCTTTGGGCTAACCAACCAAAATCAATACAACATCTAATTATGGACTTGAACTAGCCTAAACCTTAAGTTTCTTTTCCTCAAAGAAACTTGTAAAGAAATAAAAATATAAGTATAAGTTTCAGCACAAAATATAAATAAAAATTAGAACTCTTTGAAGCTCGAAGAAGTTGCTGTTGGATTGCTCAAATAATGCTTCAACTTTTCTTCTTAATGTTTGAGAGGATGTGGAAGATGATGGAGATAGTTCCTCTTGAAAGGCTTCTAATTTTGAAGCTTGGTTTCTCCCTTTATTTCTCTTTTCCTTTTGATATTCAATGAGCCTTATAATTTTAATAAATTTTCTTTTTTAATCTCTTTCCCTTCTTTTGAATACCTTTTAAACCTTCAATCAATGCTGAAAAATAATTAGTAGCTATTTAGAGCCATTGGAGAGCATTTATTAGACCCTTAATACATAAAAAATGGATAGAAAAAATAGCCATTATGAAAGTTTTTGTTGCAGGGGTTGATCCTAGGATCATCCCCTGGCCTCTTTCCCTTCTTTTGAATGCCTTTTAAACCTTCAATCAATGCTGAAAAATGATTAGTAGCTATTTAGAGCCATTGGAGGGCATTTATTAGACCCTTAGTACATAAAAAAAATGGGTAGAAAAACTAGCCATTATGAAAGTTTTTGTTGCAGGGGTTTATCCTAGGATCATCCCCTAGCCCAAGGGTTGATCTTGAGGTCGACCTCTATGGCAAAATAAAAACAACCAGTTTCTATTTTTGGATGGTAGAACAGCAGGGGTCGACCCTTTTTGTGTGCCACTCATAAACAAGTATGCCAGGCTACCCTTTTCAAAAGAAGATGATCTAGGGGTCATCCCTTTTTATCCAAGCCAATTTTTTTTCACTTTTTGACTTTCGAAACTTTTCAAATTACCTCCAAAGGTTGAGAATTCTTCTCTAATACTCTTGATACTTCCAAAAATATTGTCTTAATTTTCAACTTGATGAAATAATAGTTTTGACTTTCTCCAAATATCTTTATCAATTCAAGTTCGGAAACCTTTCAAATTATCTTCAAAGGTTCTGAATGAAGGAAAAATCTTGTTTTCCTTGCATAGGATTGTTTAGATCTGATTGGATCTGAAAAAAATATTTTAAAAAGTTTTACTTATGATCCTAATTAGATCCAAAACATCTCAGATCTGATCCTAAATATTTAATATTATATAATAAAAATAAAATTAAATCTAATTTAATTTCATACCTTGTATTTGGATAATTAGATTATCCTGTAATAATCCTGAGTGATCCCAAGATTCTGAAAGGAGCCACGCACGCGCCTGGCCTCTACCGGTGTCCTCTCGGATAGGATCTGGAGGTCTTCTCCTTTTGAATCACTCCTTCAAAAATTAGATATGGATCTGATCTTGAAGTTCTTCAAAACTTTTTTTGAAGAAGCAGCGGTCTTCTCTTTTAGTAGTGCTGCCATGTTCCTGATCTGGGTGCCTTTCTTCCTTGGATGGTACTTAAACCTGTGCCTAACTCCTTGGGCATGGAGAGAGGAGAGAAAGGATCAGAGGAAGGCATGGAAGAGAGGAGGATAGCCTTATGGTGTGGTGAAAAGAAAAAGCACACAAACCCTAGGCGTAGATAGGATTTAAATAGATCCTATTGCGCCATGCAGTGCCACATCATCCCGGCCAATCATAGGCCTTTATTCAATCAGATCTAAATCTGATTGGTGGGATGATGTCATCTAATCCAATTAGATGAGAGTCCCTCAAAAATTCACATAGGTGGTGCCAAGACTAGATAAAGAAAAAGCCTTTGGCGCCTAGGTATTTAAATCTATCATGAAACCTTGGAGTCCCATCTGTATGGGACTCCATCTCTTATCCATATGGGGCGCATGCCTAGGATGGCATGCACCCTCTATCTTGCCTCTTTTAGCAGGGGACAAGAGCCCTAGGTGCTCTCCTATAGGCGCATGATACATGGCCCTATGTCCAAGTGTCCAGGGTCAACTGTTGACCTACGTCTAGAAACAAAAATTAGCAGGTGATAGGAATTGACAGGTGTTATCTTAAATCTAACTAATGAATTAAGATAATTTTTTTCTAATCTGGACAAGCTCCAGTCAGACTAAGATAGGGTTCCTGAGTGAGCCTAAATAAATTTGGCTCAGCCGATATGTATCAAAATCATTACAAAAGAAGAATGTTAGGCTCAATCATGTGCTAGCATGATTTTCTTGAACCTAATTGGATCTAATCCAAATCAATTAAACTTGGTTAGTTCAATTGATGACATTCAGATCCAAATTCTTATTTGTGTGATCCAATTAGGTTAATTTCATATGGTAATAAGATATGTCATAATCTCTATCATCGATATCATTGAAATACCTATCGATGGATCAGAACTTTTTTGATTCATATAATTGAATGATTGATCATCTAAATCATTATAATTGCTCTCAAAATCTATCAGTGACACCTAGCAGTATATGATTCTAATCCATCAGAACTAAAAGTGAACCGATCGGTGTAGCTACTTGTGTGATTGGGTTCTTTTATCTTGAGCTCTGATAGGATTAAGGTTAAGGTGAACTCGTCAAACCCAATATCCGTCATATGAATTAATCATTCGATTCGAGTCCAATGTGAAACTCTAATAGAAACTCTTTCTATCATCTTCACTTTGCCGTGATCATGGGCTTAAGGACTCAATCTCATAATTATCATAGGGCTACTCTTGATCTACCGAGGTAGATAGATCCCCTATTGGTACAATCTAATTTCTACAATGAACATGCTATAGCCAACATACATCTCAAGATTCTGAATGGCTTGAAGACTGAGTTATGGTATAGTCAAATTATAACATCCTCAAGATGAACTATCGATGCACCTCAGATCAAAGAATCAGACACACCACTACAGCATTGAGTTAGTCATTAACGAGAAGATAGACTTTCTTATGACTATTCGAGGTGGTCATGCTCAGTACCCTCATTCTCTAATGAGTATCTATACTTTCACTCTGATGTCTCCATATCATAGACTCAAGACATATCTATCTTAAGAAAGTAATCATACACCAACCTTCTAGATCAATCACCATCTTCATGATGATCCTACAATTGGAAGCAGTTTGAGTTAATTATGAAAATTCATGTCTTAAATTTTTAACTCCTTGAAAATATGAATTATCATTATGATTAACTCAAAGGATATATCACAGATACTTTAAATACACACTATGATAGAAAATAATTTATTTATTAATTTATAGTCAAAATTATAAAATTGACCTTAAAAGTGTATTATAAGTATCAGTTAATCTGGCTTCTAGGGCACACATCTAACAAACTCCCACTTGACCTAAAGTCAATTGGCTACAAATCTAAGTCCCATCTTCTCAAGGTGGGCTTCGATCTTCTGTTGGCTCAATGGCTTTATCAACAGATCGGTCGCATTATCTGCAGTATCGACTCTCTTAACCTTGACGTATCCCTTCTTGAGGTAATCATAGATGAGGTGATATCGCCGCTCGATATGCTTGAATTTCTAATGAGACCTCAACTCCTTAGCTAGGACTATGGAACCATTGTTGTCATAGTACAGAGGGACGGCATCTGATGACATCACTTTGAGCTCTACGATGAACTTTTTGGACCAGAATGCCTCCTTAGTAGCTTCTGACACAGCGATATACTTTGCTTCCATGGTGGAGTCTACTATCACCATCTGCTTGGAACTCTTCTAACTGATAGCTCCATCATTATAAATAAATAGACTTTTAGATGTCGACTTTCGATCATCTATGTCAGACATAAAATCTGAGTCTGTATACCCTTGGATCTAGAGTTCTCCATTACCAAAGACTAAAAATATATCCTTAGTCCTTCTCAAGTACTTAAGGATATATTTCATAAAAGTCCAGTGCTCTTCACCTGGATTCGGCTGATACCTACTCGTGACACTCACAGCATGGGTAATATCAGATCGTGTACATAGCATGGCATACATGAGGCTCTCTATTGCTGAAGCATAAGGGATCTTGCTTATATGTTCAATCTCCTTAGGTATGTAAGGGCACATCTTTTTGAAAAGATGAATGCCATGTCTGAAGAATACTAAATCTCTCTTGGAGTTTTTCATGCTAAATCTCTTCAGCATCTCCTCTATGTACATTTTCTATGAGAGACCCAACATCCTATTTGGTCTATCCCTATAGACCTTAATTTCTAGAATAAAGGATGCCTCTCCTAGATCTTTCATAAGAACTCCTTAGACAACCATATTTTGACTATAGTCAATATGAAAATATCATTTTTAATTAGAAAGATGTCATCCACGTACAGTACGAGGAAGACAACAGTGCTCCCACTGATCTTTTTGAAAACACAAGGCTCCTTCTCATTCTTGATGAATCCAAATAATTTGATTACATCATTAAAACGAGCATTCCAACTCCGAGATGCTTGCTTAAGTTCATATATGGATCTTTGTAGCTTGCATACCTTGTGATCATTATCATTGGATGTGAAACCTAGCAGCTATTCTATATAGATATCTTCCTCAAGATATCCATTTAAGAATGCTGTTTTCATGTCCAACTATCATATTTCGTAATCAAAATAGATAGCAATAGCAAATAATGTGCGGATGGATTTGAGCATGGCTATTGACAAAAAAGTATCATGATAGTCAATGCCTTTGTGCTGACTATACCCTTTCGCTACGAGCCTTGCTTTAGATGTCTCTACATTTCCATCGACATCTATCTTTCTCTTGAAGATCCATTTACATCCAATAGGTACTATACCTTTAGGTGGATCTACCAAGATCCAAACTTGATTCGAACGTATTAAGTTAATCTCTGACTTCATTGCCTCTAACCATTTCTTAGAATCCATATCTGATATCATCTCATTATAAGTTTTGGGATCATCACCATGAATCCAATTTTTTATGAGAAATATTTTCTCTACGTCTTCTGATATAGTACCTAAAAACCTTTCAGAAGGATGAAAAATTCTACTTGATCTACGAGGTGGAGGAGGTAGTGTCTGGGTTAGCTCAATCTGATTGGGTTCCATAGGTTCCTTAGCTCGTTTCTCATCAGAGACTTTCTCCTCGAGTCTAATCTGTCTTTCGATGCTACCATCTAGAATAAACTATTTTTAAGTAAGATGGCATATCGACTCACAATCACATTATGATCTTTCAGAAGATAGAAATAATATCCTAATGACTCTTTAGGATATCCAATAAATCGAGCTCTAAAGGACCTAGACTCTAATTTGTCTGCTTGTTGTCTCTTGACATGGGCCGGACAATCCTAAATTCTAAGATGACTCAGACTTGATTTCTTACCAAGCCATATCTCATACAGTATGGTAGGAACGGTCATAGAGGGAACCCTATTCAACAAATATATAACAGTCATCAGACTATGTTCCTAAAGAAACTCAGGAAGGTTCGTGAAACTCATCATGAATTGGACCATATCTAATAGGATCCGATTTCTCTATTCTTAAATTCTGTTGAGTTGAGACGTTCTAGGTGGAGTTCATTGAGAGATAATACCATTATTCTTAAGATAGTCTAGGAATTCCTAGCTAAAGTATTCATCTTCTCAATCTAATCAAAGAACCTTAATGGATTTTCTTATTTATTTTTCTACTTCGAGTCTGAATTTTTTGAACTTTTCAAAAGCTTCAAACTTGTGTCGCATCAAATATACATACCCGTATCGAGATAAATCATCAGTAAAGATGATGAAGTAGATATAATTACCTTTGGTTAGCAAATCAAATGGCTCACATACATCTGAATGTATCAAGGCAAGTAGGTCTATGGCCCTTTCCCCATGTCCTACAAAAGGAAGCTTGATCATTTTGCCATGAAGGTATGATTCATAAATCGGATATGACTCGAAAGTCAACGGACTCAATAGCCTAGATTTTTTCAATTTGTTAACCCTATCTTCGGCTATATAACCTAGCCTAAGGTGTCAAAGATACCTATCATTTAGACTATCCCTAGGTCACTTTGATCCTATGACATTCACGTTTTGCTCGATATTAAAAATTGAAACATCAATATGTAACTGATAGAAATCATTTATAAGAAAATCACTTGTAATTTTATTTCTTTCATAAAGAATGTAACAATGGTCCTTAATAAAACTAAATAGATAGCCTTCTTGTGCTAAACATGAAATAGAAATCAAATTTTTACTTACTGCAGGCATATAAAAATAGCCCCTAAGAACTAAATCTAAGCCTAATGGTAATCATAGAGGGTAGGTTCCCATGGCTATAGTAGTAACTTTTGCTCCATTCCCAACGTATAGGATCATCTCATCATCCCTCAGCCTCCTACTATCCTCAAGATCCTGCATAGAAGTATACAAGTGAGCACTAAAACCAGAGTCAAGAATTCAACTGGATGCAGAAGAAATTGTAAGATTAGATTCTATAACGAGCATACCTCTAGAAGGACCGACCTCCTTGTTCTTCAGGCTGGCCTAGTACAAAGGGCAGTTTTGCTTTCAATGGCCATTGGTATTGCAATGAAAATATTTTTTCTTGTCGTTCTTCTTCTTCGGCTCTGTCTTCTTTTTCTTTCCATCATCCACCTTCTGCTTCTTCATGGATTTTTCTTCTTTTCAAAAGACTTTCTCTTAAAAGAAGTTCACTCTACAGCAAGTACTAAGCCTTTAAAACCTTTCATAGAAAGCTCAGCAGTAACCAGCATATTCATGAGTTCAGTCAAAGTATTCTGAAGTTTATGCATATGGTAGTTCATAATTAACTACCCATACGCATCAGTCAAGGACTGCAGAATTATATCAATCTACAGATCCTGATCTAACTTGACATCGAGCTTCTCAAGCTCTTCTAAGTCCTTGATCATCATCAGATAATGATTTTGGATCAATTGTCCATCACGCATTTGAGTCTTAAACAGTTTCTTAGTGACTTGATATTTGGCTGAGCGACTTTGTTCACCAAACAACTCTTACAGGTGAGCCAATATTTGGGGTATAGTCTTAATATCTTCATGTTGGCGCTGGAGCTCATCAAACATCGAGCCCAACATGTAATGCCTAGCTTTGTTATCTTCATCCATCCACTTCTTAAGAGATACTCTCTGATTAGCAGATGGATGGGTTGGTAAGATGGGAGGATCCTATTCCAACACATGAGTCAACTTCTCAAAATTCAAAATAATTTTGAAATTTTGAAGCCAATCCTTGTAGTTAGATACGATCAGTCTATGGGTGTCTAGGATATGGGCTAGTGGGTTGGATGCAGTCATCTTCTTATAGAGAGTCAAAGTTACTAGTTAGATTTTGTAATTAGACTTCATCAATTTATTTAGGAGTTTTATTTTTAAATAAATTAGGCTCCCACTATTTACTCGGATCCCTATACTTTCTTGGTAGAGATGTAAAAATCTTCGTGATTATTGATTTCTAGTGGGTAGTCCCACCGGCTCATCACCTAACCTAATAGTTATTGGTGATGGGTCAATCGATGAGTGGACAACTCTTATCCAATGATTCTCGAATCATGGTGCACCCAAATGTGGTCTCTAATTCATGAATCTCATCATGTCCGAAATATTGATCCACTCCTTAGTTAAGTCAGATCCATCATTTACACGAATTGAATTTCTGATTGGGTCCTTCATTGTATCCAAAATATTGAGCCCAATCCATCTTCCAATCTATAGCATCCAATGCTAAATAGATATGGTTGCATCTTTCTAGTGTAACTGAACCACTATATCTAGCTGAGAATAATCAACCCCGAAAAAGACCCGCACATCTACAATGGTGGAAGATCTGAGACTTAATATTTTTTTAGAAAGATTTAATTTAGGTCTCTTTAAACTTGACTTGACTTAGTCATAACAATTATGACTAACCTAGTGGCATGGGTTGGCTCGAATTGTTAGTCACCTCAAATTAACATAAATGGCCAGGTAAATGAGATCGATGGAAGGGATATGCCATTAACTCGATAAGAATGCATTCAGATTGAGTAGTTTTTAATTAAAATCTAGTTGGTTATATTTACCAGACTTATCTTAGACACCAAATTATCGAATCAGAACCAATTGGATTAGCCTACAATCTAGGCTCGAACCGTGGAGCCAAATTAGGTCTTGACTTGATCGAGTCACATCTTAATGTGATTCGATCTTGACCCAGACTTAATCCTATTAGGCCGGTCAAATCTAAGCTTTCTTTGATCCACCTAATCAATTCTTGATTTGGTTTGATCAACCGCTAGACCTAATTGAGCTACCTAAGCTGGAATTCAATTTTATGAATATATCTTAGATCTAAAAATTCATAACTTTTAGATCAAATTAATTTTATAATCTTAATTTTTAATTAAGTTTTGAATTCATGAATAAAACATATAACAAAATCCTAAAATTTTAAGATCTAGGATTTTGCAAAAAAATAAGTTCTAATTTTTGATTAAGGATGAACGCGCAGCACCCCTACATGTCATAAGAACACCCCATCAAATAGAAGGAGAGGGCCTTTAAATCTTACTTTATTCTTATGATCAGACAGTAAAGGAAAACATCTTAATCAAAAATAGAATTTTTACTATCAAACTAGTTAGATCATATATCATATATACAAACGATCTAACCTATACATGTCTTGCATATATCTCATGTATCATAACTTAATCAATCATGCATACTTTCAGATTTGAAATATCACATATTAAATCTGAAAAATAAAATTTTAAATTTGATCATATAAAAAATAAAACTATTTCAGACATCTTATAGAACAATTCTATAAATAGTCTAAGCATGCATCTTTCATATCTCATATGAATAAAATAAAAATTAAAAATTTTATTTTCTATTTTTTAGATCTAATTATAATAATTATAATATTAAAAAAATAAAAATAAAATAGATCTAAAATTATATTTAATTAATTTAATAATATGATTATACTAGACTACATATAGAACTATTCTATTCCTAGTCTAGTCATGCATCTCATACATTATAGATCTAAATCATAAAATTTTTAATTTTTTAATTTTAGATTTAATCACATCTAATATGATATCTAAAATTTTTTAATATTATATCATAAATAAAAATTAAATTAGATCTAAAATAGATATGATGAACTGTCAATCTGGCTCTGATACCAGTTGAAGAAAAAATCTTATTTTTCTTGCACAAGATCGTTCAGATTTGATTGGATCTGAAAAATATTTTAAATTTTTTTTTTATGATTCTAATAAGATCTGAGACATCTCAGATCTAATTCTAAAGATCTAATATTATATAATAAAAATTTAATTTAATTTAATTTAATTTCATACCTTATATTTGGATAACCAAATTATTCTGTGATGATCCTGAGGTTCTGGAAGGAGCCACGCACACGCCTGGCCTTACTGGTGTCCACTCGGGTAGCATCTAGTGGTATTCTTTTTCTAAATTATTTCTTTAAAAATTAGATTTAGATCTGATCTTGAAGTTCTGCAAAACTTCTTTTGAAGAAGCAGCGGTCTTCTCTTTCAGCGGTGCTGCCTTCTTCCTGATCTAGGAGCCTTTCTTCGTTGGATGGTACTTGAACCTATGCCCAACTCCTTGGATGTGGAGAGGGGAGAGAGAGGATCAAAGGGAGGTGTGGAAGAGAGGAGGGCAGCCTAGCAGCATGGTGAAAAGAAGAAGCACATAAACCCTAGACGCAGATAAGGTTTAAATAGATCCTGCTGCGCTATGCAGTACCACATCATCCCGACCAATCAGAGGCCTTTATTCAATCAGATCTAAATTTGATTAGTGGAATGATATCATCTGATCCAATAAGATGAGAGTCCCTTAAAAATCCACATAGGTGGCGCCAAGATTGGATAAAGCATGAGTCTTTGGCACCTAGGTATTTAAATCTATCATGAAACCCTAGAGTCTCATCTGTATGGGACTTCATCTCTTATCCATGTGGGGTGCATGCCTAGGGTGGCATGCATCCTCTCTCTTGCCTCTTTTTTTAAGGGGATAAGAGCCCCAGGTGCTCTCCTATAGGCACATGACACATGGCCCTATGTCTAAGTATCCAGGGTCAACTATTGACCTATGTCCAAAAACAGGAATTAACATGTGATAGGAATTGGCAGGTGTTATCTTAAATCCATCTAATAAATTAAGACAATCATTTTTTGATCTAGACAAGCTCCAGTCAGACTAAGACAAGGTTTCTGAGTAAGCCCAAATAAATTTGGCTCAGCCGAGATGAACCAAAATGATTACAAAAGGAGAATGTTAGTCTTAATCATGTGCTAGCATGATTTTCTTGAACCTAATTGGATCTAATCCAAATCAATTGAACTGGGTTAGTTCAATTGATGACATCCAGACCCAAACCCTTATTTGTGTGATTCAGTTAGATTCAGTTCTGTATGATAATGAGATATGTCGTGATCTCTATCATTGACATCATCGAAATACATTTTGATGGACCAAAACTTTTTTGATTCATACAATTAGAATAATTGATCATCTAAATCATTCTAATTGCTCCCAAAATCCATCAATGATACCTAGTAGTATATGGTGGCAACCCTCAGAACTGAAAGTGAATCTCTCGGTGTAGCTACCTGTGTGATTGGGTTCTTCTATCTTGAGCCCTGATAGGATTAGGGTTAAGGTGAACTAGTTAAACCCAATATCCATCATATGAATGAATCATTCGATTCTAGTCCAATGTGAAACTCTAATAGAAACTCTTTCTATCATCTTCACTCTGCAATGGGCTTAAGGACTCAATCTCATGATTATCATAGAGCTACTTCTCATCTACCGAGGTAGATAGATCTCTGATTGGTGCAATCCAATTTCTATAATGAACATGCTATAGCCAACATACATCTCAGAATTCTGAATGGCTAGGAGATCGAGTTATGGTGTAGTCAAACTATAACACCCTCAAGGTGAACTATCGATGTATCTCAGATCAAAGAACCAGACACACCACTGCAGCATCGAGTCAGTCATCGATGAGAAGGTAGACTTATGACTATTCGAGGTGGTCACGCTTAGTGCCCTCGTTCTCTAACGAGTATCTATACTCTTACTTCAGTGTCTCCACATCATAGACTCAAGACACATCTATCCTAAGAAAGCGATCATACACCAAACTTTTAGATCAATCACCATCCTCATGATGATCCTACGATCGGAAGCAGTTTATGAGTTAATTATGAAAATTCATGTCTTAAATTTTCAACTCCTTGAAAATATGAATTGTCATTACCATTAACTTAAAGGATGTATCATAGACACTTTAAATACACACTGTAATAGAAAATAATTTATTTATTAATTTATAGTCAAAATTATAAAATTATCCTTAGAAGTGTATTACAAGTGTCAGCCAATCTGACTTCTAGGGCACACATCTAACACCGAATTCTTCTCTAATGCTCTTGAGGCTGCCGAATAACATTGTTTTGATCTCCAACTTGATGAAATTGAAGCTTTAGCATTCTTCAAGTATTTTTATCAATCTAAAAATTCTTGTATAACTTGAAATATATAATTGAACTTCTTCCAAAGATAAAAATTATTAGTACTTTCTTCAAATATTTTATAGTCATCAAAATCAATTCTTGGGACAATAATTTTCTTGACATCTCTAACTTCGTTTGACTTATCATTGACACAGGAAGTAATAACAAAGATAGAGGAATTGATAAATGGCCAACATGATGTTATAACTGAGGAATTGATAAATGGCCAACCTCTGCATCCTACGTCATCGTGATCATTATATTGGCCTACTGTTCCTCCTTTTGATCTTATTATATTTTTGTGACATCCTGAACTTTGTTTGATATATCATTGCATAGGAAAGTAATAGTGACACAATCGAAAGTCATAAATGAGGAACTAGATGTCATAACCTCTATCTGTGAGACATATAGGCCTGTAGGAAGCAACATACAAGCCTTACTTTGCATCGTATGATATCTTGTTCAATATTTATGCCCTCCTTTTCATTGACATGACATCGTATAGCCTTTTGTGACTTGCTCTTTCATCGCACGATATTTTATAATTTCCTATGACATGTTATGACTTTTAGTTTTGTATTTGGGGTAAATTAGAAAGGTAAAGTCAATGAAAATAAAGTTTTCATTGCTTAGTTTTTTTTTACATATTATTTTCATAAGAAGCCAAAAAAATAAGATATAAAATGGATGAAGAACTACTCTTCATCCGAAGAAAAGGCCTCGACCTCTTTATCACTATTACCCAACTGAAGGCATGACAAGTCAAACTATTTTACCATCTGTTGTAGGTGCCTTGTAGTCCTCGAAGTCCTAGATGAAATCAAGGGGAGATGCTTCAAGGAGTTCCTCAAAATCTATCGTACCCTTGTATTCCTTGATGATTTGGAATCAGACATCGACAGAAACCTGTACTCTACCTCCAGGCAGAGTGGAGTCCACCCTAGTCTCCTCCAAACTAATAGTTGACTGGGCTTGGCCAGAAAGAAGAGGCACCTGCACCGATGTTGGCTCAATCCGCGATAGTGTTAGGAGAGGACGATCAGGCTTTGCACTTCTTGGCCTTTTCGACTGCTGTCGACTCCCAGATTTCATCCTCTCCTTGACTGCTAACTTGATGGCTCTAGATGAGGGCTTCATTTTTTAAGGGAAAGAGGAAGAGAGTCTTTCTGCAACAAGAGAGTAAGTAGCAGTCTCTTAAATGGCAAGAAATATGGCCAGAGAAATGCTTTACCTATAGAGACCACTGACAACCTAGATTGGATCATCGAATTGCCATATATAGGCACTTGGCAAGCATTGGGAGCCACATTTTTTGCGACCATTCGATGCACCCTTTGCGGTCAAACTATGTCAGGTGAGTATGCGAGGCATCCTTCAGGATCCATCTATATTTGACATGTCATATCTCTTCTTCCCAAGCCATAATTCTATGACTCCTTGATCTCCCTTCCTTTGTATCTCTTCTTCCCAAGTTATTAAATTGTAAGTGCTTTACGTAATTCTTTACTATTATATGACATCCCAGGATGTTTAATACCTTCCATTTATATGTTTTATGACACCCTATTTTGATTTCCTATATAGTACATATGACATCGTGTATATGACATCCTGTATAATTTAATGACCTATAGTTATTATTTTATGACATCTTATGTTATTTAGAGACCTCATTCTTTGGTTAATCACTACCATTTGTAGTATAATGACTTCTGTTTTTAATATGACATCCTATATTGTTTGATGACTTCCAATTAGTGTTCTATAGCTCCCTATAAATTGTTATATTATGTCCTCATTCACGAGTATTACCTATGGCTTGCTCTTCCTAATTGAAGGACATTCAAATGGACGAAATGTCAAAATAGAGTTGTTTATTTTGGCAACAGGAAGTAACAATAACCATATAGAAAATCATGAAGAAGTAACAGGATGTCATAATCTTTATCAAAAAGTCATTGTGGAGCCTGATGAGAAATTATGAACCTCTGTTGCTGTTATATCTCTAATTATAGATTTTTTATTATTAGATGTATGCCCTAGAAGCCAGATTGGTCAATATATGTGAAACCTTTCTATGAGCATATTTTGTAATATTTGACTTATTAATAAAATTTGGATTGTTCATCATTTATATTTATGTTTAATTATGTTTGCGAATCGTTCTTTGTGTTAAAAGGTATTGTTGGGGATAAACCCCACTTCTGCTGAAGTTTAGTTTGATGCTTAGTCTAATGTAACTGATAATTACGGAAGAGCTTTGATCGAAAATTCTTCCAGCGATCGAACCCCAGCTGAACTCCTCCAGCAGCCGAACTCCAATCGAACTCCTCCATCAGTTAGACTCCTCCAGCAGCCGAACTTCTTTTGGACTTTCTCTTCAGTCGAATTCCTTCAGCAGCTGAACTCCTTCTGAACTTCTCCTTCACTTGAGTTCCTCTAGGAGCCAAACTCCTTTCGAACTTCTTCTTCAGTCGAATTCCTCCAGAAGTCGAACTTCTTCCAGACTCCTCCATCAGTCGAACTCCTTTCAGACTCCTCCAGTAGCCAAACTTCTTTCGAACTTCTCCTTCAGTCGGGTTTCTCCAGTAGCCGAACTCCTTTCGAACTTCTTCTTTAGTCAGATTCCTTCAGGAGCCGAACTCCTTCTAAACTTCTCCTTCAGTCAGATTTCTTCAGGAGCCAAACTCTTTTTGGACTTCTCCTTCAATCAGATTCCTCTAGGAGCCGAACTTCTTTCGAACTTCTCTTTCATTCAGATTTTTTCAGGTGACGAACTCCTTCCAGACTTCTCCTTCAGGAGTCAAACTTCTTCCAAACTTTTCCTTCAATTGTATTCCTCTAGGAGCCAAACTCCTTTTGGACTTCTTCTTCAGTTAGATTCCTCCAGGAGCCAAACTCCTTCAGGACTTCTTCTTTAGTCGAATTTCTTCAGAAGCTGAACTCCTTCCAAATTTTTTCTTTAGTCAGATTCCTTCAAGAGCTGAACTCCTTCCGAACTTCTCCTTCAGTTGGATTCCTCCAAGAGCCAAACTCCTTCTGTACTTTTTCTTCAGTCGAATTTCTTCAAGAGTCGAACTCCTTCTGGACTTCTCCTTCAGTCATATTCCTTCAGGAGCCGAAGTTCTTTCGAACTTCTTCTTCAGTCGGATTTCTTCAGGAGCCGAAATCCTTCCAAACTCCTTCTTCAATCGAATTCTTCCAGGAGCTAAAATCCTTCTAAACTTCTTCTTCAGTTAGATTCCTTCAGGAGTCGAACTTCAATTGGACTCCTCCAGGAGTCGAACTCCTTACGAACTCCTCCAGCAGTCGAACTCCTTCCAGACTTCTCCTTCAGTCGGGTTCCTCCAGTGGCCAAACTCCTTCCAAACTTTTTTTTCAGTAGTATTCCTTCAGAAGCCGAACTTCTTTCAAACTTCTCCTTCAGTCGGATTCCTCCAGGAGTCGAACTTCAATCGAACTCCTCTAGGAGATGAACTCCTTACGGACTCCTTCAGTAGCCAAACTTCTTCCAGCCTTCTCCTTTAGTCGGGTTCCTCCAGCAATCGAGCTCCTTTCGAACTTCTTCTTTAGTCAGATTTCTCTAGGAGCCAAACTTCTTACGGACTTTTTCTTCAGTCAAACTTCTCCATCAGTCAAACTCCTTCTGGACTTCTCCAATCAGTCGAACTCCATCCAAAATCCTCTATGGATTATTTCTAAATTTTAACTAGCATTCCTCCCGACCATCCAAATTCCTTCAATGGATTATTTTTAGATTTTAACTAGTATTCCTCCTGGATGATCTCCTCTAGCCATATTTTTTTTAGGAATCTGAGCTCCTCTGAAATTGATATATATCAAAGCTCTTCACCAACCAACGCCTACTTTCTCTGAACTTTGACTATTAAATCTTTACGAATAGACGATCCCACTACTAAACGATTACGACTGTCATTATCAGTCTGCTATAGGCGATCCCACTATCAGATGGTTATGACTATCATTATCAGTCTATTATGGATGATACCTCTTTTCATAATAAATTTCACGTAGCTCCGAGCGACCCATTATCGGATGGTTATGGCTGTCACTATCAGTCTGTTATAGACTCTATCTATAAAAGAGGATCCTCTAGATATGTTTTCTCTAAGCTCTCTTCTTCTTTCCAAAATTTTGCTGAATTCTTGCCTGAATACTTCATTTTTGTTGGCCAGAAGAACTAACTTGATCATCGAAGGATTCTATCAGAGTCACCACCACCGACTCCGGACGAAACTTTATTTTATAGATCGTCGATGGTGACCTCTTCTTTTTCAACTTCAGGTCGATTTGGCGTCAACTAGATTCTGCTCCAATAGGATTGGCGCTAGAAGGATGGCCTTCTATTTCTAAGGTTTTCTTATTCTTAAAGGAGTGCTCAACAGCGATCTCTCTTTTTTCTTTCTAAAGTTCTTTTCAAAAAAAATGCCTTCCAAAAAAGCTTCGGCACGACGATCAATGACCTCTACAACCAGATCTCATCTAGATCTATCCACTTCTACTCCAGCTCTGACAACTCAAGCTCCATCTACAGCCATGGTGGATGCGGAGTAGTTCAACCTACTGGTCCAGCAGGTTCGTGATCTCATGGAGGTGGTGCAAGCCATACATCGGTAGGCTCCGATGCTAATTCGATTAGAGCAGATTTTTCTAGAGCCCCATGATTCGATCTGTGGACGATCGACTTAGGCTAGCCAGTTGGTGATCTCCGAAAAGGAGAAGTAGAGGGTAGAGAGCCCTTGCTTAGACCATGACTCGACCCCGGAGGGAGCTTTGCATCCGTTCCATCAGAAAATTTTGGAGATCAACGATTGTGAAGATCTTCTGGATCAAAGGCTACAGAAAATGGATCGACGAATCAAAGAATTCCATTATACTTCCTCCTCACATGGTAATGATATTTACACTTACCCTCCTTTTTCTTAGAGGTTTGTGCAGGAATCAATCTCGTCGAGCTTCAAGCTCTCACAGTTTGAGAGTTATGATGGGACCATCGATTCGATCGATCATCTAGAGGCCTTTTGGATAATGATGCTGCTCCATGGCATGACAAATGCCATTTTGTATTGGGCATTTCTATCTACCCTCAAGGAAGCCATCAGAAATTGATACTTAGCACTAAATCTAGATACCATCTTTTTCTTCGATCAAATGAGTCATTAGTTTGTGGCTCACTTCATCAGCAGCTGATGTTCGCATTGAGGTTCAAATTTTTTGATGAATATTAAGCAAAAGAAAAAAAAATCTATCTAGGTTTATGTCATCCGATTTAATGCTGCC
The DNA here is from genome assembly GCA_006176705.1 of Cocos nucifera. Lineage (NCBI taxonomy): Eukaryota > Viridiplantae > Streptophyta > Magnoliopsida > Arecales > Arecaceae > Cocos > Cocos nucifera. The sequence goes on along the minus strand of QRFJ01001105.1, from coordinate 72,608 downwards.
GCATTGGAGGTCCAAAATCTAGACCAGTCTATTGCAATGCCTACACTCAAGGGCGGTCTTCAAAAGAATGATTTATTATTCTTCCTAAAGAAGAAGTATCCCAAAAATTTTGCTGATCTACTAGCTCGGGCTGAAGGATATGTCCGAGCAGAAGAGACCTTTAAGTTGAAGGATGAGAAAGCGGTAGGAGAGTGACAGACTGGCAAGTCTAATAAATCCACAGCTGATGAAGGATCGAATGAAGCTCGGCCATGCTCACAAACTCCCCCAGAGTGCAAGCAAGCCTGAACTCCTCCTCCTGCTGCATTGGAGGTCCAGAACCTAGACTAATTTATTGCAATGGCCGTACTCAAGGATGGCCTTCAGAAGAATGATTTGTTGTTCTCTCTAGAGAAGAATTATTCTAGAAACTTTGCTGATCTACTAGCTCAGGCTAAAGAATATGCCCGAGTGGAAGAGGCCTTCAAGTTGAAGGATGAGGAAGCCACAGGAGAGCGATAGGCTGATGAATCTAATAAACTCACAGCTGATGGAGGGTTGAATGAAGCTCGAGTGCACAAGCAAGCCCAAACTTCTTCACTAAGGTAGATGCATAGGAAGTACAGTTCCTGTATAATAATGTGATTGTAATCTCTTTAAATATAGTGGACTATGATGTACGTCGCATCCTAGTTCATAATGAAAGTTCGACTGATGTCTTATTTTATGATGCTTTCTCCAAAATGTAGATATCCAATATTCAACTTGGATCAATAAACTCCCCACTAGTAGGCTTCGCTGGTGCTGCAGTACCAGCTGAAGGTGTAATGACTCTAGCTATGGCTGTAGGGCAATATCCAAAACAATCCAAAGCACAGGTGGATTTTTTGGTAGTAAAGGCTCCCTCCGCTTACAATATAATTCTCGACTGATCTGATCTAAATGCACTTCGAATGGTGGTGTCAACTTATTATTTGAAGATAAAATTTTCGATAAGTTATGGGATCAAAGAAGTCAGGGGAGATTAAGCTCTGGTAAGGCACTGCTACTCAATTATCCTACAAAAGGAAGAACAGTCCGACCCTTATCCTGGTGATGGGCTAGATATCCGTGATGACCTTACCGAAAAACAAGGTGAGCCCATAGAATATCTTATGATCATCCTCCTGAATGATGAAAATGCGGAGCATACGGTGTAAATTGACTCCAATCTAAAAGATGAAGTTCGAGAGAAGCTCATCACCTTTTTACGGAGGAATGCTGACATCTTCGCTTGGGTTCTAGTGGACATGCCTGGGATTGATGCTGAGATTATGGAACATCGGTTGGCCATTGACCCTAAGCATCGATCAGTGAAAGAGAGAGTTCGGCGCCACGCACCAAAAAGATAGAAGGCAATAGTAGAAGAAATCGACAAGCTTCTCAACACTGGATTTATTCAAAAAATCAGCTATCCGACTTAGGTCTTTAACGTGGTTCTGGTCAAGAAGGCCAATGGCCAGTGGAGGATGTGCATCAACTTTAAGAAGCTGAACAAGACCTACCCAAAGGATAGCTATCCTTTGCCCAGAATCGACCAACTGATGGACACAACTTTAGGCTACGAGCTCCTCACCTTCATGGATGCCTTCTTTGGCTACAACCAAATTCGGATGGCATCGGAGGATGAGGAGAAGATTGCTTTTATTACTAACCATGGTCTTTACTGTTACAGGGTCATGCCCTTTGGGCTTAAAAATGCAGGTGCAACTTATCAGTGCTTGATCAATAAAATCTTCAAGGAGCAGATCAATCGCAATATGGAGGTTTACATCGATGACATGTTGGTCAAAAATCGAAAGGCTGTCAATCATGTTGCCAACCTTGAAGAGCCTTTCGATGCACTCAGAAAATACAAGATGAAGCTAAACCTAACCAAGTGTGTCTTTGGGGTAGCCTTTAAAAAATTTTTGGGATTCATGGTCTCGAGACGAGGGATCGAGGCCAATTCAGAGAAAATTCGAGCTATCCAAAAGATGACCGCTCCAAAGTCCATCAAGAAAGTTCTGTGCCTGATCAAAAAGATGGCCTCTTTGAATCATTTTATCTCGAGGTTGGTCGAATGCTGCATGCCCTTCTTCCAATTTATCAAGAAATCGAAAGATTTTCATCGAACTTAGGAATGCCAAAAGATGTTCGACGAGCTCAAGAACTACCTCGGCTCACCCCCTACTGGCCAAACCCAAATTCAGAGAGGAGCTATTTCTCTACCTCGCGGTCTCTCCTGTAGCACTAGCGGTAGTCCTAGTCAAAGAAGAGGTGAAAGTATAATGACTAGTCTACTACCTAAGTCAAATCCTAAGGGATGTCGAGATCAGGTATACAAAATTAAAAAAATTGACTTATGCTCTTCTGATTGTAGCAAGAAGACTTTGACCTTATTTTTTGGTTTGGCCACTAGAATATTCTCTAGAATCATGTCAAGAATTGTCCCCTCATGGCATATGGGGAGAGCGAGTTGACAACTTGGAGCCAAGAGTGGAGATTTTAGCCTCTTGATGAACTCAAGTTTGGCCTGACTTAGGATCTCGACCACAGCCTTTCGAAGATCTTCAATCAGCCCTCATCATGATTTTGGCTTCTATCTCTTGATAAACTCAAGCTCAGCCAAAAATAGGACCTCGGCCATAGTCTTTTGAAGACCTTCAATCAGCCCTCATCATGATTTTGGCTTCCATCTCTTGATGAACTCAAGCTCATCTAGAAATAAGACCTTAGCCACAGCTTTCCGAAGACCTTCAATCAGCTCTCATCAAGATTTTGGCTTCCATCTCTTGATGAACTTAAGCTCGACTGAAAATAAGACCTCGACCATAGCCTTTCGAAGACCTTCAATCAGTTCTTATCGTGATTTTGGCTTCTATCTCTTGATGAACTCAAGCTCGATCGAAAATACGACCTCGACCATAGCCTTTTGAAGACCTTCAATCAACCCTCATCATGATTTTGGCTTTCATCTCTTGATGAACTCAAGCTTGATAAAAAATAGGACCTCAACCACAGCCTTTCAAAGACCTTCAATCAACCCTTATCGTGATTTTGGCTTCTATCTCTTGATGAACTTAAGTTCGACCGAAAATAGGACCTCGACCATAGCCTTCCAAAGACCTTCAATCAACCCTCATCATGATTTTGGCTTCCATCTTCTGTTGAAGTTGATGCTTGGGGGAGATCTTATCTCTAGCTGAGGTTGAAGAAGATCTTATCTCCAGTTGAGGTTGAAGCTCGGAAGAGATCTTATCTCCAGCCGAGGTTGAAGGAGATCTTATCTCCTATTGAAGTTGAAGCTCGGGGGAGATCTTATCTTCTATTGAAGTCGAAGCTTGGAGGAGATCTTATCTACAGCCAAGGTTGAAGAAGATCTTATCTCCTATTGAGGTTATAGCTCGGAGGAGATTTTATCTCCTATTGAAGTCGAAGCTCAGGGGAGATCTTATCTCCAGCCAAGGTTGAAGAAGATCTTATCTCCTATTGGGGTTGAAGCTCGGGGGAGATCTTATCTCCAATCGAGGTTGAAGGAGATCCTATCTTCTATTGAAGTTGAAGTTCTGAAGAGATTTTATTTCTAGCCGAGGTTGAAGTAGATCCTATCTTCTATTGAAGTTGAAGCTTGGGAGAGATCTTATCTCCAGTTGATGATGAAGGAGATCTTATCTCCTATTGAGGTTGAAGCTCGAAGAAGATCTTATCTCCAGTTGAGGTTGAAGGAGATCTTATCTTCTGTTGAAGTTGAAGCTCGAAGAAAATCTTATCTCCAACCGAGGTTGAAGTAGGTCCTATCTTCTATTTGAGGTTAAGGTCGGGAGAGATCTTATCTCCAACCGAGGTTGAAGGAGATCTTATCTCCTGTTGAAGTTGAAGCTCGGAGGAGATCTTATCTCCAGTCGAGGTTGAAGTAGATCCTATCTTTTGTTGAGGTTGAAGCTCAGAGATCTTATCTCCAGCCGAGGTTGAAGGAGATCTTATCTCCCGTTGAAGTTGAAGCTCAGGAGAGATCTTATCTCCTATTGATATTGAAGCTCAAGGGAGATCTTATCTCTGATCGAGGTTGAAGGAGTTCTTATCTTCTTTTGATGTTGAAGCTCGAGGAAGATCTTATCTCCAGTTGAGGTTGAAGGAGATCTTATCTCCAATCATTCTTAGGTACATTAGGGCCATTGTCGGAGACTCTCCTCTCACATCGTCTAAAATGAATGAGGCCTTTGACTTACTCATGTTAGGATGAGGTTCTCCTTCTATTCCTAACATGGCAATAGGAGCACAGATGGACCATTAAATGGGCCTCTCCCCTCCTCCTATCTTAAATAATCGGAGGTCTTTGACTTGCTCATGTTAGGACGAGGTTCTCCTCCTATTTCTAACATGACTATAGGGGCACAAATGGGCCTCCCTATCTTCCTATCTTAAATAATCGAAGGTCTTCGACTTGCTCATGTTAGGATGAGGTTCTCCTCCTGTTCCTAACGGGCTATAGGGGCACATAAGAGACATTATCAGAATCTCTTCCCTCATCTCATCTAAAATAAATGAGGCCTTCAACTTTGCTCATGTTAGGATGAGGTTCTTCTCCTGTTCCTAACGGGTGATAGGGGCACATAAGGACCATTGTCAGGGCCTCTCCTCTCATCTCGTCTAAAATGAACGAGACCTTCAACTTGCTCATATTAGATCGAGGTTTTCCTCCTGTCCCTATCATGGCAATAGGTGCATAAATGGACCGTTGAATGGGCCTCTCCCCTACTCTTATCTTAAATAATCGGAGATCTTCTGCTTGCTCACATTAGGATGAGGTTCTCCTTCTATTCCTAATAGACTGTAGGGGCACATAAGGGCCATTGTCAGGGCCTCTCCCCTCATCTCATCTAAAATGAACGAGGCCTTCGACTTTGCTCATGTTAGGATGTGGTTTTCTTCTTATTTCTAACAGACGATAGAGGCACATAAGGGCCATTATCAGGGCCTCTTCCCTCATCTCATCTAAAATGAACAAGGCCTTCAACTTGCTCATGTTAGGATAAGGTTCTCCTTCTGTCCCTATCATAGCAATAGGAGCACAAATGGACCGTTAAATGAATCTCTACCCTCCTTCTGTGTTAAATAACCGAAGGTCTTCGACTTGCTCACGTTAGGATGAGGTTCTCCTCCTATTCCTAATGGGCGATAGGAGCACATAACGACCATTGTCAGGGCCTCTTTTCTCATCTCATCTAAAATGAACGAGGCCTTTAACTTGCTCATTTTAGGATGAGGTTCTCCTTTTGTCCCTATCATGGCAATAGGGGCACAAATGGGCCATTGAATGGGCCTCTCTCCGCCTTCTGTCTTAAATAATCGGAGGTCTTCATCTTGCTCAGGTTAGGATGAGGTTTTCCTCCTGTTCTTAACAGGCTATAGGAGCACATAAGGGCTATTATCAGGGCCTCTCTCCTCATCTCGTCTAAAATGAATGAGGTCTTCAACTTGCTCATGTTAGAGTGAGGTTCTCCTCCTGTCCTTTATCATGACAATAGGGGCATAATGGGCCATTGAATGAGCCTCTCCTCTCCTTCTGTCTTAAATAATTAGAGATCTTCAACTTGCTTACGTTAGGCTGAGGTTTTCTATTTCTAAGGATGGTAGGGGCACATAAGGCTGTTGTCAGAGCCTCTCCCCTCATCTCATCTAAAATGAACGAGGCCTTCAATTTGCTCATGTTAGGACGAGGTTCTCCTCCTATCCCTATCATGGCAATAGGAGCACAAATGGACCATTGAATGGATCTCTCCCCTCCTTCTATCTTAAATAATCGAAGGTCTTTGGCTTGCTCACGTTAGGACGAGGTTCTCCTCCTATTTCTAATGGACTGTGGGGGTACATAAGGGTCGTTGTTAGGGCCTCTCTCCTCATCTCATCTAAAATGAACGAGGCCTTCGACTTTGCTGATGTTAGGATGAGGTTCCTCTCATATTCCTAACGGACGGTAGGGGCACATAAGAACCGTTGTCAGGATCTCTTCCTTCATCTCATCTAAAATGAACGAGGCCTTCAACTTGCTCATATTAGGGCGAGGTTCTCCCCCTATCCCTATCATGGCAATAGGGGCACAAATAGGCTATTAAATGGGCCTCTCTCCTTCTCCTATCTTAAATAACTGGAGGTCTTCGACTTGCTCATGTTAGGATGAGGTTCTCCTCCTGTTCATAACATGACCACTTTTAATTGCTTCTTTTCTGTCATCACATAGTTTTTTCACCAAAAAATAATAATGTTGAAATGGAGTTTTATTGAAGAAAAATTACTGATTGTACGTTTTTAGATTTTCTAAATTTCAAGGTTATGGGAGTGTTGTTCCTCTAAGCTCCTTCAGGCAATAAGTTTTTGTTAGATATGTGTGTCCTACAAGCTAGAATTGGCTGACACTTGTAATACACTTCTAGGGATAAAATTATAATTTTAACTATAAATAATGAAATAGATTATTTTCTATCATAAATATGTATTTAGTGTCTATGATACATCCCTTGAGTCAATGGTAATGATAATTCATATTTCAAGAGTTAAAAATTTAAGATAAATTTTTATTTATTAACTCATAAAATGCTTCTAACCGTAGGATCGTCATAAGAATGGTGATTGATCCAGAAGGTTAGTGTACAATCACTTCTTTATAGTAGATGAGTCTTGAGTCTATGGTATAGAGACACCAGAGCGAGAGTATAGGTATTCATTAGAGAACGAGGATACTGAGCATGACCACCTTGAGTAGTCATAAGAAAGTCTACCTTCTCATCGATGACTGACTTGAAGCTGTAGTGGTATGTCTGGTTCATTGACCTAAGGTGCATCGGCAGTTCACCTTGAGGGTGTTATAGTTTGACTATACCATAACTCAATCTTCTAGACATTTGGAATTCTGAGGTGTATGTTGGCTGTAGCATGTTCATTGTAGAAATTGGATTGCATCAAGAGGGAATCTATCTACCTCGGTGGATGAGGAGCAGCCCTATGATGATCATGAGAATCAAGTCCATAAGCCTATGGCCATGGCAGAGAGTGAAATAATAGAAAGAGTTTCTATTAAGGTTTTCACATCGGACTTGAGTCGAATGATTAAATCATATGATAGAAATTAGGGTTTGACGAGTTCACCTTAACCCTAATCTGATTGGGGCTCAAGATAGAAGAACTTAATCACACAAGTAGTTGCACTGAGAGGTTCATTTTTAGTTTTGATGGATTGCCACCATATACTGCTAGGTGTCACTGGTGGATTTTGAGAGTAATTAGAATGATTTAGATGATCGATCATTCCAATTATCTGAATTAGAAGAGTTTTGATCCATCGAAAGGAGTTTCAATGATGTCGATGATGGAGATCATGACATATCCCATTGCCATTCAGAATTGAACCTAACTGGGTCACACAAATAAGGATTTAGATCTAAATATCATCAATTGGACTAACTCAATTCGATTGATATTAGATTCAATTAGGTTCAAGAAAATCATGCTAGCACACGATTGAACAAAATGTTCTCCTTTTACTATCATTAAAAGTTGTCTCGATTGAGCCAAATATGTTTATGCTCGCTCAGGTATCTTTACTTGATCTGACTAGAGCTTGTTCAGGTTAGAAAAGGATTGTCTTAATTTATAAGATAAATTTGAGACAACACCTACCATTTTTCGTCATCCGCTAATTCTTGTCCTTTGACTTTGGTCAAACATTGAGCTTTGACCCTTGGACATCTACCCATGTGTCATGCACTTATTGGAGAGCAGATAGAGGCTTGTCCCCTCACTGGAATTTGAAAAGGAGGGGGTGCATGCCTAGGATGGCGTGCGCCCATGGATAGGGATGCCTGGAGTGCCATACAGATGGAACTTCAGGTTGCTTCTTGGATTCAACTTAGGTGACCCTTACCTATAGACTTTGACCAGTCTTAGGCGCCATCTAAGGATGAATTTATGGGATCTCATCTAATTCAGGTGATATCATCTCATCAATCAGATTTAGATCTAATTGCATAATGCAACGTGTTTGGTTAGGATGATGCAGCACTACATGGCGCAGTAGGGTCTATAAATAAATCCTGTCTGCACCCAACTTTTAAGTGAGTTTCTCTTAACCATGCCCCAAGACTGCCCCTCTCCATCCTCCATGCCATCTTCTAATCTTCTCTCTCCTCCCCATGCCTAAGAAAAGTTGGGCTTCAGTTTGATGCGATCTAGGCAAGAAAAAGCTGGCGAGAAAGGAAGAAGGCAGCACTGCTGTAGAGACGACTGCTAATCTTCAAAAGGAGTTTTGAAGGTCCTCCAAATCAGATTCAGATCTAATTTTTGGAGAAGTAATAAAAAGAAGAAGATCTCCAAATTTAGCCTGAGTGGATACTGATAGAGACCAGATGCTTGCATTGCTAGATCCAGAACCTCAAGCATTCAGTAGGATCATCAAAGGATAATCGAATTACCCACATCAAGGTATAAATTAAATTAGATTTAATTTATTTTTATTTTTATTTGTTAGATCTATAAAATTAAATCTAAAATATCTTATATCTAATTTTAAAATATGATAAAAATTTTTAAAATATCTCTCTCGATCTGATCAGATCTAAATGAACCTAATCCGAAAAATCAGAATTTTTCCTTCAGTTGGTATTAGAGCTAGGTTCAATAAAAATTATTTAGATCTATTTTTAATTTATTTTGATCTAAAAATTAGGCAATTTTAGATATCACATAAGATATGATTAAATCTAAAATTATAAAAATTAAAATTAAATAATATAAATCTATGTTTTTTAATATGCATGACTAGTTGTAAAATAGAATAGTTCTATACATAGTCTTGCATAATCATGATTTATTTTGATTAAATTATAATTTTAGATCTATTTATTTTTTATTTTTTAATGATTATAAATATTATAATAAGATCTAAAAAATAAAAAATAAAATTATTTAATTTTTAGATCATATGAGATATGATAATTGCATGTCTAGACTAGTTATAGAATAGTTGTACATAGTTGTTTAGATTAGAATTTATTTTGATGTGATCAATTTAAATCTAATTTTTTAGATAATTATAAGATAATTTAGATCTAAAAAATATGTATGCATGATATATGAGATGTATACAAAATATGTATTAAGTTAGATCAAATTTTATATATGAGATATATGATGTAGATCTAATTAGTTTTATAGATTTATATTTCTGATTAAGGCATTTTCCTTGGCTATCCGGTTATAAGAACAAAGTAGGATTTAAATGTCCTCTCCTTCCATTCGATGGGGTGTTCTTATGATGTGTAGGGATGCTGCACGTTCGTCCTTAATCAAAAAATCAAAAACTTACTTTCTGCAAAATCCTAGATCCTGAAATTCTAGAATTTTATTTATATATTTTATTTATGAATCCTAAACTTAATTAAGAATTAAGATTATAAAATATTAATTAGATCTAAAATTAATAATTTTAAATCTAAGACATATTCATAATATTGGGTTCAGACTTGGGTAGCTCAATTAGGTCTAAGCGGTTGATCAAACTGAATCAAGAGTTGGTTAGATGGGATCAACAATACTAAATTGACCAGCATAATAGGATTAAGTCTGGGTCATGATCGAGTCATGTGAGTGATCGATCATGCTAAGATCTAATTAGGCTTCGTGGTTAGAGTTTGGATTATAGGCTAATCCGATTGATTCTGGCTCAATAATTTGGTGTCGAAGGTAAGTCTAGCAGATACGATCGATTGATTTTTAATTAGGAGCTACTCGACTCGAATACATTCTTGTCGAGTTAATGGCATATCCCTTCCATCGGTCTCACTTACCTAGCCATGTTTGTTGGCTCAATTCTGATCTGAGGTGGTCAATAATCCGAGCTAACCCATGCCACTAGGTTAGTCATAATGGTTATGACTATGTCAAGTCTAGTTTAATGAGACCTAAATCAAATCTTCCTAAGAAAAGATTAAGTCTAAGATCTTCCACCATTGTAGATGTGCAGGCCCTTCCCGAGGTTGATTGTTCTCGATTGATTACAGTGGCTCAGTAGCACCGAAAAGATGCAACCATGTCTATTAGGCATTGGATGCTATGGGCTGGAGGATGGATTGGGCTTAATATTTTGGATATTATGAGAGACTCAATTAGAAATCCAATCTATGCTAATGGTGGGTTTGACTTCACTAAGGAGTGGATCAATATTCTGGACACGATGAGATTCATGAATTAGAGATCAAGTTTGGGTGCATCATGATTAGAGAATCATTGAACAAGAGTTGTTCACTTATTGGCTAATCCATCATCAATAACTGTTAGGTGAGATGATCAGTTAGTTGGTGGGATCGCACTACCCACTAGAAATCATTTATCGTGGAGATTTTCGCATCTCTACAAAGAAAGTGTAGGGATCCAAGAAAATAATGGGAGCTAATTTATTTAAAAATAAAATTCTTAAATTAATTAGTTAAGTCTTAATTATAATATCTAACTAGAAACTTTGACTCTCTATAGAAAAATGTCTGCATTCAATCTATTAGCATGAATCCTAGACACCCATAGATTGATCAGACCAAATTACAAGGATTGGCTTTGGAACTTCAAAATTATTTTGGATTTCAAAAAGTTAACTCATGTATTGGATTAGGATCCTCCCACCTTATCAGCCCGTCTATCCACTGAACAGAGAGCATCTCTGGATAAGTGGACGGACGAAGGTAACAAAGCCAGATACTACATGTTGGACTCGATGTCTGATGAACTTCAGTACCAACATGAAGATATCAAGACTGCTCGCCAAATGTTGGCTTACCTATAGAAGATGTTTGGTGAACAGAGTCACACAGCCAAGTATCAAGTCACTAAATGACTTTTTAAGGCTAAGATGCATGATGGGCAGTCAGTTCAAGATCATTGTCTGATGATGATCAAGGATTTGGAAGAGCTTGAGAAGCTTGGAGTGAAGTTGGACTTGGATCTACAGAATGATATAATTTTGCAATCTTTGACTGATGCGTATCGACAGTTTATCATGAACTACCATATGCATAAACTTCAAAATTCCTTAGCCAAACTTATGAATATGCTGATTATCGCTGAGCTTTCTATGAAAGGTTCTAAAGGCTTAGTGCTTGTTATGCAACGAACTTCTTCCAAGAGAAAGTCTTTTGGAAAGAAGAAGTTTGCGAAAAAGCAGAAAGTGGAAGGAGGAAAGAAGAAAAAGATAGAGCTGAAGAAGAAGACTGCTGATAAAGAAAAGTATTTTTATTGCAATAATGACGGCCACTGGAAGCGAAACTATCCTACTTACTTGGCCACCCTAAAGAAGGAGGTAGATCTTTCTAGAGGTATGCTCGTTATTGAGTCTAACCTTATGATTTCTTCTGCATCCAGTCGGGTGCTTGACTCTGGTTCTAATGCTCACTTATGCACTTCTATGCAAGATCTTGAGGATAGCAGGAGGCTAAGGGATGGTGAGATGATCCTGCGTGTCAAAAATGAAGTAAGAATTGCTGCCATGGCCGTTGGAACATATCCTCTTCGATTACCATCTGATTTAGACTTAGTGTTAAAAGACTATTATTATATGCTCGCAGCAAGCGGAAATTTGATTTCTATTTCTTGCCTTGCATTAGAAGGCTATGTAATTAGTTTTCTTAAAGATCATTATAATATTTTTTATTAAAGAAATAAAATTGTAAGTGATTTCCTTATTAACGGTCTTTATCAGTTACATGTTGATGTATCTATTTTTAATATCGAGCAAAATGTAATACCATAAAACGACCTGGGGATAGTCCAAATGATAGGTATCTATAGCACCTAAGACTTGGTCATATAGTAGAAGATAGGGTTAACAAATTGGAGAAAATCGGGCTATTGAGTCCGTTGACTTCCAAGTCATATCCAATTTGTGAATCTTGTCTTTATGGCAAAATGACTAAACTTTCTTTTGTAGGCCATGGAAAAAGGGCCATGGATCTTCTTGCTCTAGTACATACTGATGTGTGTGGCCTATTTGATGTGCCAGTTAGAGGCAACTTTATCTACTTCATAATCTTTATCGATGATTTGTCTAGGTATGGGTATGTGTATCTTGTGAGACACAAGTCTGAAGCTTTTGAAAAATTCCAAAAATTCAGACATGAAGTAGAAAAGCAAACAGGAAAATCTATTAAGATTCTTCGATCAGATCGAGGAGGTGAATACCTTAGTCGAAAATTTTTGGACTATCTCAAGAAAAATGGCATAGTCTCTCAATGAACTCCACCTGAAATACCTTAACTCAATGAGATTTAAGAACAGAGGAATCGGACCCTATTAGATATGGTTCGATCCATGATGAACTTCATAGACCTTTCTAATTTTCATTGGGGATACTATTTGTTAACTACAATATACTTACTGAATAGGATTTCTTCTAAAATCATTCCTACCACATCGTATGAGATATGGCTTGGTAAGAAACCAAGTCTAAGTCATCTCAGAATTTGGGGTTGTTCAGCTTATGTCAAAAGATAACAAATGGATAAGTTAGACTTTAGGTCCTTTAGAGCTTGATTTATAGGATATCCTAAAGAGTCATTAGGATATTATTTCTACATTCCAAAAGATCATAATGTAATTATGAGTCGACATGCCATCTTTCTTGAAAAATAGTTTATTCAAGATAGCAGCATTGGAAAGCAGATCAAGCTCGAGGAGAAAGTCTCACAAGAGCAACGAGCTAAGGACCAAATGTAACCAAATTAGGTTAAGCCAATCCATTCACTACCTCCTCCACCTCGTAGATCGGAAAGAGTTTTCCATCCCTCTGAGAGGAACTTAGGTACTATTTCAGAGGAAGTAGAGAAAATGTTCCTCGTAGGTAATAGGGTTCTTGGTGATGATCCCAAAACCTATAATGAGGTGATATTGAATATCAATTTTGAGAAATGGTTAGAGATAATGAAGTCAAAAATTGACTCGATGCACTCAAACCAAGTTTGGACCTTGGTAGATCCATCAGAAGGTATAGTACCTATTGGATGTAAATGAATCTACAAGAGAAAGATTGGTACAGATGAAAATATGGAGACATTCAAGATGAGATTAGTGGCAAAAGATTATAGTCAGTGCGAAGACATTGACTATCAGAATATCTTTTCGCTAGTAGCTATGCTTAAATCCATCCGCACATTGCTTGCTGTTGCAGCCTATTTCGATTATGAAATATGGCAAATGGATGTGAAAATTGTATTCTTAAATGGATACCTTAAGGAAAATATCTATATGGAACAGTCGCTAGGTTTCACATCTGATGATGGTGATCACAAGGTATGCAAGCTGCAAAGGTCCATATATGGACTTAAGCAAGCATCTCGGAGCTGGAACACTTGTTTTAATTATATGATCAAATTGTTTGATTTCATTAAGAATGAGGAGGAGCCATGTGTCTTCAAAAAGGTCAGTGGGAGCACTGTTGTCTTCCTCATATTATACATGGATGACATCCTCCTTATTGGAAATGATATTTCCATGTTAACCACAGTTAAAATGTGGTTATCTAAAGAATTCTCCATGAAAGACTTAGGAGAAGCATCCTTTATTCTAGGAATTAAGGTCTATAGAGATAGATCGAATAGGATGCTAGGACTTTCACAGAAAATGTACATAGAGGAAGTGCTAAAAAGGTTTAGCATGGAAAACTCAAAAAGGGGTTTGGTACTCTTCAGACATGGCATTCATCTTTCCAAGAAGATGTGCCCTAGCACACCTGAGGAAATAGAACGCATGAGCAAGATCCTTTATGCTTCGACTATAGGGAGCCTCATGTATGCCGTGTTATGTACACGACCTGATATAGCCCATGCTGTGAGTGTCACAAGCAAATATCAGTCGAATCCAGGTGAAGAATACTAGACTTCTATGAAATGTATCCTTAAGTACTTGAGAAGAACTAAGGATATGTTGTTGGTCTTTGGTAATGGAGAACTCCAAGTTCAAGGACATACAGACTCGAATTTTATGTCCGATGTAGATGATCAAAACTTAACATCTGGGAGTCTGTTTGTATGCAATGGTGGAGCTATCAGTTGAAAAAGTTTCAAGCAGACAGTGATAGCAGATTCCATCATAGAAGCAGAATACATCGTTGCATTTGAAGCTGCAAAGGAGACATTCTGGTATAAGAAGTTTGCCGCATAGATTGGAGTAATGCCATCAGATGCCATTTCTTCTGTACTATGATAACAATGGCACCATAGCCCTTGCTAAGGAGTCAAGGTCTCATAAAAAATTCAAGCATATCGAGCGGTGATACTATCTCATCCATGATTACCTCGAGAAGGGTTACATTGAGGTCAAGAGAGTCGACTCCATAGACAATACGACGGACCCACTTATAAGGCCATTGGGCCAGCAGAAGATCGAAGCCCACGTTGAGAAGATGGAACTTAGATTTATAGCCAATTGGCTTTAGGTCAAGTGGGAGTTTGTTAGATATGTATGTCCTAGAAGTCAGAATTGGCTGACACTTGTAATACACTTCTAGGGACAAAATTATAATTTTAACTATAAATAATAAAATAGATTATTTTCTATCATAAATGTGTATTTAGTGTTTGTGATACATTCCTTGAGTTAATGATGATGATAATTCATATTTTCAAGAGTTGAAAATTTAAGACATGAATTTTTATTTATTAACTCATAAAATGCTCCTGACCATAGGATCGTCATAAGGATGGTGATTGATCCAGAAGGTTAGTGTACAATCACTTCTTTATAGTAGATGAGTCTTAAGTCTACGATGTTGAGCCACCAGAGCAAGAGTATAGGTACTTGTTAGAGACCGAGGGCACTGAGCATGACCACCTCGAGTAGTCATAAGGAAGTCACCTTCTCATCGATGACTAACTCGAAGCTACAGTGGTGTGTCTGGTTCTTTGACCTAAGGTGCATCAACAGTTCATCTTGAGGGTGTTATAGTTTGACTACACCATAACTCGATTTCCTAGCCATTTGAAATCTTGAGGTGTATGTTGGCTATAGCATGTTCATTGTAGGGATTGGATTGCACCAAGAGGGAGACTATCTACCTCGATGGATGAGGAGCAGCCCTATGATGATCATGAGAATCAAGTCCATAAGCCCAAGGCCATGGCAAAGAGTGAAATAATAGAAAGAGTTTCTATTAAGGTTTTCACATCGGACTTGAATTGAATGATTAAATCATATGATAGAAATTAGGGTTTGACGAGTTCACCTTAACCCTAATTTGATTGGAGCTCAAGATAGAAGAACTTAATCACACAAGTAGCTGCACCAAGAGGTTCATTTTCAATTTTGATGGGTTGCCACCATATACTGTTAGGTGTCACTGGTGGATTTTGGAAGCAATTAGAATGATTTAGATGATCGATCATTCTAATTGTCTGAATCAAAAGAGTTTTGATCCATCGAAAGAAGTTTCGATGATGTCGATGATGGAGGTCATGACATATCCCATTATCATACAGAACTGAACCTAACTGGGTCACACAAATAAGAGTTTAGATTTGGATATCATCAATTAGACTAATCCAGTTTAAATTGATTTGAATTAGATTCAATTAGGTTCAAGAAAATCGTGCTAGCACACGATTGAACCTAACATTCTCCTTTTACTATCATTAAATGTTATCTCGATTGAGCCAAATGTGTTTGTGCTCACTCAGGTACCTTACTTGGTCTGACTGGAGTTTGTCTAGATTAGAAAAGGATTATCTTAATTTATGAGATAAATTTGAGATAACACCTGACATTTTTCATCACCTGCTAATTCTTGTCCTTTGACTTTGATCAAACATTAACCTTTGATCCTTGGACATCTGCCCATGTGTCATGCACTTATTGGAGAGTAGATAGGGGCTTGTCCTCTTGCTAGAATTTGAAAAGAAGGGGGCACATGTCTAGAATGGTGTGCGCCCATGGATAGGGATGCCTGGAGTCCCATACAGATGGGACTCTAGGTTGCTTCTTGGATTCAACTTAGGTGACCCTTACCTATAGACTTTGACCAGTCTTAGGCGCCATCTAAGGATGAATTTATGGGGCTCTCATCTGATTGGATCAGGTGATATCATCTCATCTATCAGATTTATATTTGATTGCATGAAGCAACGTGATTGGTCGGAATGATGCAGCACTGCATGGCGCAGCAGGGTCTATAAATAAACCCTATCTGCGCCCAACTTTTAAGTGAGTTTCTCTTAGCCATGCTCC
>QRFJ01001105.1:0-55351 GCA_006176705.1 Cocos nucifera | reverse complement strand
TTCGATTATGAAATATGGCAAATGGATGTGAAAATTGTATTCTTAAATGGATACCTTAAGGAAAATATCTATATGGAACAGTCGCTAGGTTTCACATCTGATGATGGTGATCACAAGGTATGCAAGCTGCAAAGGTCCATATATGGACTTAAGCAAGCATCTCGGAGCTGGAACACTTGTTTTAATTATATGATCAAATTGTTTGATTTCATCAAGAATGAGGAGGAGCCATGTGTCTTCAAAAAGGTCAGTGGGAGCACTGTTGTCTTCCTCATATTATACATGGATGACATCCTCCTTATTGGAAATGATATTTCCATGTTAACCATAGTTAAAATGTGGTTATCTAAAGAATTCTCCATGAAAGACCTAGGAGAAGCATCCTTTATTCTAGGAATTAAGGTCTATAGAGATAGACCGAATAGGATGCTAGGACTTTCACAGAAAATGTACATAGAGGAAGTGCTAAAAAGGTTTTAGCATGGAAAACTCAAAAAGGGGTTTGGTACTCTTCAGACATGGCATTCATCTTTCCAAGAAGATGTGCCCTAGCACACCTGAGGAAATAGAACGCATGAGCAAGATCCTTTATGCTTCGACTATAGGGAGCCTCATGTATGCCGTGTTATGTACACGACCTGATATAGCCCATGCTGTGAGTGTCACAAGCAAATATCAGTCGAATCCAGGTGAAGAATACTAGACTTCTATGAAATGTATCCTTAAGTACTTGAGAAGAACTAAGGATATGTTGTTGGTCTTTGGTAATGGAGAACTCCAAGTTCAAGGACATACAGACTCGAATTTTATGTCCGATGTAGATGATCAAAACTTAACATCTGGGAGTCTGTTTGTATGCAATGGTGGAGCTATCAGTTGAAAAAGTTTCAAGCAGACAGTGATAGCAGATTCCATCATAGAAGCAGAATACATCGTTGCATTTGAAGCTGCAAAGGAGACATTCTGGTATAAGAAGTTTGCCGCATAGATTGGAGTAATGCCATCAGATGCCATTCTTCTGTACTATGATAACAATGGCACCATAGCCCTTGCTAAGGAGTCAAGGTCTCATAAAAAATTCAAGCATATCGAGCGGTGATACTATCTCATCCATGATTACCTCGAGAAGGGTTACATTGAGGTCAAGAGAGTCGACTCCATAGACAATACGACGGACCCACTTATAAGGCCATTGGGCCAGCAGAAGATCGAAGCCCACGTTGAGAAGATGGAACTTAGATTTATAGCCAATTGGCTTTAGGTCAAGTGGGAGTTTGTTAGATATGTATGTCCTAGAAGTCAGAATTGGCTGACACTTGTAATACACTTCTAGGGACAAAATTATAATTTTAACTATAAATAATAAAATAGATTATTTTCTATCATAAATGTGTATTTAGTGTTTGTGATACATTCCTTGAGTTAATGATGATGATAATTCATATTTTCAAGAGTTGAAAATTTAAGACATGAATTTTTATTTATTAACTCATAAAATGCTCCTGACCATAGGATCGTCATAAGGATGGTGATTGATCCAGAAGGTTAGTGTACAATCACTTCTTTATAGTAGATGAGTCTTAAGTCTACGATGTTGAGCCACCAGAGCAAGAGTATAGGTACTTGTTAGAGACCGAGGGCACTGAGCATGACCACCTCGAGTAGTCATAAGGAAGTCACCTTCTCATCGATGACTAACTCGAAGCTACAGTGGTGTGTCTGGTTCTTTGACCTAAGGTGCATCAACAGTTCATCTTGAGGGTGTTATAGTTTGACTACACCATAACTCGATCTCCTAGCCATTTGAAATCTTGAGGTGTATGTTGGCTATAGCATGTTCATTGTAGGAATTGGATTGCACCAAGAGGGAATCTATCTACCTCGATGGATGAGGAGCAGCCCTATGATGATCATGAGAATCAAGTCCATAAGCCCAAGGCCATGGCAAAGAGTGAAATAATAGAAAGAGTTTCTATTAAGGTTTTCACATCGGACTTGAATTGAATGATTAAATCATATGATAGAAATTAGGGTTTGACGAGTTCACCTTAACCCTAATTTGATCGGAGGCTCAAGATAGAAGAACTTAATCACACAAGTAGCTGCACCAAGAGGTTCATTTTCAATTTTGATGGGTTGCCACCATATACTGTTAGGTGTCACTGGTGGATTTTGGAAGCAATTAGAATGATTTAGATGATCGATCATTCTAATTGTCTGAATCAAAAGAGTTTTGATCCATCGAAAGAAGTTTCGATGATGTCGATGATGGAGGTCATGACATATCCCATTATCATACAGAACTGAACCTAACTGGGTCACACAAATAAGAGTTTAGATTTGGATATCATCAATTAGACTAATCCAGTTTAAATTGATTTGAATTAGATTCAATTAGGTTCAAGAAAATCGTGCTAGCACACGATTGAACCTAACATTCTCCTTTTACTATCATTAAATGTTATCTCGATTGAGCCAAATGTGTTTGTGCTCACTCAGGTACCTTACTTGGTCTGACTGGAGTTTGTCTAGATTAGAAAAGGATTATCTTAATTTATGAGATAAATTTGAGATAACACCTGACATTTTTCATCACCTGCTAATTCTTGTCCTTTGACTTTGATCAAACATTAACCTTTGATCCTTGGACATCTGCCCATGTGTCATGCACTTATTGGAGAGTAGATAGGGGCTTGTCCTCTTGCTAGAATTTGAAAAGAAGGGGGCACATGTCTAGAATGGTGTGCGCCCATGGATAGGGATGCCTGGAGTCCCATACAGATGGGACTCTAGGTTGCTTCTTGGATTCAACTTAGGTGACCCTTACCTATAGACTTTGACCAGTCTTAGGCGCCATCTAAGGATGAATTTATGGGGCTCTCATCTGATTGGATCAGGTGATATCATCTCATCTATCAGATTTATATTTGATTGCATGAAGCAACGTGATTGGTCGGAATGATGCAGCACTGCATGGCGCAGCAGGGTCTATAAATAAACCCTATCTGCGCCCAACTTTTAAGTGAGTTTCTCTTAGCCATGCTCCAAGGCTGCCCCTCTCCCTCCTCCATGCCATATTCTAATCCTCTCTCTCCTCCCCATGCCCAAGGAAAGTTAGGCTTTAGTTTGGTGCGATCTAGGCAAGAAAAAGCTGACGAGAAAGGAAGAAGGTAGCACTGCTACAGAGATGACTGCTGATCTTCAAAAGGAGTTTTAAAGATCCTTCAAATCTGGTCTAGATCTAATTTTTAGAGAAGTGATAAAGAAGGAGAAGATCTTCAGATCTAGCCTGAGTGGATACCAGTAGGGGCCAGATGCTTGCGTGACTAGATCTAGAATCTTAGACATTTAGCAGGATCATCAAAGGGTAATCGGATTACCCACATCAAGATATAAATTAAATTAAATTAAATTTATTTTTATTTTTATTTATTAGATCTATAAAATTAGATCTAAAATATCTCAAATCTGATCTAAAAATATGAGAGAAATTTTTGAAATATCTCTCTCGATTCGATTAGATTTGAATGAACTTGATTCAAAAAATCAAGATTTTCCCTTCAGTTTTGGGCCGGATGACCTCCTCTAATTCATATAGGCCTTTCTAATTTAGGACAAGCTTCCCCTGGCTTTGAGGCTGAGAGATTGTGGCTCACTGAAGTACTAAGTCTCGTAGAGATAGTGTTGATGATGCCGAGAGGCGGTCGATCTCCTTATTGTTTCTCCTTTATTGGTGGTTTTGGCTGCAGCAGTGCCCTTGGCTAATCTGCTCTTACTTTGGGCCAGTGTCTGAGGAATCAACCTAGTCGGTCTCTCCTGATGAGCTCTTCGATCTCATCTTGGAGCAGGATGAGAGCGCATCCTTTCAGGCCTCGGCGTTGCTCCTTGATCTCCATCAATACTTGCATTTTTGGAGTATCGAGGGGGGCGTAGTTATGAAACCTTCTGAAGGAAGAACTTCTTTGTGCCCTTCTATTGGGGCTTCTTTGATGATGAGCTCAAGGAGGAGTTCGGGCTCGCTTGCACTCGGGGAGAGTCCATGAGCATGACCAAACTTTATTCGACCCTCCATTAGCTGCTGGTTTATTAGACTCGCCCGCCTACCGCTTTCCTACGGCTTCCTCATCCTTCAACTTGAAGGCTTCTTCCGCTTAGGCATATCCTTCAGTCCGAGCTAGCAGATCGGTAAAGTTCCTAGGATACTTCTTCTTCGGAAAGAATAATAAATTATTTTTTTGAAGGCCACCCTTGAGTGCGGCCATTGTAACAAACTGGTCTAGGTTTCAGACATCCAATGCAGCATTATTAAATCGGATGATGTATGTTTGGATAGATTCTTCCTTCTTCTACTTGATATTCATCAAAGAATCCAAACCTTGGAGGGGATGTCGGCTGCTAACAAAATGAGTCATAAACTGATGGCTCATCTGATAAAAAAAGAAGAACGTACCCGACTTCAACGTCGAGTATCAATTTTTTGCTACTCCCTTTAAGGTAGATCGAAAAGCTCGACATAAGATACAATCTGATAAGCCATGGAGCAGCATCATGGTCTGAAAGGCCTCTAGATGATCGATCGGATTAGAGATTCTGTCGTAGCTTTCAAACTAGAAAAGCTTGAGGTTCGGTAGAATGGGCTCTTGCATAATTTGAGGAGAGAAAGGAGGATCGGTGTGGACATCGTCATGATGAGTCAGAGTGACATGATGGAGTTTTTCAATCCATCAGTCCATCTTCCATAGTTTTTGATCGAGGACGTCATCTTGATCGTAGATCTTGGAAGGCTTCCGATTGTAGATAGAAAATGTTTCTTTCGAAGAAGAATTATGATCCGAACAAGAATCCTCTGCTATCTGTTTCTCCTTCCCTAGGGCGATGGGGATGCTAGTCTAAGTGCTCCTTCTTTGAGACCAATTTCTAACATCCCGATGGTGGGTTTTCTGGCGAAACTGCCATCGGAGGTTGCCACATGGCCTATACCATTTCGGTGAGGCTCTGAATCCACTGCATTAGTAGGTTAAACTACTTCGGATCTACCATGACCATCGGTGCAGGAGGAGGTTGAAGCACCGATGATGGGGTAGGGATGGATAGATCTGGCTAAGATCTGGTGGTAGATCTCTGGGTAGTCACCTTCTTTGGAGGCATTTCTTGAGATTGAGGGAGAGGATGGAGATGAGTCTTGAAGAAGAAGATCCACAGGATCGATTGAGCACTCCTTTAAGAATAAGGGTACCTTAGGAATAGAGGGCCCTTCCTCTAGTATTAATCCTATTGGTGCAGAATCTGATTGACGTCGGATCGAGCTGAATTTAGGAAAGAAGAGGTCACCGTCGGTGACCTACAAAATAAAGTTTCATCCAAAGTTGGTGGTGGTGGCTCCGACAGGATTCTCCGACGATCAAGTCAGCTCTTCTGACCAATAAAAATGGAGTGCTCATGCAAGAATTCAGCAGAGTTTTGGAAAGGAGAAGAGAGCTTAGAGAAAATATATTTGGAGGATTCTTTTTTATAGATGGAGCCTGTAACAAACTGATAGTGACAGTCGTAATCGTTTGGTAGTGAGGTCATCTATTCGTGGAGATTTAATAGTCGAAGTTTAGAGGAAGCAAGCATTGGTTGGTGAAGAACTTTGACATATATCAATTCTAGAGAAGTTTGGATTTCTAAAGAGAATACGACTAGAGAAAATTATTCGAGAGGAATACTAGTTAAAATTTAGAAATAATCTACTGAAGGAATTCGGATGGTCGAAAGGAATGCTAGTTAAAATTTAAAAATAATCCACTAAAAAAATTTGGATGGAGTTTGACCGATTGGAGAAGTCCAGAAGAAGTTCGACTGATGGAGAAGTTCGGTTGAAGGAGAAGTTTGGAAGGAGTTCGACTTCTGGAGAAATCTGACTGAAGAAAAAGTTTGAAAAGAGTTCGGCTCCTGGAGGAATCCGACTGAAGAAGAAGTTCGAAAGAAGTTTGACTGCTGGAGGAACCCAACTGAAGGAGGAGGCCAGAAGAAGTTTAACTACTGGAGGAGTCCGTAAGGAGTTTGGCTCCTGGAGGAGTCCGATTGGAGTTTGGCTCCTAGAGGAATCCCACTGAAGGAAAAGTCTAAAAGAAGTTCGACTGCTGGAGGAATCCGACTGAAGAAGAAGTTCGGAAGGAGTTCAACTGCTGGAGGATTCTGTAAGGAGTTCGGCTCTTGAAGGAGTTCAATTGGAGTTCGGCTTCTGGAGGAATCCGACTGAATAAGAAGTCTGGAAGGATTTTGCCTTCTGAAGGAATATGACTGAAGGAGAAGTCTGAAAGAAGTTTGGCTCTTGAAGAAATCTGACTGAAGGAGAAGTTCGGAAGGAGTTCGACTCCTGGAGGAACCCAACTTAAAAAGAAGTTCAGAAGAAGTTCGACTGCTGGAGGAGTCCGGAAGGAGTCCGATTGATGGAGGAGTCTGAATGGAGTTTGACTACTGGAGGAGTTCGACTGGGGTTTGACCACTGGAGGAATTTTCGATCGAAGCTCTTCTATGATTACTAGTTACATTAGGCTAAGTATCAGACTGGACATCGATGGGAGCGGGGTTTATCTCCAATAATAGTCCTCCTACTCTCGAGTTCAAAATTCGAAGAAAGGGAGAACAAAAAAGATGACTGCCAAAGTTCTTTTTTGGGCTCTACACTAGTTGAGGTTGAAGCTTAGGAGAGATCTTATCTTTTGTTGAAGTTGAAGCTCGAGAGAGATCTTATATTCAGTCGAGGTTGAAGAAGATCTTATCTCCTATTGAGGTTGAAGCTCGAGAGAGATCTTATCTCCAGCCGAGGTTAAAGGAGATCTTATCTCCTATTGAAGTTGAAGCTTGGGAGAGATCTTATCTCCAGCCGAGGATCGAGCTGGTTGACGCCGAACTCCTGTTGGTGCTCTTCTACTTAACTTATGGTCTTCTGATTGCAGCAAGAAAACTTTGACCTTACTTCTAGGGATGTGCTATAACACTCCTCACTGACCAGCCGATTAGAGCAATCCTTAATCAAATGGATGCTTCTAGAAGAATTGCAAAATGGGCCATTGAATTTATAGAATTCGACATCAACTACCGACCTCAGCTAGCAATTAAGGCTCAAGCACTGACCGACTTTATAGTTGAATGTACCATTTTAGATGAAGCCGCGCTTGAACAGAACGAGATCAACACCCCATGGTTGCAACCGAGACTCTTCGAAGAAAGTGCCAATTTTTTTGAAGGTTTTTAGGCCCTATACTTGGATGGTTCGTCCAACTCCATTGGAGCAGGTGCGGGATTGGTCTTAGTCAACCCCAAGGGAGTCGTCGTCGAGTATGCGCTATGCTTTGAATTTCCTACAACTAATAATGGGGCTGAATATGAAGCACTGATCGCTAGGTTAAAAATAGTAAGAGAGTTAAAAGTAGATCGGCTTCAAGTCTATACTGATTTCCAATTAGTGGTCGGCCAAGTTAGTGACAACTATGAAGCACGGAAGAAAAGTATAATAAAATACCTTGAGAAAGTAAAGGATTTGACTCCAGCCTTCGACAGTTTTGGCATTCGATAAATTCTGGGGATAGAAAATACAAGAGCCGACCTCCTCTCTAAATTGGCTACTTCAGCCCCAGTCGAACTGTCCAAAAAAGTTTTTTTTTGAAACTCTAAAATGCCCAAGCTCAGAGGAATCATGGCTCGTTATGCAAATGCGGCTCGAGCTGAGTTGGATTGACCCGTTAGTTGCCTATCTCAAAGAGGAAGTTTTTCCTCATGATCCAAAAGAAGCTCGAAAACTCAGGAATCAAGCCTCCTGGTACATTTTATATGTAAAACTCTAAAATGCCCAAGCTTAGAGGAATCGCAGCTCGTTATGCAGATGGGGCTCGAGCCAAGCTGGATTGACCCATTAGTTGCCTATCTCAAAGAGCTCCTCATGATCCGAAAGAAGCTCGAAAACTCAGAAATCAAGCCTCCCGATATGTTTTGTATGAGGACAAGTTGTATAAAAAATCATATTCGCTACCGCTGTTGAGATGTCTCTGACCTTCAGAGGTCGACTTCGCATTATGGAAAGTGCATGAGGAAATTTATGGAAGTCATATAGGAGCCAGATTTCTATCGCAAAAACTAATTCGATAATGGTACTATTGGCCGACCTTGTACCATGATTCTATGAAGTATGTCAAGAAATGTGACCGCTATCAGAGAAATGCAAACATACAAAGATAGTCGACCTCCGAGCTTACTCCACTAAGCGCACCTTAGCCATTTGCACAATGGGGAATGGATATACTTGACCCCTTTCCAACGGCATTCGGACAATGAAAGTTTCTCTTGGTTGCGATCGACTACTTCACCAAAAGTGTCGAAGCCAAACCACTAGTAAAAATTACTGAGGCCAAGGTACAAAATTTCATCTAAAAGTCAATCATCTATCAATTTGATCTGCTCCAAACTCTCATAACAGATAACAGATGACAGTTCACTGGGATGAGGTTCTTTGAGTTCTGCGAAGATCTAAACATCTTTCATCACTTCATGTCGGTCGCTCATCCACAGTCAAATGGGAAAGCTGAGGTGACCAATCGGACCCTATTGTAAGGCATCAAGATAAGGCTCGATAGAGTAAGATGGGCCTGAGCGGATGAACTCTACCACATCCTCTGGGCATATTGAACTACTCAAAGGCTATCGATCGTGGAAACACTATTCGTCTTGGCCTTTGGAATGGAGACAGTCATCCTAATCGAGCTTAAACTCCTATTAGTATGAATCATAGACTTTAATGAGTAGCGTAACTCATAGGACCTCAGAGTCAACCTCGATCTACTGGAAGAAAAAAGGGAGAAAGCCTAGGTTCGGATGGCGGCTTATAGGCAAAGGGTGGCCCGATACTATAACTTCAGAGTCAGAGATAAAATATTCAGAGTGGAGGACTTAGTACTTCGACGAGCCACCATCTCTCAGCCTCAGAGCCAGAGAAAGCTTGCACTGAATTGGGAAGGCTCGTATGAATTAGAGGAGGTCATCCAGCCTGAAACTTATCACCTAAAGGAGCTTAGAGGAACAACGCTCCCACGAACTTGGAATTCAGAAAATTTGAGAATGTACTACCAGTAATTTTTCTTCAATAAAACTCCTTCATTTCAACATTATTATTTCTTGGTGCAAAAACTATGTGATGACAGGAAAGAAGCAATCAAAAGTATCCATATTAGGAACAGGAGGAGAACCTCATCCTAACATAGGCAAGTTGAAGGCCTCGTTCATTTTAGATAAGATGAGGGGAGAGGCCCAGACAATGGCTCTTATGTGCCCCTACAGCCCATTAGGAATAGGAGGAGAACCTCATCCTAATGTGAGCAAAATTGAAGACCTCATTTATTTTAGACGAGATGAGGGGAGAGGCCTTGACAATGGCCATTATATGCCCCTACAGTTCGTTAGAAATAGGAGGAAAATCTTGTCCTAATGTGAGCAAAGTTGAAGGCTACATTCATTTTAGACGAGATGAGGGAAGAGGCCCTAACAACGGCCCTTATATACCCCTACAACCTATTAGGATAGGAGGAGAACCTCATCTTAACATGAGCAAAGTCGAAAGGCCTCATTCATTTTAGACGAGATGAGGGGAGAGGCCCTGACAATGGCCCTTATGTGCCCCTATAGTCGTTAGGAATAGAAGGAGAACCTCATCCTAACGTGAGCAAAGTCGAAGACCTCATTCATTTTAGATGAGGTGAGAGGAGAGGCCTCGATAAGATCTTCTTCAACCTCGGTTGGAGATAAGATCTTTTCCAAGCTTTAACCTCAACAGGAGATAAGATCTCCTTCAATCTCGGTTGGAGATAAGATCTCTTCCGAGCTTCAACTTTAATAGAAGACAAGATCTCCTTTAACCTCGGTTGGAGATAAGTTCTCTCCCGAGCTTCAACTTCAATAGAAGATATGATCTACTTCAACCTCGGTTGGAGATCAGATCTTCTCTGAGCTTCAACTTCAACAGAAGATAAGATCTCCTTCATCCTTGGCTGGAGATAAGATCTTCTCCGAGCTTCAACCTCAACAAGAGATAAGATCTCCTTCAACCTCGATTGGAGATAAGATTTGTTTCGAGCTTCAACTTCAACAAAAGATAAGATCTTTTTCGAGCTTCAACCTTAATGGGTGAAGAGCCCAAAAAAGAACTTCGATAGTTATCTTTTTTGTACTCCCTTCCTTCGAATTTCGAACTCAAGAGTAGTGGAACTATTTTTAGGGATAAATCCTGCTCCTACCGAAGTGCAGTCTGATGCCTAGCATAATGTAATTGATAATCATAGAAGAGCTTCAATTGAGAATTCTTTCAGCGGTCAAATCCCAGTCGAACTCCATTGGGACTCCTCTATCAGTTAGACTCCTTTCGAACTCTTCTAGTAGCAAAACTTCTTTCGAACTTCTCCTTCAGTCGGGTTCCTCTAGCAGCCAAACTCCTTCCGAACTTTTCCTTCAGTCGTATTCCTCTAGGAATCAAACTCCTTCCGGACTTCTCCTTCAGTCGGATTCCTCCAGGAGTCAAACTTCTTCCGAACTTCTCTTTCAGTCGGATTCCTTTAGGAGCCAAACTCCTTCTGAATTTCTCCTTCAGTCGGATTCCTCCAGGAGCCAAACTTCTTTCGGACTCCTTCATCAGTCAGACTCCTTTCGGACTCCTCCAACAGCTGAACTTCTTTCAAACTTCTCTTTCACTCGGGTTCCTCCAGTAGCTAAACTCCTTCTAGATTTCTCCTTCAATTGGATTCCTCTAGCAGCCAAACTTCTTTTGGACTTTTTTTTCAGTCGAGTTCCTCTAGGAGCCAAACTTTTTTCAAACTTCTTCTTCAATCGGGTTCCTCTAGGAGTCGAACTCCTTCTGGACCTCTCCTTCAGTCGTATTCATCTAGGAGCAGAACTCCTTCCAGACTTCTCCTTTAGTTGGGTTCCTCCAGGAGCCAAACTCCTTCCAAACTTTTTCTTTAGTCGGATTTCTCTAGGAGTCGAACTCCTTCCAAACTTGTCCTTCAGTCGGATTTCTCCAGGAGCCAAACTTTTTTTGAATTTCTTCTTTAGTCGAACTCCTTCAGGAGCCAAACTCCTTCTGAACTTCTCCTTCAGTCAAAGTCCTTCAGGAGCCGAAATCCTTCCGAACTTCTCCTTCAGTCGAATTCCTTCAAGAGCCAAAATTTTTTCAAACTTCTTCTTTAGTCAAATTTCTTTAGGAGCCGAACTCCAGTCGAACTCTTCTTAGAGCCGAACTCCTTACAGACTCCTCCAGCAGCCGAACTCCTTCCAAACTTTTTCTTCAGTTGGGTTCCTTCAGCAGTCAAACATCTTTCGAACTTCTTCTTCAGTCGTATTCGTTTAGGAGTTGAACTTCTTTCGGACTTCTTCTTCAGTCGGATTTCTTCAGGAGCTGAGCTCCAATCAGACTCTTTCAGGAACCAAACTCCTTACAAACTCCTCCAACAGTCGAACATCTTTCGATCTTCTTCTTCAGTCAGATTCCTCCAGTAGCCAAACTCCTTTCAGACTTCTTCTTCAGTCAAATTCCTCTAGGAGCTAAACTCCTTCCAAACTTCTCCTTCAGCCAAACTTTTCCATCAATCGGACTCCTTCTAAACTTCTCCAATCAATCAAACTCCATCCGAATTTCTCTAGTGAATTATTCCTAGCTTTCAACTAGCATTCCTCCCAGCATCCAGATTTCTTCAGTGGATTATTTCTAGATTTCAACCAGCATTCCTCTCGGATGATTCTCTCTAGCCGTATTTCCTTTAAAAATTCAAACTCCTCTAAAATTGATATATGTCAAAGCTCTTCACCAACCAATGTCTACTTCCTCTGAATTTTGACTATTAAATCTCCATAATCAGACGAGCCCACTATCGGATGGTTACGACTATCATTATCAGTCTGCTATAGGCGATCCCACTACCAAATGGTTATAGCTGTCATTATGTGTCTGCTATGGGCGATACCTCTCTCCATAATAAATTTTATGTGGCCTCGAGCAATCCACTATCAAATAGTTACGGCTGTCACTATCAGTCTATTACAGACTCTGTCTATAAAAAAGAATCCTCTAGATAAGTTTTCTCTAAGATCTCTTCTCATTTTCAAAATTCTACTGAATTCTTGCCTGAGTACTCTATTTTTATTGACTAGAAGAGCTGACTTGATCATCGGAGGGTCCTACCAGAGCCACCACCATCGACTTTGAATGAGACTTTATTTTGCAGATCACCGACGGTGATCTCTTCTTCCTCAACTCTAGCTTGATCTGACATCAATCAGATTCTGTAGCAACAGGTATGATAACATATATTCTCAATAATTAAGAATTTAAAATATGCATTATTATAATTAACTCACAAACTGCTCTTGATCGTAGGATCATCATGAGGATGGTGATCGATTTAGAAGATTGATGTATGATCACTTTCTTTGGATAGATAAATTTTGAATCTATAATATAGAGACATCGGAGTGAAAATACAGGTGCTTGTTAAGAACAAAGATACTGAGTATGATCAATTTTAAGTAATCACAAGAAAGTCTACATTCCCATCAGTGACATACTAATTGCTACAGTTGTGTATCTAGTTCTCTGACCTGAGGTGCATCGATAGTTCACCTTGAGGGTGCTATAGTTTGACTATACCATAACTCGATCTTCTAGCCATACGGAGTCTTGAGATGTATGTTAGCTATAGAATATTCATTGTAGAAATTGGATTATACCAAGATGGAATCTATCAACCTTGGTAGAGGAGGAGCAATCCTATGAAGATCATGAGATTGAGTCCTAAAACCCATGGCCATGGAAGTGTGAAAGATAGAAAGAAGATTCTATTAGATTTCACATTGAACTCGAATTGATTGATTATATCATATGATAGATATGAGGTTTGATGAGTTAATCTTAATCTCGATCCTATTGAAACTCATGATAAAAGAATCAAATCACACGGTAACTATACCTAAATTTTTTTTTCAATTTTGATGGGTTGCCACTGTATACTGCTGGTATCACTGGTGGATTATGGGATCAATTAGAATTATCTTAATGATCAATAACTCTAATTGGCTAAATTGAAAAGAGTTTTGATCCATTGAAAATAGTTTTGATGATGTCGATGATAGAGATCATGACATGTCCTATTACCATGTATAATTGGACCTATGGGATCACACAATCAAGGATTTTGGTCTTAGATGTTTCAATTGGGTTTATACAATCTGATTAGATTAGGATTTGATCCTATTGGATTAAAAAAAATTATGCTAGCATATGATTGGACCTAATTTCTCCTACTTTGGATTTTCTATTGGATATGGCTTAGCCAAATTGGATTTGATTCATAGGGACACCAAGAGTTGGTATGCCCTAGGTCACCTGGATTGGATAAGGATGTGGGTCGCCAAGTTTGGGCCGTCCCCCTCCTTTTCTCTTTCTTTGTGCATAGATGTTAGAGATGCAAGCCTCCTTATTTTTCTCAAGAGGCATGCGCCATCTGATAATTAAGAGAGAGCGTACATGCCCATAGTTCTCTTCTAGGCATGCACCTCTTGTAGATAAGGATCTAGATTAAATTTGAATGGGTTCATATTTGATTGGATATGGATGAGAGGTTGTTTGGATTTAGAATTCAATCAAAGGAAGATAACATGGGATGCCAACCACCCTTATCTAGATAAGGATGGCACATGATCAATCTAATTTTGTTTGATAAAATGTGCATGGAGAGCAGAGGAGGGGCGCCACTTGTTCTAGGAGTCCTTTTACTTTAAGTCATTTGATCCGGTCAATGACTTAGAGCCTAAGGACTCTTAGTTTTCTATTTCTATAAATAGGCACCTTCCAAATTATTGGAAAAAAAGTTTTAGAAATTGTCAAAGCTCTACCACATTTCTTCCATGAATCATCCCTCTCCTCTCCACTTCCTCTCTCTCTCACCCAAGAAGTTGAGCTGATCTTATTCAGAGTACTCGAATGGTCATGTGCTATCTAAATAAAAGAAGAAGTAGAAGTGATCAAGCATTGATCTAATACCTGTCAATGATCTGATCAAAGCAGATCTAGGAGAACTCAGATACAACTTATTGAAGGTGGATCTAAGCTAGAGAAGTCATCCAAGTCTGAGCTCGAGTGAACATCTATAGATGTTGGGCATGTGCATGGCTCAACAGCGGGCCTTAACAAATTCACGATCATCAGATTGTAGAGATCGTCTACCCGTGCAAGGTGATATGATCATCCTTTTTGTAGCATGATGTCTTTCTATATTATGCTTATTTCTTGATTTAGATATATGATCTACGTGCTAGATCGGATAAAAATTTTTGAATTTTGCTGCATCTAATCCAAACCAATCCAACATGATGATTCATTCCTTCAACTGGTATCAGAGCCAGGTTGATGGTTCATAAATCTAAATAGTATTCTTTTGATGACATCAGAAGTAATATTAGATTAAAAATGCATGAGGTGTTGTTTTCAAGATACATGAGATGTATATGATCAAAGCATATTTAGGTTAGATATATTTTCATATATGAAATATATGCATGATGTTAATCTAGTTTTATATCTTGGTAGCATAGTACTCAGATGGGATAGTCACCATGGCCATTCGATCATAAGAGAAAAGAAGGATTTAAAGATCCTCTCTTCCCATTCAATAAGGTTCTCTTATAGCGTGTAGGGATGCCGCTTGTGATGGTTCTCATGAAGAAGAACAACGAAAAGATAAACTTACTTTCTGCTAAACCCTAGATCCAAAAATTCTAGGATCTATTTTATGTTGCATGTAAAATTGTTTAGATTATGAAAGTTGTTTCTATATCTAAAATACAATTTTATGGGATGCACATATGCTTTGATAAATGTGTAGCTTTAAAATAGTTTTGACATCTAAACATAAACCCATGTCATGATACACTTAATTAAAGAATTAAGATACGAAATTCATCAAATCTAAAAATTGAGAATTGAAGATCTAAGACAATTTCACAAAACATGGGTTTAGGGTGTGGGAAGCTCAATTAGGTCTAGAATGTGCAGTTTATCAAACTAAATCAAATGTTGGTTAGGATGGGATCAAGAGTCTTATGACCAATCCATGTAGATATAGCTTGGTTAGATCGATTAACAGCCACATGTTGTTGATCAAAGAAAAGACCTAATTGGGCTTAGTGGTTCGAGCCTGAATTATAGGTTAACCTGATCAATTCTTAATTAACCAATTGGTGTCTAAGATAAGTCTGACAGTATTGACCAGTCATCATTAATTAGGACCTACTCGCATAGATTGAGTCTATGGTGAATTAATGGCATATCCCTCCCACCAATCATACTTACTTGGCTAATTTGGTGGATTAAGTTTTGAATTAGATTGCCAGTTATTCAAGCTAGCCCATGCCACTAGGTTAGTCATAACCATTATAACTAATTAAGGATGAGACCAAAATAAAATTTTTCTATAAAATATTAAGTCTTGCGGTCTTCCATCATTTTAGTTATGCATCTCCTTTTCGAGATTAATTGTTCTAAATTGGATATAGTAGTTCAATTGCACCAAAAAGACATAACCATGCTATTAGGCATGAGATGCTACGGGATGGAGAAGGGGTTGGGCTCAATATTCTAGATACGGTGAGGGTCCCAATCATGGCTCCATTTTATGCAAATAGTGGGTCTGACTTAACTAAGGAGTGGAGCAATATTTCAGACATGGTGAGCTTCATGAATTATAGAGCAAAATTGGCTACAATATGTTTAGAGAAATATTAGATAAGGATTATCCACTCATCGGCCGATCCATCACCAATAACTATTAGGTAAGATGGTGAGCCAATCAATAAGACCACATCATCCATTTGAAACCTTTGATGGTGGAGGTTTTCATATCTTTACTAGGGGAGTGTAAGGGATCTGAAAAAATAGTCAGGATCTAAATTTATTTTTAAAATAAAATTTTTAAAATAAATTGGTTAAGTCAATTATAAAATCTAACTAGAAACTTTGACTCTCTACATAAACAACGTATGCTTCAAACATCCTAGCTAGAATCCTAGAAACTAATAGATTAACTAGACCAAATTTTAAAAATTGGCTCTAAAACTTAAAAATTATTTTGAGTTCTGAGAAATTAGCCTATGTTCTTGACCAAGACCTTCCTCCTCTTGCAGCCCGTCCGACCGCTGATCAGAGAGCATCTCACAAGAAGTGGTTGGACAATGATAATAAGGTTAGGTGCTACATGTTAGCGTTAATGTCTAACAAATTATAGTGCCAACATTAGGACATGAGGACTGCTAGATAAATACTGGCTTACCTGCAAGAGTTGTATGGTGAGTAGAGCCATGCAGCTTGCTATGAAGTGTCTAAGCGATTCTTCAAAGTGTAGATGCATGATGGGCAGTCGATTCATGATCATTATTTGATAATGATCAAGGACCTAGAGAAGCTTGAGTAGCTCGAGATATCCATGGACAAGGACTTACAGATTGACCTCATTCTACAGTCTTTGATTGATTCATATGGATAGTTTATAGTAAACTTTCATATTAATAAGATCTTGTGTACCTTGGTTGAGTTTATGAATATACGAGTCACCACTGAGAGGATCTTGAAGAGTTCAAGGAGCTCTGTATTTATTGTTGAGCAGATTTCTTTCAAGAGAAAATCTTTTGAAAAGAAGAAAAAATTTGTGAAGAAACATAAAGTGGAGAGCAAGAAGAAGAAGAAGAAGAAGAAGAAGACAGACTCAAAAAAGAAGGCCACCGAAAAAAAAAGTATTTCCACTGCAATATAGATGGCTATTAAAGTAGAACTACCCAGCTTACCTAGTGACATTAAAGAATAAAAGGAAAGGTGAACCTTCTGGAGGCATGCTCATCATAGAAACAAACTTAATGGTTTCTTCTGCATCTAGTTGGGTGTTTGACTCTAGATCTAGTGCTCATTTATGCACTTCTTTATAGGATCTTAAGGATAGTAGAAGGTTGAGGGATGGCGAAATGGTCTTATATGTCGGGAATGGAACAAAGGTTGCTGTTGTGGCCATGAAAATATATCCTCTACGACTATCATTTGAAAATATTTTGTTACTTAGAGACTATTATTTTATACTTGCTGTAGACAAGAATCTAATTTTTATCTCCAAAAAAATTATGTCACTAGTTTTTTAAAGGACTATTGCTATTGGAAAATATGTCTTAAAATCAATCATCAGCTTTTTAATGATGGTGCTATTTTATAATTATAAATAATTTATTATTAAATAAAATTTTATTCTGATATTTTTTATCATAAATCTACATCTTCTAATAAACTCTATATTGTGATGAAGTCCTTAGGATTATTTAGTTTTGATAAAAAAAAAATTTATCGATTAGTTCTTAAACTATTCATGACCATATGATACGTTGTTAACTAGGACGACAACGTTTATCAAGTATAAATCATTGTATGCCATATAAATTTGTTGTTCTCTTAATCAAAGAGTGTGGAGACATTGGTATGGCATATAGATATGATTTAGGGGTACATCATCATTGAGCGTGACTAATTTTGGTGCATTCTGCTATCGAGAATTACTCTGATGGGATATGGGTATAAGTATTTCTTAGACCTGAGAACACCATGGTGGCTTGCAAGCAACTCACTGTGCTTTGGTGCTGGACTATCTAAATTTTTAATTCAGTGATGAAAGATTTTTGGGCACAGTCAAGTACTTATGAAATCGATGAGTGATCAAGATAAGATTGACCACTCCAAGAGCTTGGAGAAAATGCATCGTTGTATTTTAATTTAGCAAAACCTTGACTAGGATAATCCATGAGATGGATTTACTATTTTGAAATATAATGTGGATGATCTATTCAGGATTGATAGTTAAATTTAAGTTATTCTATGAGCATTTAGATTAAGGAGATGAATTATACGGAAATAATATCCACATGAGTTCTAAGAGTGTTTCTTTATACATTCGATCTATCTGGTCATCAGGTACCATTACTAGATGGTCATTTTGATTGATATAAAAATTTATTCTTATACTACCAACTTAAATTTGAATCTATGGGGTCACATACATTAGAGGTCTTGATCTGATTGGATGGTTGATCGATGATTAAGAATCATTTTAGGATTAAACATTCAATACGATTGATGTTTGACTTAGTGTAAGTGTTGCAAGAGGCTCGATTAGCAATAGAATTGCTAATTAGCTTAATTTGATTAAGCCAAAGAGCTGAGATTGAGTATAATTGAATAAGATTCAATTAAATTTGGTTTGGGCTTAATTGGATCAAGTTCAATTAGTTTATTGGATAAGCTAATTGCAAGAAAGAACAAGTTCCTATTCAATTAGAACTTATGTGCACCTAATTTTTAATTTAATTAAAAATTAAATCTAATTTAAATTTAATTTAATCTAATTTAATTAAGTTTTTAGTTGGATTAAGATCATCTCTAATTGGGTTGCATTAGTTTTGATTTAATTGAATTTAAATAACAAATTGGACCAAGTCAAAATTAGAAGTCCTAGTGTGACCAGGATTTCTCTATCTTGCGCCACCTTGCTTTCCATGCCCCCTATGCCAATTTTCTTGGAATTTATGTAAGAAAATTTATTTATAAAGAGTTCTCATGCCTATTTTGTGTCTCCCACCTTTTTAGAAGGAAATTAGTTGTGGAATAGGTTAAAACAAATAAGTTATTTTGACCTAGGACTCTATTGGATAGAGTTTGACACATCATCCTTCCTTATCTCTTTGAGGTGCCAAACCACCTGATTTTCCTTTGATTTTTTTATGACAAATTAAAGAATTTTGTGTGCATATTCTCTGTAGTCCATGCAAAAAAAAAGAGGAGGGGGCGCCCAAGAGTTGGGTGCCCCAGTCCTTGCCCAATTTGGACCTACCTTTCTAGGTATTTGACCTAGATAAGGACTCTATCATAACTCTATATTTGAAGAAAGTTAGGGCATGAAATTTTTATAACTTTTAGATCTAAGAGAGAGGGTTTGGGCATGAGAATATTGAGCATAAAGGGTTCTTGGGTGTGGTGCGTTGTAAAGACATAAGTTATTATGTCTAGGTGAGAGAAAAGAAAGAGGGAAGAGAGGTCTTCTCTAGGGTTTCTCTTAGATCCTTTTCCACCATCTTTTTGAGAGAAAAATCTGAAGAAAAGGAGTTCTTCTAGATCCTTCCATCTCTTCTTTGATACTCTGAAAGTTCTAGGTTGATCAAAGAAAGAGTTTTGCCATCAAACATCGAAGAAGGATTAGCACAGTATTAGCATACTATGCTAATTTTCGGTCGCTGGACTTTAGATCAACGATCAAGACTTCATGTGGATTTCTTGTAGAGTTCGGACACATGTGTAGCTCAAAGCAATGACCATAGCCTCGGATCAACAAGTGGAGTTTTTGACTTGCAAAAGGTAAAAAATATTTGATCTCTTTCTCCCACTAGATTAGATCTAGTCTTAGTTTGATGTTGATACGATCAACATCATTATCTTTATTTAATATTTAATTAAGATTTATTTGCATGCATAGATTATATTGTTAGATCCTAGATCTAAGATTTATTTATATATTTTAATAAATTAATATGATTAATTTACTACTTTCGCTAATTTATTTTGAAAAAGTTTTAAAATACCTACATGAAATCCTAGATTTTTTCTTCAATTAGTATCAGAGCCTAGATTTTTTATGACATAATTTTTATGCATATTTAGATTATTTATTTAGATTAGATCTAAATAATAATCTAATATTTAAATCTAAAATTAAATTAAAGATCTCATATAATGATTTATAAGATTATCCTGCTGCAAGGTTTACCCCTTATAGTATAAAGGTTATCCTAGTTCGTGTAGATCTAAAATTAATCATAAATTTATTAGATATGATCTAAATTAATTTATAATTTATTAAATTTAAAATTATTTAAATTTAAAATAAATATTTTATATTGCATGGATTGATCTTGTAAGATTGTCCTGTTGTAAGATTTATCCCTTACAGTATAAAGATTGTCTTAGTACATGCTGATCTAAAATTCTAATTATAAAATTTTAGATTTATTCAAAAAAAATTTATGATTTAATTAAAAGTATTTTAATCTAATTTTATGATTATAAATATGTTAGATTTGATCTAAGATGATTTATGATTAATTAGAATTAAAATTATTTTAATTTGAATTACAAGAATATGTTTAGATTAGATTTAAAGTAGATTCATATTTATGTTATTTGCATATTGATTATAAATCAAACATGCAACTAGTTGGTAGAACCACGTTGTAAAAATATTTTACAAATATGAAAATCTTTTTCGAAATGGTGAATCCCAACCCTCATCCCAAAACTTAATTAAGAATTAAGAGTTATTTGTTTAGCATCTAGGATTGTGAATTGAAGATCCAAAGATAAAAAATCGTAGCACTTGGATTAATGGGTTAGAGTGAATTAGGTTCATTAGTTGGGTTTGACCTAAGGTTAGATTAAAGAATGAACTTAATTAAAAAATTGACTAAATCTAATCAAATGTTGTCTTAAATTAGGTTAAGGATTCTCTAGATCAATTATAATAGTTATAGTTGGTCAAGTCCATATCTTTAGCGAGAATCATAATGGACTTGATTCTTGGCTATGCGGGCTAGCCTGAACTGTTAGGTTGATCCAATCAAAACTAATTAACCAGTTGGTGTTTAAGGTAAGTCCAGCATTTTTAGATCGATGATTTTTAATTAGCATCCCACTTATCTGACCTTTTTTGATGGGGTCTAAGGCAAGCTTTGGCAGACCTTCCCACCGATCTCACTTACCTGTCCTTCTTGGTGAAGTTATGTTTTGATCAGATCACTTGACATTTTGAGCTAACCCATGTCAGCTAGGTAAATTAGTGTGATTGATTTAGGTGCTCCAAGACCAACCCATCAATGGTCTTCCTTAATCTAACTTGGTGAAGTTAGTAGGAGGATCATGATTAGTTGGTTTATTTGACTCTCTTCTCTCAAATCAAATTAATTAAATTTTTTAAAATTATTAGATCCTTAAAATAAAATAGTTATGGTGATAACTAGATCATAGCCTCCCATTAAGGTGGATGGTAATGGATCCAATAGTCTGGATGGACATTGGAGGCATCTTATGCCTGGTGTTCATCAAGATATTAAAATTATCATTCATCATATGATCATTAGGTCACACTTTTTAAATGGTGATTAGGTTAGCCAGAGCTTTTCTTGGGCCTAGTCATCGTTAGTTTGATACACCAAACTCAATCATGTTAATAGTTGGATCTAGGACTTTCAGTAGAGGCCCTAGCCTACTGAAAAGATATATGTAGCAAAATCTAATACTAAAAATTATTTGAAGAAATAATTGATTTAGAACCTATCCATAGATGCACATAGATTAGCTAGAGCTTTTTTCGGATCCATATGCAGTCCTTGTGGATTCTAGTACCCACTAAGCAATTAGGATAATTTTTTGAATTGGAGGTAGAGGCTACTAATTCGAATAAAATAGTGAAAGAATCTTTTGATTAAACTTTAAATCTTAAGGCTTAATAAATCATTTATTAATTAGACTTTTGGTTCTTCTTTATGCAGTTAAGGCCAAACCATAGTGGCTCCATTCACTGTAGGATGGTGATAAATTTATGGTACTCAATTTTGATAATAAGTATCAAAAATTAAATATTGTTCAGCAACACGAAGAGATTCATGCTGGGGCTTCTATGTCTAGTCTAAACAAAAAATTCAAGATTAACCTAGATCAGGCAAAGTGCTTCTACTAGAAGAAGTAGGGGCATTGGAAGAGGAACTATCCTCAGTATCTTACTTTCCATGACCCCAACAAGCTGAACAATAGAAAAGAGAAAGGAGTTGCTCATCAAGGATGTTATATGATAATATCTTATAATTTTTCTATTTATGATACTACTACATAGGTATTGGATACTAGAAGTCTAGTTCATATTTGTAATTCATTGCAAGAACTTCAAGTTAGTAGAAAATTTGAGAATGACGAGCGATTCCTAAATGTTAGAGATGGAAGATCTATTCAAGTTCTAGCTATGAAAATAGTTCAGCTTATTTTCAATGATAATATCATTTCTTTAGATGATTGTCATTATTGTCCTTCTTTTCTGATGAATATAATCTCTGTTAGCCTTTTGACCAAAGATGGTTATCATTTATCAATAAAGAGAGATTATTATGATATCATTATGAATGATGTTACAATAATGCATGGATAATAAAAAAATGATATTTACATTTTATCACAGTCTGTGAGTATGATGTACACAACTAATAAATATCCTAGATTAGATAATGTCTCTGATATCTACCTATGGCATTGTAGGCTAGATTATATTAATAAGAATAGGATAAATAGGTTGACTCAAAAGAAAATCTTTGAAGTCAGTGTTGTGAATCACTTCTAACCTATGAGTCCTATCTTCTTGAAAAAATAATCATCTTTTACTGAAAAAGATGAAAGAGCCACTGAGCTCTTAGGTCTGGTATATACTAATGTATGTGGACCAATAAGTATAAATACTAGAGATGGATATTTCTACTTCATCATTTTCACAGACGACCTATCTAGGTATGGGTATGTCTATCTAATGAAATATAAGTTGGATTCATTTGAAATATTTAAATAATTCTAAAATAAAATAAAAAAATAAATTAAAAAAGATATTAAAACTCTTCGATTAGATCAAGGAGGTGAAAACTTATCCAGTGAGTTCTTGACATATCTAGAAGAGAATAGGATTCTCTCATAATGAACTCCTCTAGGGACACCACAGCATAATGATGTATTGAAAAGAAGGAATCAAATCTTATTAGACATGGTTCTATCCATGATGGGATTTGCTAGTCTGCTTATTTCATTTTGGGGTTATGCTCTTAAGATTGCATGTTTTATATTGAATAAAGTATCGAGTAAATCTATTACAATGACTCTATATGAGATATGGACTGGACGTAGGCCTACACTCTCTCACCTTTGGGTTTGGGATTGTTCGGTCTATGTCAAATATTTGCATACAGATAAATCTAGACCTCGGTCTGATAAGTGTATGTTTATAAGGTATCCTAAGAAAATTAGGGATTACTATTTCTACCATGCTAAAAATTAAAAGGTGTTCATCAGCAACAAGGCAATCTTTAATAAAAAGAAGTTTTTTGATAAAGAAATTATTGTATCTAAGATTGAACTTGAGAAAATTGAATAGGTAGAAAAACCAACACCAGTAGCCGAACCTGAACTGAATTTGATTAGATCAAATCTAGAGCCTCCTACATTATTAAGGTGATCTGGTAGAGTACCGCATCAGCCAGATAGATACTATGATTTCTTGATCTATGATGGTGATCCCATCGAACTTAATAAGAATGATGAGGATCCGATCACTTACATGGATGTAATGCAGAGGCCTGATTCTGAAAAATGGCTTGAGGCTATGAAATCTGAGATGGAGTTCATGAAGGTCAACAATGTATGGACATTGGTTGACCCACCTGAAGGGGTTAAACCTATTGGATGTAAGTGAGTTTTCAAGAGGAAGAAGAGCGTAGATGAGAAGGTAGAGACCTATAAAGTTCATCTGATTGTCAAAAGGTATCATCAACATTATGGTATTGACTATGACGAGATGTTCTCTCCTGTGATAATACTCAAATTCATTCAGATTATGCTTACGATAGCTGTCTATCTGGACTATGAAATCTAGTAGATAGATATAAAGATAGCTTTCTTGAATGAAAAGTTGATCGAAGAGGTGTATATGATACAACTTGAGGGGTTCACATCCATAGATGAGTCTAAGGTGTGTAAGCTTCAGAGATCCATTTATGGATTGAAGCAAGCATCTCGAAGTTGGAATATGCATTTTGATAAGATGATCAAAATATATGGCTTTATTAAGAATGAAAAAAAAGTCCTGCATTTACAAGTTGGCAAATGGTTCAGCAGTGGTATTCCTTATGTTGTACATAGATGATATTCTCTTAATTAGAAATAATATTTTTATATTGTAAGAAATAAAAGTTTGGCTGTCATCTTAGTTCTTCATGAAGGACTTAGGTGAAGCATCCTACATCCTAGGGATGAAGATCTATAGGAATAGATCTAAAAGGATGCTTGGGTTATCCCAGTTCACGTACATAGAAACTATACTAAAGAGGTTCAACATGAAGAATTTTAAGAAGAACTATCTTCTGATACGCCAAAAAATTTCTCTCTCCAAGAAGGATTGTCTGACAACTCCTGAAGAGAGAGAGAGTGTATGAGTAGAATCTCATATGCTTCGATAATGGGATCTATCATATACGCCATGAAATGTACAAGATCAGATGTGGCATACTCACTAGGAGTAGTGAGTAGATACCAATCTGATTTAGGAGAGAACTACTGAAGGGTGGTGAATATCATCCTAAGTATTTAAGAAATACTAAGGATCAGTGGCTCATTTATGGTAAGTCAGACTTGAAGCTTATGAAATTTATAGACTTTAGCTTTCAATCTGACCATGATGACAGTAAAAGCATGTCAGATTATATCTTTATCCTAAATGGTGGAGTTATTTGCTGGAAGAGTTTCAAGCAGCATACTATGGCAGACTCTGTATACGAGGTAGAGTACGTCGCGGTATCTGATGCTGTGAAGAATGCTGTATGGCTGAGAAAGTTTATCACCAAACTTGAAGTAGCATTCTTCCTAGATGGTCCAGTCCTACTCTACTACGACAGCATTGGTGCCATTTCTCAGTTGAAAAAACTGAAGGCACACCAGCGAACAAAGTATATACTACACCGCCATCATCTAGTCCAGAAGATCATGGATTGAGATGACGTCAACCTTCAGAAGATTGATGAAAAGATGAAAATGGCTGACCCCTTTACTGAAGCCTTAACGATAAAGGAGTTTGACAATCACGAGTTGAAGATGGATATTAGATACTGCACTGAGTGGCTTTAGGATAAG
Organism: Cocos nucifera; assembly: GCA_006176705.1. Classification (NCBI taxonomy): domain Eukaryota; kingdom Viridiplantae; phylum Streptophyta; class Magnoliopsida; order Arecales; family Arecaceae; genus Cocos; species Cocos nucifera. Next base: position 30,315 of record QRFJ01001105.1, on the reverse strand, counting down.
TAAAAGTTGTTGAAAAATGTGTTCCAAAGTTAATGATCAATCTATTGATGGTTGTACTATTTTATAATTATAAATGATTTATTATTAAATAAAATTTTATTCTAGTATTTTTTATTACAAATCTACATCTTCTAATTAACTCCATATTGTGATGAAGTTCTTAGGACTATATAGTTTTGATAAAGAGGATTTATCGATTAGTCCTTAAACTGTTTATGACCAAATGATATGTTGTTAACTAAGATGTCAACATTTATTGAGTATAAGTCATTGTGTGCCATATAGATTGTTTATCCTTTTAACCAAAGAGTATGAAGATACTGGTATGACATACAGGTGAGATATAAGGATACATCATCACTGAACATTACCAACTCTGGAGCATTCTTCTATCGAGAATTGCTCTGATGAGATATGGATATAAGTATTCCTTAGATCTGAGATCACCACGGTGGCATGCAAGCAACTCACTGTGCTTTAGTATCGAACTACCTGAATTTTTAATTCAATGATAGAAGATTTTTGGGCACAGTCAAGTACTTATGAAATCGATGAGTGATCAAGATAAGATTGACCACTCTAAGAGCTTGGAGAAAATGCATCGCTGTATTTCAATTTAGCAAAATCTTGGCCAAGATAATCCATAAGATGGATTTAGTATTTTAAAATATAATGTGGATAACCTATTTAGAATTGACAGTTAAATCCTGAGTTATCCTATGAGCATTTAAGTCAAGGGGATGAATTATATGGAAATCATATCCATATGGATTCTAAGAGTGTTGCTTTATACATTCAACCTATCCGATCATCAGGTACCATTGCTAGATGGTCACTTTGATTGGTATAAAAATTTATTCTTATGCTATCGGCTTAGGTTCGAACCTATGAGGTCACATATTAGAGATCTCGATCTGATCAGATGATTGATTAAGAATTATTTTAGGGTTAAACATTCAATATGATTGATATTTGACCTAGTGCAAGTATTGCAAGAGGATCGATTAGGAATAGGATTGCTAATTGACTTAATTTGATTAAGCCAAAGGATTAAGATCGAGTCTAATTGAATAAAATTCAATTAGATTTGGTTTGGGCTTTATTGGATCAAGTTCAATTAGTTTATTGGATAAGCCAATTGTAAGGAAGAACAAATTCCTGTTCAATTAGGACTTATGTACACCTGATTTCTAATTTGATTAGAAATTAAATAATTTTTAAATTTAATTTAATCTGATTTAATTAGACTCTTAGTTGGATTAAGATCACCTCTAATTGGGTTGCATTAGTTTTGATTTAATGGGATTCAAATAATAAATCAGAGCAAGTCAAAACTAGAAGTCCTAGTGTGACTAGGATTTCTCCATCTTGTGCCACCTTTCTTTCCACACCACCCCATGCCAATTCCTTAGAATTTGCATGAGAAAATTTATTTTCAAAGAGTTTCTATGCTCCTTTTGTATCTTCCATCATTTTAGAAGGAAATTAGTTGTAGAATAGATCAAAACAAACAAGTTGTTTTGACCTAGGACTCTATTGGATAGAGTTTGACACATCATTCTTCCTTATCTCTTTGAGGTTCCAAACCATCTGATTTTCCTCTAATTTTTTTGTGAAAAATATAAGACCTTTGTGCGCATATTCTCTGGAGTCCACGCAAAAAAATAAGGAGGGGGCGCCTAAGAGTTGGATGCCCCAATCCTTGCCTAATTTGGATCTATCTTTCTAGGTATTTGACCTAGACAAGGACTCTATCATAACTCTTTATTTAAAGAGAGTTGGGGTATGAAATTTCTATAGGTTTTAGGGCTGAGAGAGAGGGTTTGGACGTGGGAATATTGGGCACAAAGGGTTCTTGGGCATGGTGCTTTAAAAGACACAAGTTGTTGTGTTTAGGTGAGAGAAAAGAAAGAGGGAAGAGAGGTCTTCTCTAGGGTTTCTCTTAGATCCTTTTCCACCATCTTTTTGAGAGAAAAAGCTGAAGAAAATGAGTTCTTCTAGATCCTCCCATCTGTTATTTGGTACTCTAGAAGGTCCAAGTTGATCAAAGGAAGAGTTTCACCATCAACCATCGAAGAATGATCAGTACAGTACTAGCATACTATGCTGATTTCCAGTCGCTGAACTTTAGATTAATGATCGAGGCTTCGTGTCGATTTTCTATAGAGGCCAGACATGTGTGTGGCTTAAAGCGATGATCTTAGCCTCGGATAAGCAAGTAGAGTTTTTGACTTGCAAAAGATAAAAGGGATTTGATCTCTATCTTCCATTAGATTAGATTTAGTCTTAGTTTGATGTTGATACAATCAACATCATTATCTTTATTTAACATTTAATTTTAAATTTATTTGCATGCATAGATCATGTTGTTAGATCCTAGATTTAGGATTTATTTATATATTTTTATAATTTAATATGATTAATTTATTGCTTTCACTGATTTATTTTGAAAAAGTTTCAAAATACCTACATGAAACCCTAGATTTTTCCTTCAACTACAACATTTATTTTGGAAATAATAATGTTGGTAGTAGTTTTCTTATAAATGGTCCCTTTTAGTTATATGTAGATATTTTTGTGAATTATTTTAAGCAAAATATGAATGCCATAGTTTCTAAATGATCTCGAGATAGTGTAAATAAAAAATACTTGTGGCACCTAAGGCTAGATCACATTGGAGAAGACATAATTAATAGATTGAAAAAAAATGGACTGATGGGTCTGTTAATGTTTGAGTCATATCTAGTCTGTGAATCATGTCTTCAAGAAAAAATGATCAAGCTATCCTTTGTGGGACATGGAGAAAGGACCATAGAGTTGCTTTCTCTGGTGCATTCAGATATTTACAGCCCATTTGATGTGCCGGCCAGAGGTGACTTTCTTTACTTCATTATCTTTATTGATGATTTTTCTCGATATGGATATGTGTACCTTATGCATCACAAGTCTGAGGCCTTTGAAAAGTTTAAAAAATTCCAACATGAAGTAAAGAAAAAGATCAAAAAGTCCCTTAAGATTCTTCGATCTAATTGAGGAGGTGAATACCCTAGTATAAAATTTCTAGACTATCTTCAGAAATATGATATAGTCTCATAGTGGACTCCACCTAAAATACATCAATCCAATTGGATTTCAGAATGGAGAAATTGAATCTTATTAGATATGGTTCATTCCATGATGAGCTTTACAGACCTTTCTGTCTATCTTTAAGGACATAGCCTTTTGACTGTTGTCATGTACTGAATAGGATTCCTTCTAAAACTGTTCCTACTACATCATATAAGATGTGGAATGATAAGAAATCAAGTCTGATTCATTTTAAGATTTGGGATTGTTCAGCCTATGTCAAATGATAACAAATGAACAAGTTAGAATCTAGGTCCTTTAGAGCTCATTTTATTGGATATCCTAAGAAGTCTTTCGGATATTATTTCTATCTTTCAAAAAACCATAATAGGATTGTGAGTCGACATATAGTCTTTTTTAAATAATAGTTTATTCAAAATGGAGGCATGAAAAGATAGATTAGGCTTAAGGAGAAAGTCTTTGAAGAACAATGAGCCTCGAAACCTGAAGAACCAGTTTAGTTTGAGCCAATCCACACACTTCCTCCTCCACCTCATAAGTCTAGTAGAATTTTTTATCTTCTTGAGAGATACTTAGGTATTATCTCAGAGGATCTTAAGAAAATATTCCTTATGAAAAATAGGATATATGAAGTTGATCCTAAAATCTATAATGAGGCTATATCAGATATTGACTCCAAAAAATGATTAGAAGCAATGAAGTCTAAAATTAACTTCATGCAATCAAATCAAGTCTGGACATTGGTAGATCCACCTGAAGGTATTATACCTATTAGATGCATATGAATCTTCAAGAGAAAGATTAGTGCAAATGAAAAGGTAGAGACCTCTAAAGCTAGGCTTGTGGCAAAAGGGTATAGTCAACACGAAGGCATTGACTATCAAGATACCTTTTCGCCTATGGCCATGCTTGCCATTGCAGTATATTTCGATTATGAAATATGGTAAATGAATGCAAAACGGTGTTCTTGAATGGATATCTTGAAGAAGATATCTATATGAAACAACCACTTAATTGTACTTCTAGTGATAGTGATCATAAAGTTTGCAAACTACAAAGATCTATTTATGGACTTAAGCAAGCATCTCAGAGTTAAAATGCTCATTTCAATGATGTAATCAAATTATTTGATTTTATCAAGAACGAGGAGAAACTATGTGTCTTCGAAAAGATCAATGAGAGCACTGTTGTTTTTCTTGTATTGTACGTGGATGATATCCTCATGATTGAAAATGATATTTCTATGCTTTTCTCGGTCAAAGTTTGATTATCTAAAGAGTTTTCCATGAATAACCCAGGTGAGGCATCCTTTATTTTGGAGATCAAGGTCTATAGAGATAGATCGAGGAGGATGCTAGGTTTATCATAGAAGATGTACATTGAAGAGGTGCTAAAGAGATTCAGCATGGAGAACTCCAAGAGAGATCTTATACCTTCAGACATGGTATTCATCTATTCAAGAAAATATGTCCCAACACACTGGAAGAGATTGAATGCATGAGCAAGATCCCTTATGCTTTAGCCATAGAGAGTCTCATATATGCCATGCTTTGTACATGATCTAATATCGCCCATGCTGTGAGTGTTACAAGCATATATCAGTCAAATTCAGATGAAGAGCATTGAACTTCTATGACCTTAAGTACTTAAGATAGACTAAGGATATATTTTTGGTCTTTGAAAATGGAGAACTAAAAGTGTAGGGGTATATAGAATCAGACTTCATATTTGATACTGATGATCGAAAGTCAACATCAGAAAGAATTTTCTTGTGCAAAGGTAGCGCTGTGAGTTGAAAGAGTTTCAAGCAGTTTGTGATTACAGACTCCACTATGGAAGCAGAGTATATTGCCGCATTAAAAGCTATGAAGAAGGTATTCTAATTCAAAAAATTTGTTACAGAGCTAGGAGTGATACCATTTGATGCCGTCCCTCTCTACTACGATAACAATAGGATCATAGCCTTAGCTAAGGAGCCAAGGTCTCATTAGAAATCTAAGCATATCGAGTGGTAGTTCTATCTCATTCATGATTATCTCAAGGAGGGATATGTCGAGATGATGAGAGTTGACACCGCAGACAATGTGGTTGACCCATTGACGAAGCCATTGAGCCAGCAAAAGACTGAAACCCATCTTGAGAAGATGGAACTTAGATTTGTAGCCAATTAACTTTAGATTAAGTGAGAGTTTGTTAGATGTATTCCTTAGAAGTCAGATTGGCCAACACATATAAAAACTTTCTATGAGCATATTTTATAATATTTAACTTATTAACAAAATTTGGTTTGTTCATCATTCATATTTGTGTTTAATTATATCTATGGATTGTCCTTTGGGTTAATAGCTATGATAACATATATTCTCAAGAGTTGAGAATTTGAGACATGTTATTATAATTAACTCATAAACTGCACTTGATCGTAGGATCATCATGAGGATGGTGATCGATATGAAAGATTAGTGCATGATCACTTCTTTAAGGTAGATGAGTCTTGAATCTATGGTATAGAGAGATCGAAGTACAAATATAGGTGCTTATTAGGAACAAAGGTACTGAGCATGATCAATTTTGAGTAGTCATAAGGAAGTCTAACTTCTCGTCAGTGACATGCTAATTACTATAGCTGTGTTTCTAGTTCTCTGACTCAAGGTGCATCGATAGTTCAACTTGAGGGTGCTGTAGTTTGACTACATCATAACTCGATCTCCTAGCCATACAGAGTCTTGAGGTGTATGTTGGCTGTAGTATATTGATTGTTGGAATTGGATTGCACCAAGATGGAATCTATGGACCTCAGTAGAGAAGGAGTAGTCCTATGAAGATCATGAGATTGAGTCCTAAACCCCATGGCCATGATAGTGTGAAAGATAGAAAGTAGTTTCTATTAGGTTTCACATCAGACTTGAATCAATTGATTCTATCACATGATAGACATAAGGTTTGACGAGTTAACATTGACCTCGATCCTGTCGGGACTCACGATAGAAGAACCAAATCATATGGTAACTACACCTAGAGGTTTTTTTTAGTTATGATTGGTTGCTATTACATGCTGCTAGATATCACTGGTGGATTATAGAATCAATTAAAAATATCTTGATAATTGATAATTCTAATTGACTGAATTGAAAAGAGTTCAAATCATCAAAAAGAGTTTCAATGATGTCGATGATAAAAATCATGACATATTTCATTACCATGTAGAATTGAACCTATGGGATCACACAATCAAGGGTTTTGGTCTTGGATGTTTTAATTGGACTCATATAATCTGATTTGATTAGGATTTGGTCCTATTTGGTTCAAGAAAATCATACTAGCATATGATTGAACCCAATTTTTTCCTACTTTGGGTTTTCTATTAGATAAGGCTTAGCCAAATTGGATTTGGTTCATAGGGACATCAAGAGTTGGTATGCCCTGGGTCGCCTGGATTGGATAAAGATGAGAGGCGCCAAGTTTGGACCGCCCCCCTCCTTTTCTCTTTCTTTATGCATAGATGTTATAAGGGGCGCATGCCTCCTTATTTTTCTCAAGGGGCATGCGCCATCTGATAATTATGAGAGAGTGAGCACTCCCCATAGTTCTCTTCTAGGCATGTGCCTCTTGTGGATAAGGATTCAAATTAAATTTGAATGGGTTTAAATTTGATTGGATATGGATGAGAGGTTGTTTGGATTTGGAATTCAAACAAAGGAAGATAACATGGGATGCCAACCATCCTTATATAGATAAGGATGGTGCACGCTCCATCTGATTTTGTTCGACAAAATATGTGTGGAGAGCATAGGAGAGGCACCACTTGTTCTGGGAGTCCTTCTGCTTTAAGTCATTTGACCCGATCAATAACTTAAAGCCTAAAGACTCTTAGTTTCCTAATTCTATAAATTGGCATCTACCAAATTGTTAGGAAAAAAGTTTTAGAAATTGTCAAAGCTCTGCCACATTTCTTCCATGCCTCCTCCATCTCCTCTCCACTTCCTTCCTCTTTTCCTTTCCTAAAGAAGTTGAGCTGATCTTATTCAGAGTACTTGAAAGGTCAGATAATATCTACATAAAAGAAAAAGGAGAAGTGATCAAGCATTGATCCAATACCTATCAGCGATCAGATCAAAGGCAGATCTAGGAGAACTTAGATCCAACTTGTTGAAGAAGGATCTAAGCTAGAGAAGTCATCTAGGTTTGAGCCCGAGTGGATACTTGCAGAGGCCGAACGTGTGCTTGGCTCAATAGTGGATCTTAATAAAACCACGATCATTGGATTGCGGAGATCATCTACCTACACAAGATGATATGATCACCCTTTTTGTAGCATGATGTCTTTCTATATTATGCTTGCTTCTTGATTTAGATCTATGATCTGCATGTTGGATCGGATAAAAATTTTTGAATTTTGCTACACCTAATCCAAACCAAACCGGCGTGATGATTCGTTCCTTCATTTGTGACATAGAAGCCTTGCAATGATATAGTAATATCTTGTTAAGTATTATAATGTTATTTTTTCTTCTATCGGTTCTTGATTTAGTATTATATGACACTCTTAAGTATAGGTTTACTTGGAGTTTTATGTTTATGATTTCTTAATGCATGTTATGATTTTTCATATAATTTTCTAACATGATATGATATCCAGTTATGTCCCATGACATCGTAAAGTTGGACTGATGTGATATTTCTTTTTTCTCCAGTTGATATGATCTAACCGTACTAAGAAGATATTAATTATGAGCCATTCCTGAACATTTCAAATTGATAAAATATTATTTTTGCCTATCCATGAAAGTACAAAAGAAAGAATAATAGAGATAGAAAATATTTCATCATGCTCCATCTTCTCCCCCATGTTGTATGACTATTTCCTCTCCACTCCGATGACCATTTTCTCCTTTATCTATCATTTGCATTCTCTTACTTCTCACGAGTGGAGTCTATTGGCAGTTGGCGGCAGTATCCGATGGTTCTCTTGCATCTTTTAAACCTTTGGTTTGTATTCTCTTGCCAGTTTTGTTATATATCCCCTTCCCCTCTTTCCTGACTGAAATAGAACCTTTTGGTGCAAGAGAACCTACATTGTTCATGAATGGCCCCTAAAATCTATGTGTTCAGAAGGTATCGGCGGCACCGAAAGAATGAAGAATAGATGTGTGAAGGGAGCACAGCTTTTGTTTTGTAAGTTGGAGAAGATTCCCATATTTCAACCTTTGGAAAAGAAATTAAAAAAAAAGAAGAAGGTATTTTTTTTAACTAATAAAATATCTGATACAGTCGATTGGGCTTTGATTCCATATAAATTGTTTCTCCCTTTGGGTTTTGTGGGTTCCTGTAAGATTTATCATTTTGCTCACATTTAGGGCTTCCTATGAAGAACTATCATCTCTTTCAGTTATCAATGGGATTCCTATTTTTTCATTAGGATATCATCGAATTATAATATGAAATTATATTTGTTCAGTACGAAGTCATAGGATGGTACATATTGTCCAATCTTGTAACAAGATGTCATACATTTCATCGGGTACTTATAAATGGACTCAAGAAGTAATAATATGGGTGAGAAAGTAATTATATTTCCATGACAACCTGAGGAAGTCATATATTTCATCATGTGAATTTTTTACATATTTATATCACCAAACGTGACTTCTTATTCATTATGAGTTCCATTTCCTCATTATCATGTCCTATTAATTTGTATGACTATTTGTTGATTTTTTATGATGTTGAGTTTTTATGGATGGCATCCTATTCCTTCATATGATATCATACATATGTGTATGACTTCTTGCTAATGATCATCCAAATGTTTCTTGTAGGGAAGCAGTTGAGGAAGCCAAGGAAGCCTCATGTTTAGAAAGGCCTGAAGGAGACCGATCTAAAGTTCTAGGATTAGCTTTTGAAAATTTTTCAAAATCGTAGTGGAAAAGATGAATTAATCACATCAATTCATGAATAAAATAACATAAAATCCTAAATTTAGATCCTATTACATAATCAAAACATGATATTAAATTAAAAATTAAAATATTAGAAAACTACATATTAATCATATCAACAACAAACTATTCTAGATCTAATCTAGATATGTAATAGGGAGATCAAATCTTCCTTACCTTTGAAATTCAAGTTTCTTAACACGCTGATCCGGGCCTAAGATTGTTGCTCTAAGCTGCACATGCGTCTGACCTTTACAGATTATCCACACGAGCCCTCGACCATAAATCAGAAGTTTGATGCCGAAAATTAGCACAGTTTGCTAGAACTGTGTTGATCCTTCTTTGATGGTCAATCTGGATCTTTCTTCTTCGAGACTTGGATCCTCTAATTTCCAAAAGATGAGGAAGAAGATTGTGATGCTGTGACACCTCTCACAACTCACAAAAATGGAGGAAGAGATGTGAGCTCAAAAGTGGCACTCCCAAGTCTTAGGAACATGAAAAGATAGGTCATAAAAAGATAGGAGCAAGCCAGAGAGAAATTAGCTCAGGTAGCAAAATTCAGAAATTGGGCTGGCTCACCATGAGACTGAGCTGACTAAGTTGAAAACTAGATTGGCTCAGTCCAGGATTGGATCGGCTATGTCTTAGAAGAAAATTCAGATAGAAAGCAGCATTTTTGGGCTATTGGTATGATATACAACTAGATCGGCTCAGTCTCAAATTGAGCCAACCCAATCGTAGGTTAGCTGACTCAATTTGAAACTAGGCCGACTTAATTTTTATGGGTTTATTTTGTGTATGTAGAATGTTTGGGTTTTGAAAAGTTTTTCTATGAGCTTGAAGCTTGCTCCTTTTGTAAAGTATAAATACTGAAAATAGGTCAAGGTTGTATATGATGCTGAATTCAATGAATAAAACTCTTTTCTTCCAAAAAACTCTTATGCTATCTTTCTCTCTTTTCTCTTGAATCCATTATTTTGCTTCCACATTGATTATAGGAGATTATTCCTTGTTGCTTGGCTAATCACTAGTGGCCATGCCGGTCCGAGAGAGGATAGTTTATCCTAACAATTGGTATCAGAGCGGTGTTGCATGGAAGGAAGGAAGACACCTAGGGTTACTACATCCAGGATCTGTTGCACCAGGTTTTACGCAAAATCTTCTTATTTTTTTGTTGTTTGTCTTTAGATTAAAATGGAGATTGATTACATGGAGGGACAGTGACACAGACAGTTGAAAAGAGGATCTAGGATGTTTAGATCTTCTTTGAAGGGTAGTGTTACTGGTGTGTGATCGAAGAAGGATGTTAGGGATCTATTCTTGACTTGTTTGAAGTCATGGGATCAAGTGGATTCAAGATGGATTTTGAGAAATTTGATAGCAAGAAAAACTTTATCCTATGGCAGCAAAGGGTAAAGAACTTGTTGGTTCAGCAGAGGATCTACAAGATCTTGATAAGAGAAAGATTGAAAAAAAATAGTGCTGAGGATTGAGAAGAGTTGGAGAAAATTGCTTTTAGCACAATCTGGATATGTTTGGCCGATCAGATTTTGCCCGAGGTTTGCATAGAGACTACGGCAAAGGAGCTCTAGATGAGACTGGAGAATACATACATGGGGAAGAACATGACGAACAAGCTGTGGTTAAAGAAATAGCTGTATAGTCTGAGGATGTCCAAAGGCAGAGATCTTGTTGCACATATCCAAAGGTTCGATCAAGTGTGTTTTGAGGGGATGAGTTTGGATATGAAGATCGACGAGGAGGATCGGACATTGTTGCTATTATGTTCTCTCTCAGGTTCTTATGATGGTCTCATAACAACTTTAGTTTATGGAAAGGAGATCCTAAACTATGAAGAGGTTGTTGGTGTGCTCAGATCAAATGAGCAAAGAAAGAAGATCTACAAGGGAGATCCTAAGTCTAAGATCTTGGCTGTGAATGAAGGATAGAAAAGATCAAAGAAGAAGGCAAGAGAAAAATCCAAAGGTAGGTCGAAGTCTCGGGTTCAGAGGAAGACATTGAAATATTATAAATGTCATTAGCTTGGACATTTGAAGAGAGTTGTCCCCTTTTAAGATCAAAAAAAGGGAAGGCCAGTAAGGAAGATGATATAACTTTTGTGAGCAGTGGAGAAGACCTGTTAATTGTATCAGATGGGTCCATAGAGTGTGATACTATGTGGATATTGGATTCAGCATGCTTGCACCACTATACTTCTCATCGGGAGTGATTTCTTACCTACCAGAAGGTCAATGGTGGAAGTGTCAGTCTTGGAGATGATCATCTATGCAAAGTAGCTGGAGTTGGCTCTATCAGGATGAGGATGTATAATGGATTATTCAGATATTATTAAATATCAGGCATGTACCGGAGTTGAAAAAGAATTTAATTTCTTTGGGCTACTTGAAAGAGCAAGATTATACTTTTAGCAGCCAGATTGGGAGTGGATGTCTGAAAATTTCTAAGAAAGCTTTGGTGATGATGAAAGGTAGAAAACTAAGCAACTATCTTTATAGAATGGAAGGCTCAGTGGTAAATAATAGTGCAGAGGTGCTAGTAGTGGCATAGAAGGAGCAAATTTTATACAACTATGGTACTATCGGATGGATCATATGAGTGACTGTGAGCTCACTGAACTTAGTAGAAGAGGTATGATCCTAGCCCTGAAGAAGGAGGATATAGATTTGTGTAAGCCGTGTATCTTTGGCAAACAACATAGGATAAAGTTTGCCAAAAGTACCAAGCACAGTGAAGGAGTGCTGGATTTAGTGCACTCGAATGTGTGGAAACCAGCTCCTATATCAACTAGAGATGGGGCAAGGTATTTTATCACTTTCATTGATGATTTCTCAAGGAAGGTGTGGATTTATCTGATTAGAGAAAAATTAGTGGTGTTTATCCAGTTTAGAGCCTAGAGGCTGAAGTAAAGGAGTCAGAAAGATAGGTGAATTATCTGAGGTCGGACAATGGAGGGGAGTATACTAGCTTAGAGTTTAGAAGGTACTATGAGAAAAATGGCATCAAACATCATTACATGGTGAAGATGACTCTTCAGCAGAATGGTGTCATGGAGAGAATCAACTAGACATTGATCGAGAAAGCACGGAGTTTGAGGCTGCAGACATCACTTTCAAAATCTTTTTGGGGTGATGCCTTAATTTTTTCTTATTTTCTTATGAATTGGTCCCTACATCGTAAGCTAAATGAACACATTCTAGAGGAGTTCTGGAGTGGAAAGAAGATGGAACTTGACTACCTGAAGGTCTTCAGTTGCCCGGCCTATGCACATGTGGAGGTAATCAAGAGGAGCAAATTAGATCCAAAATCTTAAAAGATGACATTCATAGGAAATCCACAAGGAGTCAAGTGATGCCTGCTGTAGAACTCTCTGGCATAGAAGTCAGTGATCAGCAGGAATGTTATCTTTGATGAGAAGAGCATCTTGAGGAGATCTGGGATAGATGAAACTGGAGAGACAAAGATGAACAGTAGTGGCCAGTTTGAGATAGATAACATATAGTCCGAATCTATGTATAGGAGTATTCCTATTGAGGTGGAGCTGGGTAGGAGAAAAGATATGCAGATGGAAAATCGGTATGAAGTGCCAGCAATTTAGATAGATGTATAGGATCAGCCCAGATATTAGGCAGAGATGTGCCAGTGGGAGTGGCTTTGTACAAATCCCAGCATACTATCAGAAGATCAGTTAGATATGGCATTGATAAGGTTATCTTCTATGCACTCATCACTGCTAATGAAGATCCAGAAAATTATGCAGAGGCTATGGAGAGTGAGGATCATGATTCATGGATGCAGACCATGATGGAGGAGATGGAATCACTTGAAAAGAATCAGACATGACAGCTAGTGGATCTTCCAGAAGGTGCTTGATATTGGGAATATGTGCTCTTCCCATATGGATCGGTGTGGCTGTCAGTGATTAGCCAAGAAACAAGAAAGTACTTCTTAGAGATCTCTGTGGAAGCACGATCAAATAAATCAAGAAATAGAGAAGAAGAAAAGAAGAGATTTCTAGGAGAAAAGAGCTTTTATTCAGTATATTTTATTACACTTACAACCATGACCTATTTTCAGTATATATACTTTACAAAGGGTCAAGTCCAAGCTCATAGAAAAACTTTCCAAATCCAAACAATCCATGTACACAAAATAATAACTCGCAAAAATTGAGCTAGCACAGTTTCAGATTGAGCCAACTAACCTACGACTGGGTCGACTTAGTCCTAGACTGAGCTGACCCAATTATGTGCCATGCCAATAGCCTAAAAATACTGCTCTCTGTTTGAATTTTTCTCTGAGACCTAGTCAATCCAATCCTGGACTGAGCTGACCCAGTTCCCAACTGAGCCGGCTCAGTCTCAGAGTGAGCCGGCCTAATTTTTGAACTTTACTATTGAGATTGATTCTTCTTTCGACTCGCTCTCGTCTTCCCATGACCTATCTTATCATGTTTCCAAAACTTGAGAGTGCCACTTTTGAGCTCATATTCTCCACCTTGGTGCTTCCAAGTTCTTGTGAACTCATCTCTTCTCAATAGATCCATCCATGCCACACATCTCTAAAATCTATCTCTGGAGAGTACCTTCATGAGTGCATCAGACTGATTCTCCTTGATATGGACCTTCATCAGTTCCACTTCTCCTTCCTCCACTAGCTCTCTAATCCTATGGTACCTCACATCTATATGCTTTGTGCGTGCATGATAGACTTGATTTTGTGCCAAAAATAGAACACTTTTACTATCACTGATACCATGTTCTGCTCCACCCCCAACTCATCAATCAACCTCCTAAGCCAAAGGGCTTTCTTTGTAGCCTCCGTTATCCTAATGTACTTGGCCTTTATGGTAGACAAGACCATGATTGGCTGAAGGATAGATCTCCAAGACATTGGTCCATCATATATGCAGAAGAGGTATTCAGTAGTAGACCTTCTTGTATCAAGATCACTATTATAATTTGCATCAAAAAAACCCTTTCAGAGGATCTGAACCTTCACACATCTTCATAGATTGTTCTCCAAATCCTCTCAGCTGCCCACCAAACATCAAACCATAATCTCTTGTTCCATGCAAATATCTCAATATCCATTTCAATGCTTTCTAGTATTTCTTTCTAAGGTTAGCCATGTATCTACTAACCATGCTCACAGCATATACTATATCTGATCTACAGCACACCATAGTGTACATCACACTACCTACAGCATTTGCATAAGGAACTCATTCCATATACTCTCTCTCCTCTTCTGACTGGAGGCACTGTAACTTGGAGAGAGACATATGGCTCAGCAATGGTGTCTCTATAGGTTTGGCCTTCTCCATCCCAAACCTCTCCAGAACCTTCTGGACATACTTTTCTTATGACAAATGGAGCACTCCTTTGCACCTAGCTCTGCAAATCTTCATTCCAAGGATTTTCTCAGCTGGACCCAAATCTTTTATTTCAAATTTAGATGATAATGCCCTTTTCAACCTTTTCGTAGCATCCATGCTTCTACTGGCTATGAGCATATCATCTACATACAATAATAAGTATAGGGCATCCTCCTCATTTACATCCTTGACATAGATACAACAATCATGTTCACATCTGCTGAAATCCTAGCTCAAGATAAAGCTATCAAACCTTCGATACCACTAATGAGGGAATTATTTCAGGCCATACAAAGACTTCCTAAGTAAACACATATTTTCTTCCTATCCCATCTCCATGAAATCAGCTGGCTGTTTCATGTAGATTCTTTCCTCCAAAATCTCATGAAGGAAGGCTGTCTTCACGTCCATCTGTTCCAATTTCATATTATGCTGTGCCATAAGTGACAGCAAAACTCGAATAGATGTATAACACACCACAGAAAAGAAAATTTCTGTGTAGTCAATCCCTTCCCTTTATGAGTATCCCTTTGCTACCAGCCTTACTTTGAATTTGACTCCACCTTGTTCTGAAGGTGCTTCTTTTTTTGTGAACACCCACTTTGAGCCAATAGGTCGAGCACCCTCTGAAAGATCCACCAGCTGCCATGTCTGATTCTTCTCAAGTGATTCCATCTCCTTCATCATGGCCTATATCCATGAATCATGATCCTCACTCTCCATAGCCTTTGCATAATTCTCTGGATCTTCATTAGCAGTGATGAGTGGATAGGAGATAACCTCATCAATGCCATATCTGACCAGTCTCCTAATAGTATGCTGAGGCTTGTGCAATGCCACTCCCACTGGCACATCTCTGTCTAATGTCTGTGGCTGCTCCTGCATATATGTCTGAACTGTCGGCCCTCCATATTGATTTTCAATCTGAGATAATACTTTTCTGCCCAACTCCACCTCAACAGAAATACTCCTATAAGTGGATGTAATCTGCATGCCATCATTCTCTGACTAGCCATCACTATTCATCTTTGATTCTCCAATTTCATCTATGCCAGACCTCCTCAAGATGCTCTTTTCATCAAAGATAACGTTCCTGCTGATCACTGACTTTGGTACCTGAGAAGCCCACAGTAGGTACCCCTTGACTCCTTGTGGATACCCTATGAATGTCATCTTTTGAGATTTTAGATCCAATTTACTCCTCTTGATTGCCTCCACATGTGCATAGGCTATGCAACCGAAGACTTTCAGATGGCCAAGCTCCATCTTCTTTCCACTCTAGACCTCCTCTGGAATGCCTCCATTCAGCTTATAATGAGGGGACCTGTTTACAAGAAAATAAAAAAAAAGTTAGAACATCACCCCAAAAGGACTTTGGGAGTGATGTCTGCAGCCTCAAACTCTGTGCCTTCTCGATCAGTGTCCAGTTCATCCTCTCCATGATACCATTCTACTGGGAAGTCATCCTCATCGTGTAATGGCGTTTGATATCATTTTTCTCATAGTACCTCCTGAACAACAGGCTAGTATACTTCCCTCCATTGTCCAACCTCAGACACTTTACCTGTCTCCCTGACTCCTCTACTTCAGTCTCCAGGCTTTGAACCAGGCAAACACCTTTGATTTTTTTCTGATCAGATAAATCCACACCTTCCTTGAGAAATCATCAATGAAAGTGACAAAGTATTTTGCCCCACCTCTAGTTGATACAGGAGCTGGTCCCCACACATCCGAGTGAACTAAATCCAGCACTCTCTCATTGCGCTTGGTACTTTTGGCAAACTTCATCCTATGCTATTTGCCAAAGATACACGACTCACAAAGATCTATGCCCTCCTTCAGAGTTGGGATCATATCTCTTCTGCTTAGTTCTATGAGTCCTTGGTCACTCATATGACCCATCCGATAGTACCATAGTTGATATAAAATCTGCTCCTTCTGTGCCGCTGCTAGCACTTCTGCACTATCATTTATCACTGAGCCTTTCATTCTATAAAGATTGTTATTCAGTCTTCTACCTCTCATCACCACCAAAGCTTTCTTGAAAATTTTCGGACATCCACTCCCAGCCTGGGCTACTAAAAGCATAACCCTACTCCTCCAAGTAGCCCAAAGAAATCAAATTCTTTTTCAACTTCAATATATGTCTAACATTTGATAATGTACGAATGATCCTGTCGTACATTCTCACCTTGATAGAGCCAATTCTGGCTACTTTACATAGGTGATCATCTCCAAGGCTAACACTTTCACCATCGGCCTTCTAGTAGGTAGCAAACTACTCCCGATGAGAAGTATAGTGGTGCGAGCATATTGAATCTAATATCCACATAGTATTGCACTCTATGGATCCATCTGATACAACTAGCAGATCTTCTCTACTGCTCACAAAAGCTGTATCATCTCCCTTACTGGCCTTTTCTTTTTCTGATCTCAAAAGGGGACAATCTCTCCTCAGGTATCCAGGTTGATGATATTTATAATATTTCAATATCATCTTCCTCTGATCGTGAGACTTTGATCTGCCCTTGGATTTTTCTCTTATCTTCTTCTTTGATCTTTCCTGTCTTTCGTTCACAGCCAAGATCTCAAACTTAGGGTCTCCCTTGCAGATCTTCTTCCTTTGCTCATTTGATCTGAGCACACCAACAATCTCTTTATAGTTTAGGATATTCTTTCCATAAACTAAAGTTATTATGAGACCATCATACGAACCTGGGAGAGAACATAATAGCAGCAACGCTTGATCCTCCTCATCGATCTTCACATCCAAACTCATCACCTCAGAACACACCTGATTGAACCTTTGGATATATGCAACAAGATCTCTGCCTTCGGGCATCCTTAGACTATATAGCTGTTTCTTCAACCACAGCTTGTTCATCATGTTCTTCCCCATGTATGTATTCTAGTCTCTCCCAAAGCTCTTTTGTTGTAGTCTCTGTGCAAACCTCATGCAAAACCTGATTGGCCAAGCACATCCGAATTATGCTAAAAGCAATTTTCTCCAACTCTTCCCAATCCTCAACACTAATCTTTTTTTGCCTTTCTTTTATCAAGATCTTGTAGATTCTCTGCTGAACCAATAAGTCCTTTACTCTTTGCTATCATAGAGTAAAGTTTTCCTTGCCATTGAACTTCTTAAAATCCACCTTGAATCCACTTGATTTCATGACTTCAAACAAGTCAAGAACAGATCCCTAACACCCTTCACAATCTCACACACCGGCAAAACTATCCTTCAAAGAAGATCTAACTAGCCCTAGATTTTCTTTCCAAACTTTTGTTTCATCGTTCTTCCATGTAAACAATCTCCACCTCAATCTAGAGACAACCATGAAGCAAACTAGGAGTTTCAGGATAAAATCTGGTGCAACAGATCCTGGATGTAGTAAATCCTAGGTGTCTTCCTTCCTTCCATGCAACACCACTTTGATACCAAATATTGAGAATATGCGCTCTTCCCATATAGATCAGCATAGCCGTCGGTGATTAGCCAAGCAATAAGAAAGTACTTCTTAGAGATCTTTGCAGAAGCATGATCGAATAAATTAAGAAATAGAGAAGAAGAGAAGAAATTTTTGAAAGAAAAGAGCTTTTATTCAGTATATTTCAACACACTTACAACTTTGACCTATTTCCAGTATATATACTTTACAAAGGGTCAAGCCCAAGCTCATAGAAAAACTCTCCAAATCCAAACAACCCACATACACAAAATAATAATTTATAAAAACTGAATCGACATAGTTTCAAACTAAGCCAGCTAATCTATGACTGGGTCGACTCAGTCTCAGACTGAGCCGACCTAGTTGTGTACCATATTAATAGTCCAAAAATGCTGTTCTCTATCTGAATTTTTCTCTAAGACCTAGCCGACCCAATCTTGGACTGAGCCGACCCAGTTTCCAACTGAGCTGGCTCAGTCTCAGAGTGAGCCGGTCTAATTTTTGAACTTTACTATTGAGACTGATTTTTTTTCTAGCTCGCTCCCATCTTTCTATGATCTGTCTTCTCATATTTTCAAGACTTGAGAGTGCTACTTCTGAGCTCACACTCGACCTATTGGCTCAAAGTAGATGTTCACAAAGAAAGAGGCACCTTTAGAACAAGGTGGAGTCAAATTCAAAGCAAGACTGATAGCAAAGGGATACTCACAAAGTAAAGGGATTGACTATACAAAAATTCTCTCCTATGATACGTCATACATCTATTCGAGTTTTGCTATCATCGATGGCACAGTACAACATGGAGTTGGAATAGATGGATGTGAAGACGGCTTTTCTTCATGGTATATTGGAGGAAAGGATCTACATGAAGCAGCCAGATGGTTTCATGGAGACTGGACAGAAAGAAAAGGTATGTTTACTCAAAAGATCTTTGTATGGCTTGAAACAGTCCCCTTGTCAATGGTATCGAGGATTTGATAGTTTTATTTTGAGCTTGGATTTCAGTAGATGTGAACATGATTGCTGTGTCTACGTCAAGGATATAGATAAGGAGGATGCTTTGTACCTGCTATTATATATAGATGAAATGCTTATAGCCAGTAGAAGCATGAAAGCTGTGAAAGACTGAAAAGGGCATTATCATCTAAGTTTGAGATGAAAAATCTGGGTCCAGTTGAGAAAATTCTTAGAATGAAGATTTGCAGAGATAGATGCAAAGTAGTGCTCCATTTGTCATAAGAAAGATATGTCCAGAAAGTTCTAGAGAGATTTGGGATGGAGAAGGCCAAACCTGTAGAGATACCATTATCGAGCCATATATCTCTCTCCAAGTTACAAAGCCCCTAGTCAAAAGAGGAGAGAGAATACATGGAACGAGTCCCTTATGCAAATGCTGTAGGTAGTGTGATGTATACTATGGTGTGCTGTAGATCAGATATAGCACATGCAGTGAGCACGGTTAGTAGATACATGGCTAACCCTAGGAAGGAACACTAAAAAGCATTGAAATGGATATTATGATATCTGCATGGAACAAGAAATTATGGTTTGATGTTTGGTGGATAGCTTGGAGGATTTGAAGATGGATGTTCGAGTCCTCTAGAAGAATTTGTAGATGCAAATTATGAAGAAAAAATCTTGATTTTTTGGATCAGGTTCGTTCAGATTTGATCGAGTCAAGAGAGATATTTCAAAAAATTCTCTCACGTATCCAGATCAAATTTGAGATATTTTAGATTTAATTTTATAGAGCTAATAAATAAAAATAAAAATAAATTAAATCTGATTTAATTTGTACCTTGATGTTGGATAATCAGATTTTTCTTTGATGATCCTACTGATTGCCTAAGATTCTGGATCTAGCCATGCAAGCGCCTAGCCTCTACCGGTATCTACTCAGACTAGATTTAGAGATCTTCTTCTTCTTTATCACTTTTCTAAATATCAGATCTGGATCTAATTTAGAGAATCTTTAAAACTTCTTTCGAAGATCTGCAGTCGTCTCTGCAGCAGTGCTACCTTCTTTCTTTCTCGTCAGCTTTCTCTTGTCTGGATTGCACCAAACTGGAGCCCAAATCTTCTTGGGCACGGAGAGGAGAGAGAGGACCAAAAGATGGCATAGAGGAGGGAGAGGGACAGCCTTGGGGCATAGGCTAAGAGAGAAATCTATGAAAACTAGGCGCAGATAGGGTTTATATAGACCCTCCTACGCCATGCAGTGCCACATCGTCCCGGCCAATTACATTGCCTCGTGCAAGCAAATCTAAATCTGATTGATGGGATGATATCATCTGATCTAATTAGATGAGAGCCCCTCTAATTCATCCTTAGATGGTGCCTAAGACTGATCAAAGTCTATAGTTAGGAGCCACCTAAGTAGAATCCAAGAAGCAACCTGGAGTCCCATCCGTATGAAACTCCAGGCCTCCCTATCCATGGGCGCATATCTCCCTAGGTGTGCACCCCCTCCTTTCCAATTTCTAGCAAGGGGACAATCCCCTATCTACTCTCCAATAGGTGCATGACACGTGGGTAGATGTTTAAGTATCAAAAGTCAATGTTTGACCAAAGTCAAAGGACAAGAATTAATAGGTGATGAAAAATGATAGATGTTGTCTCCAATTTATCTCATAAATTAAGACAACTCTTTTTTGATTTGGACAAGATCCAGTCAGACCAAGTAAAGATACCTGAGTGAGCACAAACATATTTGGCTCAGTTGAGATAATTTTTAATGATAGTAGAAGGAGAACGTTAGGCTCAATCGTGTGCTAGCATGATTTTCTTGAACCTAATTAAATCTAATTCAAATCAATTGAACTGAATTAGTCCAATTGATGATATCCAGATCTAAATCCTTGTTTGTGTGATCTAGTTAGATTTAGTTCTATATGGTAATGGGATATGTCACGATCTCCATCATCGATATCATCGAAACTCCTTCCGATGGATCAGAACTTTTCTGATTCAGACAATCAGAATGATTGATCATCCAAATTATTTTAATTGCTCCCAAAATCCACCAATGACACCTAGAAATATATGATGGCAACCCATCAAAACTAAAAATAAATCTCTCGGTGCAGCTATTTGTGTGATTAAGTTCTTCTATCTTGAGCCTCGATCAGATTAGGGTTAAGGTGAACTCGTTAAACCCTAATTTCTATCATATGAATTAATCATTCGATTCAAGTCCGATGTAAAAACCTTAATAGAAACTCTTTCTATTATTTCACTTTGTCATGGACATGGGCTTATGGACTTGATTCTCATGATCATCATAGGACTTCTCCTCATCTACCGAGGTAGATAGATTCTCTCTTGGTGCAATCTAATTCCTACAATGAACATGTTATAGTCAACATACACCTCAAAATTCTGAATGGCTAGGAGACTGAGTCATGGTGTAGTCAAACTATAACACACTCAAGGTGAACTGTCGATGCACCTCAGGTCAAAGAACCAGACACACCACTGCAGCTTCGAGTCAGTCATTGATGAGAAGGTAGATTTTCTTATGACTGCTCGAGGTGGTCACGCTCAGTGCCCTCGTTCTCTAATAAGTACTTATACTCTCGCTCTGATGTCTCCACATCGTAGACTTAAGACTCATCTACTATAAAAAAGCTATTGTATACCAACCTTTCAGATTAATCACCATCCTCCTGATGATCCTACAGTCAGGAGCATTTAATGAGTTAATAATGAAAATTCTTGTCTTAAATTTTCAACTCTTGAAAATAAGAATTATCATTACCATTAACTCAAGGGATGTATCATAGGCACTAAATACATATTTATGATAGAAAATAATCCATTTTATTATTTATAGTCAAAATTATAATTTTGCTCCTAGAAGTGTATTATAAGTGTCAGCCAATTCTAGCTTTTAGGGCATACATATCTAAGAAACTCCCACTTGACCTAAAGTCAATTGGCTACAAATCTATGTCCCATCTTTTCAAGGTGGGCTTCGATCTTCTGCTGGTCCAATGGCTTTGTAAGTGGATCCACCGTATTATCTACGGAGTCGACTCTCTTGACCTCGACGTATCCCTTCTCGTGGTAATCGCGGATGAGGTGGTATTGTCGCTCAATGTACTTGAATTTCTGATGAGACCTCGACTTCTTAGCAAGGGCTATGATGCCATTATTATCGCAGTACAGAGGAATGGCATCTGATGGCATCACTCTGATCTCTACGGCAAACTTTTTGTATCAGAATATCTCCTTTGCAGCTTTTGACGCAGTGATGAATTATGCTTCCATGTTGCAATCTACTATCACTGTCTGCTTGAAACTTTTTCAACTGACAGCTCCACCATTGCACACAAATAGACTCCTAGATATCGACTTTCGATCATCTATATCGGACATAAAATCCGAGTCTGTATACCCCAAGACTTGGAGTTCTCCATTATGAAAAACAAACAACATATCCTTAGTTCTTCTCAAGTACTTAAGGATACATTTCACAGAAGTCCAATGTTCTTCACCTGGATTCAACTGATATCTGCTCGTGACACTTACAGCATGGGCTATATCAGGTCGTGTACATAATATGGCATACATGAGGCTCCCTATTGCTGAAGCATAAGGAATCTTGCTCATGCGTTCTATTTTCTCAGGTGTGCTAGGGCACATCTTCTTAGAAAGATGAATGCTATGTCTGAAGGGTACCAAACCCCTCTTAGAGTTTTTCATACTAAACCTCTTTAGCACTTCCTCTATGTACATCTTCTGTGAAAGTCCTAGCATTCTATTCGGTCTATCTCTATAGACCTTAATTCTTAGAATAAAAGATGCTTCTCCTAGGTCTTTCATGGAGAATTCTTTGGATAACCATATTTTAACTATGGTTAACATGAAAATATCATTTCCAATAAGAAGGATGTCATCCACGTACAATATGAGAAAGACAATAATACTCCCACTGATCTTTTTGAAGATACATGGCTCCTCATTTTTGATGAAATCAAATAATTTGATCACATCATTAAAATGAGTATTTCAGCTCCGAGATGCTTGCTTAAGTCTATATATGGACCTTTGTAGCTTGCATACCTTATGATCATCATCACTGGATGTAAAATCTAGCAGCTATTCCATATAGATATCTTCCTCAAGATATTCATTTAAGAATGTTATTTTTACGTCCATTTGCCATATTTCATAATCGAAATAGGCTGTAACAGCAAGCAATGTATAGATGGATTTAAGCATAGCTATTGATGAAAAGATATCCTGATAGTTAATGCCTTCGCGTTGACTATAATCTTTTGCCACTAATCTAGCTTTGAATGGCTCCACATTCCCATCTGCACCAATATTTCTCTTAAAGATCCACTTACATCCAATAGGTACTATACCTTTTGGTGGATCTACCAAGGTCCAAACTTGGTTTGAGTGCATTGAGTCAATTTCTGACTTCAGTGCTTCTAACCATTTCTCGAAGTCGATATCCGATATCACCTATTCAAAAACACCAGTCAAATGGGAATTCATATATTGGTTGCGCTTAAAATAGCATGAACTTCCACCTATTCAAAAACACCGGTCAAATGGCAATGATGACTCATTCAGCGTCAATCGAGCTACATGGATATTCTTATGATTTTCTGAATGTGCTCAACAAATTAATATTTAGGCCATTCGAAGGTTTATAAGCACCTTTGTTTCACCATTTCATATAGCTTCGTGGCATGACAGACCACAACATTCATGCAGTATTACCATGTCGATATCATCATATACACTTTGATGGTATAGTTCAATAAACATATATCAAATGAAACCAACCATCTTCAAAATAACATGTTCTAGAAAATATATGCATAGAGATACTGCATAATTTTAGTACATCAAAGGCACCTATATATTGTAGGGGTTAGTGTTAGCTGATCACACACACACACACACACACACAATCCATTTAGATCTAAATTAAATGATGGGGATCTCATGTTAATGATCCAAGCCATCCTATCTTTAAACTGCTTACCTACCACAAATCATATTATTTGGAGACATCTAACTTATATATCGAGTGGTCCAAACATAGACAACTTAAATAACACAATGTTACATATATTTTTTTGATCACTAAGGGTCTTTAAATCATGGTTTTCAGTATGCATGCAAGCAGTCTGAAGATGGTAGATCTTTGAATGGATCCATAAGAGGCAAGCGTATACTTCATATGGATGTCACCATCAAACATGGAAAGCATGAGGGATGCATCCACCAAAGAATGGACTATAATCAAAGCAAGAGAAAAACGCAAGTCCAGCTAGCTGGTTAGGGGTTCTACCGAATATAAGCTTCAAAAGCATCAGGCTAACAGGATTTAACCTATAAAATTCCAGTATGCAAGGGGTGAGTTCATGAATCAGTCACCCAAGCGGACAGAGTGCTCGATCTCTGGTTCTTGGTTCTGATTACGAGATTACGCTACACAAAATGTTGTTGTTAAACCCACTAATAATATGAACTTCTGTTATCTGTTTCAGTCAACATAAATTTCATAAAATGTGCCGGATCATGTGGTCGGGTCACAACTCGCACTTCATACAAGTTTTTGCTGCTCGGTGCTTTTAAGGCATGGATGAGCACCAAAAGTAATTTCATCAGAAGCTAAGCCGACAAAGTAACCACGTAGCCAATTTCGTTACACCTTAGCTCTGCATTGCTTTATTGCCCTCCATTGGGAATGATACAACTTATCAGACTTTACAAATAGCTAACATGCAGATTTACAGTAGCTCATGAACCCTTGATTTAAGTTATCAGCGGTGGCTCCATTTGGGAAAGGCTGCCACCTAAAGCTGTTGTACCTACACCTTGTCATCATGGAACCACCACCTAGTCTCCTTAGGAGACCTACCATTCTTACAGTTCTTGACATACCGGTCATTATCATCAGGGCGTTGCTGCAGTCAAAAAGGTTTTAAGTAAAATAATGACAAGGCGGAGAATGTAACACAAGAACAAGGTTTGCAAGAGACATAGGATAAGCAAGGACCTTTACAGTCGAGCTTGATAACATGGATAGAATGCTAATACAAACAGAACTTACAGTCATTGCTGGTGACCATGAATCATATAGTATATCTGTCAAAAAGAGCCCGAACTAGAATGTCAAAATTTACAGGAGAGGATCTTCACAATCGATTATTTGTTGAACATTGCCGGTTGAATCATAAACTTCATAGAATTGATTAATGAAAAATCTAATTCGACTGAAATTGTGAGTTCTAATTCAAAAACCCAATTTAGGATTTTAAGGTGCAATATACAAAAAGTCAATATTTGGACGTCAACCATCACAGATATACTTGACAGCCTTTAAAAATGTCATACGATATTCAGAAGGAATATGTGCAAGATATGGAACTTGATACAAGAGTAGTCCTTGGTGTGAGGACAAAGGTTGCTGCACTATGACCTAAGTGTCATGGGTTCGAAACATAGAAATAGCCTCCCCGCAAATAGAAGTAAAGCTGCATACATCTAACCCTCTCCAGGCCTCATGGTGGCCAGAGCCTCGTGCACTAGGATGCCTTTATGTATAGCAATTGATAGATTCAAGCAAACTGAAAAACAATATAAAGTTAAAAATGCAAACCCTAAGTTGATGCAAAGACTAATAAACTTTAAAACAATTCAAGCATTTTGCTTATATGCAAGATATAATTTCACCCAAAAAATATAAAGGTTTTGTACATAAGAAACCTAGTAAATTACTCTAAGGCCTCCATCATCATCCCTCATCTAAATATATAGAAAATGCAATAGACTTCAAACATACAAAACTCATAGAATATGCATGATCCCTTAGCAGCTGGAATTTTTCTATCGAGAGCAAACACACTTGCTTCAGAATCGAGAACCTGCTCCCCCTTCCTAAGCACTTTCTTACTAAAAGCCGTATCTGTTTCCCCAAGTCCACACCTAGACCTATTCCGAACCTGCTCCCACTTCCTAAACACTTTTTTACCAAAAGTGTCCCTAAAGTATCCGCTTGCCCAAATCCACACCCGGCCCTGTACTCACACCTGCTCCTGATCATGGCAACCAAGCATTATCCTAACCTCATCCCAGCTAAGGTATGCTATGAAACCTACAGCAGTGTTTCTAATCAGTGATCACGTGTGGCTGCGCAAGACTATCAGAAAATTGGCAAGCATGGTGGGTAACTCCAAAGGAATGACCAGAAAACAGAAAAAATAGACTCTATTTAATGTTCAGTGTAAGAGAAAAGTTTCCAGTTTTGATTTAAAACGGAAGCAAGATTCGTCAAGAAAGCAATATCTGAATATACGTGGAGGTCAACTGTTTGTACTGAGGCATATTTTGACATCAATCAATTGGTAGAGGAAAGTGGCATCAAACTAGGGGAAACCTTAAACACAAATGTAGCCGGTTTTGGATGATACGGGAAATGATGATTTAGAAGCAGAAGGTGTTTACTACAAAATCATGGTTTAATTTCCTAATCCCAATTGATGGCTTTCATACAAGAATGTAAAATACGGGATGATTTTACTGCTGGCTTGGCACTCCTCATCTGAATTGCACTGTCAATGACCAAGCCTCCTATTAATTGCTCTTTGCTTCTTGAAGGGGATATGTTCAGAACTCCACAAACCTTCAACTAAAAAAAGATGTTGGTAGTGGCATAGTGTGGAAAGATTCTTAAGCCAAATGATGTGGCTGAGAGTGGGTGATGATGCACTTTTCAAATTCTATTCTCCAGATCAGAAGAAATCTGACTTTGGTAAACCTTCAGGCAGAAGGTCATTAAGTGATGAGGACAAAGCACCTTTCTCTATTCAAAATTGAACCTAAAGCAGGATGAGCTGGTTCGAAAGTTGGTTCTTCAAACTAGAAATCCAAAGAATAAAATTGTTGAAAGTTGGTCAACCTTCAGGAACTGCAGGCTCTAAGAAAATGAGGCAAGAAAATATCCTGAAAAATCCAAACAAGATAACAAGTTGGCATGCTATAGGTCAATTTGATGGCTGGGATGCAAACTAAGAGCAGAATACTGGAACAGCACAATGTAGAATTAAAAATACTGTTGACTTAAGCATAAACAACAAAGATGCCAAGGAAGAGAGAACTTGTTATTTTGAACTTCAATAAAATGCTTATTTTTATATTTTTATGTCAAAAAGATCGATCCCTCCAAAATCTTTCTCGAATACAAAGGTAAATACTATACTGAATTTATTTTACGGTGAAAACAAATGTTGCAAGAATGAAAATAAAGGTTAAATGAAGGTAGAGACTACTACAGTAGTGATTGATACCAAAATCAAGAAATTGAAAAGAACAGCAAGAAGAATTTATGATGATCTTTTCTCTGAGGAACCACCGGTACTTACCATCCATATGATTTGCCTTCCTGGTATGTAATGAGAAGACTTAAGCGTTACACATATTCTACCTGTATCAGTGAATAACCTAATAAAAAAAAAAATGCTGGATGGACATACATGGTTCTAGCCCAGCTGTGGCTACAACCATCCAAACTTCAGGAGCCAAGATCTTGACAGACCATTTCAGAATCCACCAAACATCTCTCTTACGCTAGCTTCATACGCATTTCTTTTATATTTTTGTGATCCCCCTTATCTACTTCTATCCCCAATTATGGTAACCATCGCATGTCTTGTGCCACTTGTAACCGTAGTGGTTATGTCAACACAATAGAGTAGATGAAATGCATCATAAAATAGTTGTACTAATACATGTGATTCCATGATGGTAGTATGTCCATAGCACCTACATTAACTTGTGAATAAGAAATTTAGTTATGCCACCCTACAGCTTTCACCATTCTAAGTTAAGCATATTTAGGCTGTTAATGTGGAAAATAATTGTCTTATACATCTAAAGGCACATATTGAACAAGTTCAGGCCAGACCCAGCCCAAGGTATAACTAAACTTATCCAAGCCCAGGCTCGAGTCCAGTACTTACTCAACCTTTGAATTTCAGACTGTCTCTGACTTCCTCAATTTTTTTTTTTTATTAAAAAAAAAAATTCAGGGCATTTCCATTGCTTCTTATCCTCAAACTGAACCTCTAGTGCAATAAATCTCAGAGATCGAGCTACAAAGGACAAAGCCAAGCGAGATGAAGGGGTACAAGGGAGGTTGAAAGGGTACTAGAAGCAGGCGGCATATCAAAGGCTGGGCAACAATGGTCCAGCAACGAGGTGACAAAGCACAGCAGAGCTTGGCAGTGAGAGGTGCGAGCGGTTCTAGTGAATCCACGTGATGCCAAGGCTAAGGTTTCTCATGCTGTTGGCATCACCAGAGTGGTTCATCACACAAATCCGAGATGCCTATGTGCGGATGATGAGGTTGTTCTCTAGATCTACGATGAGTTTCACAGCAATAACTCAGTAGAGGATGAGCTCAGATCATGGGGGGATCTCTCGAAGTCCAAGATGCCCTGGCCGTGTTTTGTGTGGCCCTTGGGGATGCAGTACAACTCGGAGTTCACCATCAGCATCTGAAGAAGAGGAGATAACTGGAGAGGAGCAGATTGCCTCTCCCAATTTAGGGATAAGCAGTGGATCAGATAGCCCTAGCCCCTACTCAAGTAAACCAGGGTTACTTAAAATAAAATATTTATAATTTGGGCCGAGCCAAGCACGAGCCAGACTTCATTACCTAAACCTAGGTACTGCCCATTTAACAAATGGGCTTATTTTTCACACCCAACCTAGCTAGCCATAAAATTCTGGTCAAGCCTAATCAAAAGGCTTCAAGCTTGAGCGGGCCAGGCGGGCAGCCCCACCCATGAACAAGTTAACATATAGATGTATGCATGCATATACGTATGTGTGTCCATATTTATATATGAACATATGTATGTATGTACGTATATATGTACTTAAGCATATATGTACGTGTGTACTTATGTATGTATGTATATATGTATGCATATACGTAGGTAAGCATACACTTGAAGGAATTTTCGGATCAGGTTCGTTTGGATCTGATTTGACCAAGAGAGATATTTCAAAAATTTTTCTCTTAGATCCAAATCAAATCTGAGACTCTTCGGATCTGATTTTATCGATCCAATAAAATAAAATAAAATAAAATTAAATTAAATCTAATTTAATTATACCTTGTTATGAGTAATCCTATTATCCTGTGATGATCCCGATATTTGCCTGAGATTCTGGATATAGCCACGCAAGCGCCTAGCCTCCACCGATATCCAGTCGGACAGGATCTGGAGATTTTCTCCTTCTCAATCTGTACTCCAAAAATTAGATCTGGATTTGATCTTGAAGATCTTCAAAACATCTTTTGAAGATCGGGTGTTGTCTCTTGCAACAGTACTGCCTTCTTCTTTCTTGTCGCCTTTCTCTTGCTTGGATCACACCAAACTCGAGCCCAAAGCTTCCTGGGCGTGGAGAGGAGAGAGAGGATCTGAAGGTGGCATGGAGAGGGAGAGAGAGAAGCCTTGTGGCATGGGCAAAAGGTAGAGGATCTGAATTCTAGGCGCAGATAGGGTTTATATAGACCCTGCTGCGCCATGCAGTGCCACATCATCCCGACCAATCATGGCTCTTTGTGCAATCAGATCTAAATCTGATTGGTGAAATGACATCATCAGATCCAATCAGATTAGAGTCCCTCACAAACCTCCTTAGGTGGCGCCAAGACTGGTTAAAGAAGACTCTTTGGTGCCACCTTAGTATAAAGCAACAAGCAACTGGAGTCCCATCTATATGGGACTCCAATGCGTGCGCCCCTTGCTTTTCTACTATTTAGCAGGGGGACAAGGGTCAAAGCTCTCTCCTATGGGTGCATGACACATGGACAGATGTTTAGGTGTCAAAGGTCAATGTTTGATCAAAATCGAAAGACAAGATTTAGCAGGTGATGAAAAATGATAGGTGTTGTCTCAAATTTATCTCATAAATTAAGACAACCTTTTTTGACCTAGACAAGCTCCAGTCAGACCAAGTAAAGGTTCCTGAGTGAGCCCAAACACATTTGGCTCAGTCGAGACAACTTTTAATAATTGTTGAAGAAGAATATCAAGGTCAATCGTATGCTAGCACGATTTTCTTGAATCTAATTGAATCTTATTCAAATCAATTGAACTGGGTTAGTTCAATTGATGATATCCAGATCCAAACCCTTATTTTTTGATTCAGACAACTAGTATGATCGATAATCCAAATCATTCTAATTGCTCCCAAAATCCATCAGTGATACCTAGCAGCATATGGTGGCATGGCAACCCATCAGAACTGAAAACGAACCTCTCGGTGCAGTTACCTGTGTAATTAAGTTCCTCCATCTTGAGCCCCGATCAGATTAGGGTTAAGGTGATCTCGTCAAACCCTAATTTTCATCGTATGAATTAATCATTCGATTCAAGTCCAATGTGAAAATCCTAATATAAAACTC